>CM042567.1:0-100000 GCA_023630585.1 Cranoglanis bouderius
TTTAATTCTTAATTTTAATTTTAATTTTAATTTTAATTTTAATTTTAATTTTAATTTTAATTTTAATTTTAATTTTAATTTTAATTTTAATTTTAATTTTAATTTTAATTTTAATTTTAATTTTAATTTTAATTTTAATTTTAATTTTAATTTTAATTTTAATTTTAATTTTAATTTTAATTTTAATTTTAATTTTAATTTTTTAATTTTAATTTTAATTTTAATTTTAATTTTAATTTTAATTTTAATTTTAATTTTAATTTTAATTTTAATTTTAATTTTAATTTTAATTTTAATTTTAATTTTAATTTTAATTTTAATTTTAATTTTAATTTTAATTTTAATTTTAATTTTAATTTTAATTTTAATTTTAATTTTAATTTTAATTTTAATTTTTAATTTTAATTTTAATTTTAATTTTAATTTTAATTTTAATTTTAATTTTAATTTTAATTTTAATTTTAATTTTAATTTTAATTTTAATTTTAATTTTAATTTTAATTTTAATTTTAATTTTAATTTTAATTTTAATTTTAATTTTAATTTTAATTTTAATTTTAATTTTAATTTTAATTTTAATTTTAATTTTAATTTTAATTTTAATTTTAATTTTAATTTTAATTTTAATTTTAATTTTAATTTTAATTTTAATTTTAATTTTTAATTTTAATTTTAATTTTAATTTTAATTTTAATTTTAATTTTAATTTTAATTTTAATTTTAATTTTAATTTTAATTTTAATTTTAATTTTAATTTTAATTTTAATTTTAATTTTAATTTTAATTTTAATTTTAATTTTAATTTTTAATTTTAATTTTAATTTTAATTTTAATTTTAATTTAATTTTAATTTTAATTTTAATTTTAATTTTAATTTTAATTTTAATTTTAATTTTAATTTTAATTTTAATTTTAATTTTAATTTTAATTTTAATTTTAATTTTAATTTTAATTTTAATTTTAATTTTTAATTTTAATTTTAATTTTAATTTTAATTTTAATTTTAATTTTAATTTTAATTTTAATTTTAATTTTAATTTTTAATTTTAATTTTAATTTTAATTTTAATTTTAATTTTAATTTTAATTTTAATTTTAATTTTAATTTTAATTTTAATTTAATTTTAATTTTAATTTTAATTTTAATTTTAATTTTAATTTTAATTTTAATTTTAATTTTAATTTTAATTTTAATTTTAATTTTAATTCTTAATTTTAATTTTAATTTTAATTTTAATTTTAATTTTAATTTTAATTTTAATTTTAATTTTAATTTTAATTTTAATTTCTTAATTTTAATTTTAATTTTAATTTTAATTTTAATTTTAATTTTAATTTTTAATTTTAATTTTAATTTTAATTTTAATTTTAATTTTAATTTTTAATTTTAATTTTAATTTTAATTTTAATTTTAATTTTAATTTTAATTTTAATTTTAATTTTAATTTTAATTTTAATTTTAATTTTAATTTTAATTTTAATTTTAATTTTAATTTTAATTTTAATTTTAATTTTAATTTTAATTTTAATTTTAATTTTAATTTTAATTTTAATTTTAATTTTAATTTTAATTTTAATTTTAATTTTAATTTTAATTTTAATTTTAATTTTAATTTTAATTTTAATTTTAATTTTAATTTCTTAATTTTAATTTTAATTTTAATTTTAATTTTAATTTTAATTTTAATTTTAATTTTAATTTTAATTTTAATTTTAATTTTAATTTTAATTTTAATTTTAATTTTAATTTTAATTTTAATTTTAATTTTAATTTTAATTTTAATTTTAATTTTAATTTTAATTTTAATTTTAATTTTAATTTTAATTTTAATTTTAATTTTAATTTTAATTTTAATTTTAATTTTAATTTTAATTTTAATTTTAATTTTAATTTTAATTTTAATTTTAATTTTAATTTTAATTTTAATTTTAATTTTAATTTTAATTTTAATTTTAATTTTAATTTTAATTTTAATTTTAATTTTAATTTTAATTTTAATTTTAATTTTAATTTTAATTTTAATTTTAATTTAATTTTAATTTTAATTTTAATTTTAATTTTAATTTTAATTTTAATTTTAATTTTAATTTTAATTTTAATTTTAATTTTAATTTTAATTTTAATTTTAATTTTAATTTTAATTTTAATTTTAATTTTAATTTTAATTTTAATTTTAATTTTAATTTTAATTTTAATTTTAATTTTAATTTTAATTTTAATTTTAATTTTAATTTTAATTTTAATTTTAATTTTAATTTTAATTTTAATTTTAATTTTAATTTTAATTTTAATTTTAATTTTAATTTTAATTTTAATTTTAATTTTAATTTTAATTTTAATTTTAATTTTAATTTTAATTTTAATTTTAATTTTAATTTTAATTTTAATTTTAATTTTAATTTTAATTTTAATTTTAATTTTAATTTTAATTTTAATTTTAATTTTAATTTTAATTTTAATTTTAATTTTAATTTTAATTTTAATTTTAATTTTAATTTTAATTTTAATTTTAATTTTAATTTTAATTTTAATTTTTTAATTTTAATTTTAATTTTAATTTTAATTTTAATTTTATTTAATTTTAATTTTAATTTTAATTTTAATTTTAATTTTAATTTTAATTTTAATTTTAATTTTAATTTTAATTTTAATTTTAATTTTAATTTTAATTTTAATTTTAATTTTAATTTTAATTTTAATTTTAATTTTAATTTTAATTTTAATTTTAATTTTAATTTTAATTTTAATTTTAATTTTAATTTTAATTTTAATTTTAATTTTAATTTTAATTTTAATTTTAATTTTAATTTTAATTTTAATTTTAATTTTAATTTTAATTTTAATTTTAATTTTAATTTTAATTTTAATTTTAATTTTAATTTTAATTTTAATTTTAATTTTAATTTTAATTTTAATTTTAATTTTAATTTTAATTTTAATTTTAATTTTAATTTTAATTTTAATTTTAATTTTAATTTTAATTTTAATTTTAATTTTAATTTTAATTTTAATTTTAATTTTAATTTTAATTTTAATTTTAATTTTAATTTTAATTTTAATTTTAATTTTAATTTTAATTTTAATTTTAATTTTAATTTTAATTTTAATTTTAATTTTAATTTTAATTTTAATTTTAATTTTAATTTTAATTTTAATTAATTTTAATTTTAATTTTAATTTTAATTTTAATTTTAATTTTAATTTTAATTTTAATTTTAATTTTAATTTTAATTTTAATTTTAATTTTAATTTTAATTTTAATTTTAATTTTAATTTTAATTTTAATTTTAATTTTAATTTTAATTTTAATTTTAATTTTAATTTTAATTTTAATTTTAATTTTAATTTTAATTTTAATTTTAATTTTAATTTTAATTTTAATTTTAATTTTAATTTTAATTTTAATTTTAATTTTAATTTTAATTTTAATTTTAATTTTAATTTTAATTTTAATTTTAATTTTAATTTTAATTTTAATTTTAATTTTAATTTTAATTTTAATTTTAATTTTAATTTTAATTTTAATTTTAATTTTAATTTTAATTTTAATTTTAATTTTAATTTTAATTTTAATTTTAATTTTAATTTTAATTTTAATTTTAATTTTAATTTTAATTTTAATTTTAATTTTAATTTTAATTTTAATTTTAATTTTAATTTTAATTTTAATTTTAATTTTAATTTTAATTTTAATTTTAATTTTAATTTTAATTTTAATTTTAATTTTAATTTTAATTTTAATTTTAATTTTAATTTTAATTTTAATTTTAATTTTAATTTTAATTTTAATTTTAATTTTAATTTTAATTTTAATTTTAATTTTAATTTTAATTTTAATTTTAATTTTAATTTTAATTTTAATTTTAATTTTAATTTTAATTTTAATTTTAATTTTAATTTTAATTTTAATTTTTAATTTTAATTTTAATTTTAATTTTAATTTTAATTTTAATTTTAATTTTAATTTTAATTTTAATTTTAATTTTAATTTTAATTTTAATTTTAATTTTAATTTTAATTTTAATTTTAATTTTAATTTTAATTTTAATTTTAATTTTAATTTTAATTTTAATTTTAATTTTAATTTTAATTTTTAATTTTAATTTTAATTTTAATTTTAATTTTAATTTTAATTTTAATTTTAATTTTAATTTTAATTTTTAATTTTAATTTTAATTTTAATTTTAATTTTAATTTTAATTTTAATTTTAATTTTAATTTTAATTTTAATTTTAATTTTAATTTTAATTTTAATTTTAATTTTAATTTTTAATTTTAATTTTAATTTTAATTTTAATTTTAATTTTAATTTTAATTTTAATTTTAATTTTAATTTTAATTTTAATTTTAATTTTAATTTTAATTTTAATTTTAATTTTAATTTTAATTTTAATTTTAATTTTAATTTTAATTTTAATTTTAATTTTAATTTTAATTTTAATTTTAATTTTAATTTTAATTTTAATTTTAATTTTAATTTTAATTTTAATTTTAATTTTAATTTTAATTTTAATTTTAATTTTAATTTTAATTTTAATTTTAATTTTAATTTTAATTTTAATTTTAATTTTAATTTTAATTTTAATTTTAATTTTAATTTTAATTTTAATTTTAATTTTAATTTTAATTTTAATTTTAATTTTAATTTTAATTTTAATTTTAATTTTAATTTTAATTTTAATTTTAATTTTAATTTTAATTCTTAATTTTAATTTTAATTTTAATTTTAATTTTAATTTTAATTTTAATTTTAATTTTAATTTTAATTTTAATTTTAATTTTAATTTTAATTTTAATTTTAATTTTAATTTTAATTTTAATTTTAATTTTAATTTTAATTTTAATTTTAATTTTAATTTTAATTTTAATTTTAATTTTAATTTTAATTTTAATTTTAATTTTAATTTTAATTTTAATTTTAATTTTAATTTTAATTTTAATTTTAATTTTAATTTTAATTTTAATTTTAATTTTAATTTTAATTTTAATTTTAATTTTAATTTTAATTTTAATTTTAATTTTAATTTTAATTTTAATTTTAATTTTAATTTTAATTTTAATTTTAATTTTAATTTTAATTTTAATTTTAATTTTAATTTTAATTTTAATTTTAATTTTAATTTTAATTTTAATTTTAATTTTAATTTTAATTTTAATTTTAATTTTAATTTTAATTTTAATTTTAATTTTAATTTTAATTTTAATTTTAATTTTAATTTTAATTTTAATTTTAATTTTAATTTTAATTTTAATTTTAATTTTAATTTTAATTTTAATTTTAATTTTAATTTTAATTTTAATTTTAATTTTAATTTTAATTTTAATTTTTAATTTTAATTTTAATTTTAATTTTAATTTTAATTTTAATTTTAATTTTAATTTTAATTTTAATTTTAATTTTAATTTTAATTTTAATTTTAATTTTAATTTTAATTTTAATTTTAATTTTAATTTTAATTTTTAATTTTAATTTTAATTTTAATTTTAATTTTAATTTTAATTTTAATTTTAATTTTAATTTTAATTTTAATTTTAATTTTAATTTTAATTTTAATTTTAATTTTAATTTTAATTTTAATTTTAATTTTAATTTTAATTTTAATTTTAATTTTAATTTTAATTTTAATTTTAATTTAATTTTAATTTTAATTTTAATTTTAATTTTAATTTTAATTTTAATTTTAATTTTAATTTTTAATTTTAATTTTAATTTTAATTTTAATTTTAATTTTAATTTTAATTTTAATTTTAATTTTAATTTTAATTTTAATTTTAATTTTAATTTTAATTTTAATTTTAATTTTAATTTTAATTTAATTTTAATTTTAATTTTAATTTTAATTTTAATTTTAATTTTAATTTTAATTTTAATTTTAATTTTAATTTTAATTTTAATTTTAATTTTAATTTTAATTTTAATTTTAATTTTAATTTTAATTTTAATTTTAATTTTAATTTTAATTTTAATTTTAATTTTAATTTTAATTTTAATTTTAATTTTAATTTTAATTTTAATTTTAATTTTAATTTTAATTTTAATTTTAATTTTAATTTTAATTTTAATTTTAATTTTAATTTTAATTTTAATTTTAATTTTAATTTTAATTTTAATTTTAATTTTAATTTTAATTTTAATTTTAATTTTAATTTTAATTTTAATTTTAATTTTAATTTTAATTTTAATTTTAATTTTAATTTTAATTTTAATTTTAATTTTAATTTTAATTTTAATTTTAATTTAATTTTAATTTTAATTTTAATTTTAATTTTAATTTTAATTTTAATTTTAATTTTAATTTTAATTTTAATTTTAATTTTAATTTTAATTTTAATTTTAATTTTAATTTTAATTTTAATTTTAATTTTAATTTTAATTTTAATTTTAATTTTAATTTTAATTTTAATTTTAATTTTAATTTTAATTTTAATTTTAATTTTAATTTTAATTTTAATTTTAATTTTAATTTTAATTTTAATTTTAATTTTAATTTTAATTTTAATTTTAATTTTAATTTTAATTTTAATTTTAATTTTAATTTTAATTTTAATTTTAATTTTAATTTTAATTTTAATTTTAATTTAATTTTAATTTTAATTTTAATTTTAATTTTAATTTTAATTTTAATTTTAATTTTAATTTTAATTTTAATTTTAATTTTAATTTTAATTTTAATTTTAATTTTAATTTTAATTTTAATTTTAATTTTAATTTTAATTTTAATTTTAATTTTAATTTTAATTTTAATTTTAATTTTAATTTTAATTTTAATTTTAATTTTAATTTTAATTTTAATTTTAATTTTAATTTTAATTTTAATTTTAATTTTAATTTTAATTTTAATTTTAATTTTAATTTTAATTTTAATTTTAATTTTAATTTTAATTTTAATTTTAATTTTAATTTTAATTTTAATTTTAATTTTAATTTTAATTTTAATTTTAATTTTAATTTTAATTTTAATTTTAATTTTAATTTTAATTTTAATTTTAATTTTAATTTTAATTTTAATTTTAATTTTAATTTTAATTTTAATTTTAATTTAATTTTAATTTTAATTTTAATTTTAATTTTAATTTTAATTTTAATTTTAATTTTAATTTTAATTTTAATTTTAATTTTAATTTTAATTTTAATTTTAATTTTAATTTTAATTTTAATTTTAATTTTAATTTTAATTTTAATTTTAATTTTAATTTTAATTTTAATTTTAATTTTAATTTTAATTTTAATTTTAATTTTAATTTTAATTTTAATTTTAATTTTAATTTTAATTTTAATTTTAATTTTAATTTTAATTTTAATTTTAATTTTAATTTTAATTTTAATTTTAATTTTAATTTTAATTTTAATTTTAATTTTAATTTTAATTTTAATTTTAATTTTAATTTTAATTTTAATTTTAATTTTAATTTTAATTTTAATTTTAATTTTAATTTTAATTTTAATTTTAATTTTAATTTTAATTTTAATTTTAATTTTAATTTTAATTTTAATTTTAATTTTAATTTTAATTTAATTTTAATTTTAATTTTAATTTTAATTTTAATTTTAATTTTAATTTTAATTTTAATTTTAATTTTAATTTTAATTTTAATTTTAATTTTAATTTTAAT
The DNA here is from genome assembly GCA_023630585.1 of Cranoglanis bouderius. Classification (NCBI taxonomy): domain Eukaryota; kingdom Metazoa; phylum Chordata; class Actinopteri; order Siluriformes; family Cranoglanididae; genus Cranoglanis; species Cranoglanis bouderius. The sequence continues at coordinate 7,615 of CM042567.1, forward strand.
TTTAATTTTAATTTTAATTTTAATTTTAATTTTAATTTTAATTTTAATTTTAATTTTAATTTTAATTTTAATTTTAATTTTAATTTTAATTTTAATTTTAATTTTAATTTAATTTTAATTTTAATTTTAATTTTAATTTTAATTTTAATTTTAATTTTAATTTTAATTTTAATTTTAATTTTAATTTTAATTTTAATTTTAATTTTAATTTTAATTTTAATTTTAATTTTAATTTTAATTTTAATTTTAATTTTAATTTTAATTTTAATTTTAATTTTAATTTTAATTTTAATTTTAATTTTAATTTTAATTTTAATTTTAATTTTAATTTTAATTTTAATTTTAATTTTAATTTTAATTTTAATTTTAATTTTAATTTTAATTTTAATTTTAATTTTAATTTTAATTTTAATTTTAATTTTAATTTTAATTTTAATTTTAATTTTAATTTTAATTTTAATTTTAATTTTAATTTTTAATTTTAATTTTAATTTTAATTTTAATTTTAATTTTAATTTTAATTTTAATTTTTAATTTTAATTTTAATTTTAATTTTAATTTTAATTTTAATTTTAATTTTAATTTTAATTTTAATTTTAATTTTAATTTTAATTTTAATTTTAATTTTAATTTTAATTTTAATTTTAATTTTAATTTTAATTTTAATTTTAATTTTAATTTTAATTTTAATTTTAATTTTAATTTTAATTTTAATTTTAATTTTAATTTTAATTTTAATTTTAATTTTAATTTTAATTTTAATTTTTAATTTTAATTTTAATTTTAATTTTAATTTTAATTTTAATTTTAATTTTAATTTTAATTTTTAATTTTAATTTTAATTTTAATTTTAATTTTAATTTTAATTTTAATTTTTAATTTTAATTTTAATTTTTTAATTTTAATTTTAATTTTAATTTTAATTTAATTTTAATTTTAATTTTAATTTTAACCCTAATTTTAACCCTAACCGCTAACCCTAACCCTAACCCTAACCCTAACCCTAACCCTAACCCTAACCTCTAACCCTAACCCTAACCTCAAGCCCTAATCCTAACCCTAATTCTAATCCTAACCCTAATCCCCTAATCCTAACCCTAAGCCCTAACCCTAACCGCTAACTCTACCCTAAACTTAATCCCTAACCCTAACCTCAGGCCCTAACCCTAATCCTAATCCCTAACCCTAACCGCCAACCCTTACCCTAAACCTAATCCCAACCTTAATCCCCTAACCCTAAGCCCTAACCCTAACCGCTAACCCTTACCCTAAACCTAACCAGCCCGTGCCTCATGTTGGCAGTAAGCTCAACTGTACAAAACTTATCTTACAATTAGTCTGCTTATTAAAATTTTAATTATAATAAAACACACTGGAACATGGAAAATGGGTGGATTTAAATTAGAGGGAAGTGCTTATGGCAACCCTAAGTCCATATATATATATATATATATTTATATATATATAAATATAAGAACATTTTTATATATATATATCCTTTATTTTTTTAAATATATATATATATATATATATATATATATATATATATATATATGTGTGTATGTATATATATGTATATATATACATATGTATATAAACATTCATATCACAATTTGTTTATATTCAAAGATTCAAAAAGCCCTTCCACAATTTTTGAAAAGACAGCTATTTTTCTGATTGGCTCTAAGCTGTTTCTTTTCAAACCAAAACAAGGGACAGGCTCCCATTGGCTCATTTGAACTGAGTCCCGCCCCACACTTTAAAATGGGACAACTGAGGCTGCAGAATTTTATTCACTGCTTCCAGCTCTGAGAGAGAAAGCCTATAACACTTTGCATTTCAAAGCCTATTATTCTGATCCTCAACATACATTTGTTTATTTTCATTTCTTTTCCTTTGATTATTATTTCTATTCATTCAATTTATATATATATTTTTTTCAAATCAGAACAAGCCTGCCTGAAGAAGGTTCCAAGAGAACCTAAACGCTGCAACGGCTTGTTCATTTTCCAAATTTTCAAATTCAAAACATTTATCTAACACATTACAAAAAGACACACAAGACCAATTGAGTCACATTTATCTCGATTTATTTATTTATTTTTTTCCTTTACACAAAGTCACACAAGACAAATTGAGTTATACTTCCCTGATATATATATTTTTTCAAATCCTGCTTTAATTTCACATTTAGAAATTTTAGTAATTTTTCTGAAACATGGTTCTGCCAGAGAGAGACGGTTGGACTGTTGTCACCCGTGGACGCAGGCGTGCCATTCAGGGCACAGCCGGGCCTATGCCCCGTCCTTTCCGCAGCACTGAGCGTCATACACAGAGGGAGAGAGTGTTCTCCTATGCAGACGCAGTCAAATATGGGGGCCACATGAGGGCGCCCCTTACTTACCATAATGAGTCTTATCAGCGGTCTGGTAGACCACAATTTTTTGAACCCCGGGCCCGTTTTGGGCCCGATACATTCATGTCCAGGCCAAAATCCTTCATGAAGGAACCAAGGGAGAGGGTGCAGAACAGAACGTGGCCCGTTCGTTCACACCTGAAAGATAAAAACACATGTCAGAGACAAAACACAAAGCCCAAGACCTATTCAGATGACCCAGATTTTGCAATAAAAACCCGCACCTGTTTCAAAATTATTAAACTAGTGCACCATAAAAACAACATCAGCCAGGAACAGCCTCCTGCTATTAATAAAATTGAACAACACCTGTCAGAGGTCATCAAACCGGCCTTGCCAAACCCCACAACACAAGCCCTTATTGAGGGAAATGCCAAAAACTGGGCCTACACCACCATGCTGATCCTTAAAAATCATTATGAGGACGCATTGGTGGAAGAAATGGCTAGGCTTCAGCATCTTCCTTCCCGGGGCTGGGAGGAATGCTTCAGCACTGCCATCGTGTGGGCTAAACGTGGCATTGGCAAAAGGCTCCAAGACAAAACAGTACACGAAGCTCACATGTTGGTAGGGGAGAAATGGCAGACCCCTGCTCCTACTGCCGATTCTGAAGGGAGGAGGGAGGAAGCGGAGACCCAAACTTGCCCTCCGGCTCCTCCTCTCCCAGAAAACGCGACGGCTAGAACCGCTACGGTGCAGGCGTTGGTGCACACTGGGTCAGATGCACACTCCCATTCTGAAATGTCCACCCCGGTAGTAACAAAAAAGCCATCTAAAACAGTATCCACCATGACAGACCCACTAAATGATTGGTCCCCTATCAGGGAGGAGGACTCGGACGGCCAATCAGATGTGGCATTTAATCTCCCGGCCTCCCCAAAAGAACAACGCACTCCTCACTTATGCTCCAACCCTGTGTCAGACAGGAACAAGACCTCATTGTCATTGAGGACCAAGGGGAGTGTGAGCAGGGTAATTGTGGCTCACAAAGAGTGACCCTAAGCCCGACAAGGTCACTAGCCTTAGGACAGCCACACAGGCCCGCTTTCAGTGTCGACTTCGCCTACCTTCTGGAGTACAACGTGACTCCCAGGAGGACGGGCCGAACAGACATATAAACACACCCAGAAAAATGGTCGAATGGAAGCTGACTGTCCGTAAAAATGGCTCATTATCGGTGACTCCAATTTGTCCAAAATTCCACCTTAAAAATGCGGACCTCCAAATAGAAAGCTATCCGGGGCCACATTCAGACACATGGAGGCCGTAATTTCTAAAAACGCTGTCTCCACAGATGTGGAACACGTGGTGTTATCACTGGGCATTAACAGCCGGACACAGAACGCCAAAGACACCGCGATCAAACAGATGCAGGCGGCTTTACGAGCGCCAAAGAAAAGTTCCTCTGGCACAAATTTGGGTCCCAGAGGTGAACTTTTCAGGCATGCTCCCAACAAAGGAGCAGACGCAGTTGACCACACTAAACACCTATATCTGCGCCAACCTAAAACATATTCCAGCCCTGTCCAGATCAGAATTCCACACCGAAAGTGATAATATTCACTGGACGGTGGACACAGCCAGAAACATGCTTCAGCACTGGCTCCAGTATTTAAATTAAATCTCCCCATAAGCCTGCATGCACAGGAGGGGAATCGAACGCCATAATTCTTTCTAAAAATTCCATATTACTCCCCACAACTTAGCCTACTTGATAGGGGTTTGACGCTTATCCCATCTTATAATATTAGCAGTAAACGCCAGCAAATTCACACACACGATTCGACCTGCAACAATACCATAGGAGACTTAAATTGGCAGCATATTTTCAAAATGACACAGACTCAAATCCCTCCGCTCACACCCAAATCAGACTGGGTCCCACCCGCAGATAAATTACCCGCTGAACTCCACACATTATTTGAAAGACCTGCAATATCTGAAAACATTTCAGACCATCCCTGGAAGAGCCTAACCTCACCCCGGAGGAAACTAATGCTCTAAAACAGCTCAAAGACAACAAACAGATTGTCATTAAACCTGCAGACAAAGGCAGCGCTATAGTGATATGGGACCGAGCACAATATTTATGGGAGGGATATAGACAATTGAATGACCCCAAATATTATAGGAAACTGGATAGACCCATTTATTTAGATACAATACCCTAGTCAAAAATATAGTCCAATCCCTATACCTGAAAAACACATTAACGCCAAACAAAAGTCCTACCTTTAGGAACGGGAACCTAGAAGTAGGAGGTTTTACATGCTCCCCAAAATACATAAAGACCCAGCCAAATGGAGTAAGCCTCACGAAATTCCCCAGGAAGGCCTATAGTATCGGATTGCGGTAGCGAGACGCACTATACGGCCGAATTCCTGGATTTCTATTTAAACCCCTTTCGATTGAACACCCCAGCTACATTAAAGACACGATGACTTTGTTCAGAAAGTCAAAGGACTAGAAATTCCCAAAAGGCTATCTTGTTCACTATGGACATAGATAGCCTTTACACTAACATAGATATCCAGGAAGGCATACAGGCAATCAAAAACATTTTCCAAAAAACCCTGACACCTCAAGGCCCGATAAGGAGCTCATCCAGTTATTGGAAATTAATTAAAAAGGAATGATTTTGAATTCAACGGGGAATTCTTCCTGCAGATTAAGGGCACGGCGATGGGCAAGAAATTTGCCCCGGCCTACGCCAACATATTTATGGCAGAATGGGAAGATTCGGCCTTATCCCGATGCCGCAAACAGCCTCTCCATTATTATAGATATCTGGACGACATCTGGGGTGTATGGGCTCACTCGGAAGAGGAGTTCGAGGAATTTGTGACCACATTAAACAACCACAACCCTTCTATAAAATTAAAATACACCACTAGTCAATTATCAGTAGACTTCTTAGACACCACCACTTACAAAGGTCAAGATTTTAATTCGTCACACAAATTGGACATAAAGGTCTTCTTTAAAGAAACGGACACACATGCCCTTCTACACAAAAAGAGTTTCCATCCCAAACACACCTACTCGGGCCTAGTAAAGTCACAACTCCTCAGGTTCCGTCGCATTTGCACCCAGGAACGGGACTTTAGAGAAGCGACACGTGTCCTCTTTAAGGCACTTAGGCCCAGAGGATACAACAGGTCCTTCTTGAGGAAGGTTTTTAAATCTTACCTGGTAAGAAGGGCCCAGGCGGAGGGTAACAGCGTGCCCTTCGCCCTCACATACTCCTCGGCCGCTACGAGACTGACCAGAGAGGTAAGGTCTAACTTCCAGCACATATTGGGACAAACACAATTATTTAAGGACCACAAAGTTATTGCAGCATATAGGAAAAACAAAGTCTACAGGACCACCTCATTAGAGCCAAACTTCATCCCCTTCACAACACAAAACCCAAGCATCACGGTCAATATTTGGAACAGTACGAGTATGTACAAAACAAACTCACAAAAGAGGTTTTCAATACTCACCGATCGGGCACGGTACACAGCAAAACTGCGTGGTACCTCATCAGCTGCAAACAATGTGGAGCCCAATATGTGGGAGAGACGAGCAACACCATTCTGGTCAGAATGACACAACACAAACACAATATCCTGAAAGGAAAAGAAAAAATACTTACCTGGTCCAACATTTCCTTCAGCACGGATGGGAATCCTTCCGGTCACGGTCCTGCAGGCCGACCCGCAGTGGTCCGCACTCCCAGAGAAAAAGAGCAGAGAGAATTTGGATTAGTAAATTGGGCACTATATACCCCCAAGGCCTGAATGACAAGTGAATGCAGTTGAGTGAGCGACATTGATGGCTCAGTGCACATGGGTTAGCGCACCTCCTAAAACACCCCTAACCCTAATCTCAACCCCTAACCCTAACCTCAATCCCTAACCCTAATCCTAACCTCAACTCCCTAACCCTAATCCTAGCCTTAATCCCCTAATCCTAACCCTAAGCCCTAACCCTAACCGCTAACCCTTACCCTAAACCTAATCCTAACCTTAATCCCCTAACCCTAACCTCAAGCCCTAACCCTAACCTCAAGCCCTAATCCTAACCCTAATCCCTAATCTTAACCCTAATCCCTAATCCTAACCCTAAGCCTTTTAATTTTAATTAATCTTACTTTTAAATTTTAATCCCTAATTTAACCTCAGGTTTTAATTTTAATCCTAATTTTAATTTTAACCTAATTTTAATTTTAATTCTAATTTTAATTTAATTTAATTTTAATCTTTAATTTTAATTTTAATTTTAATTTTAATTTTAAACCTAATAATTTTAATTTTGATGACTAATTTTAATTTTGATAATTTTAACCCTAATTAACCTAATAATTTTAGTTTTAATCTTTAATCTTAACCCTAAGCCTTTTAACCTTAATTAAGTAATTTTACTAAACCTAATCCTAATTTAATCTTTAATTTTAACCTCAAGCCCTAACCTAACCTAAGCCCTAATTAACCTAATCCCTAATCCTAATCCTAACCCTAAGCCCTAACCCCAACCGCTAACTCTTACCCTAAACTTAATCCCCTAACCCTAACCTCAGGCCCTAACCCTAATCCTAATCCCTAACCCTAACCGCTAACCCTTACCCTAAACCTAATCCTAACCTTAATCCCCTAACCCTAAGCCCTAACCCCAACCGCTAACCCTTACCCTAAACCTAACCAGCCCGTGCCTCATGTTGGCAGTAAACTCAACTGTACAAAACTTGTCTTACAATTGGTCTGCTTTTTTATTTTTTTATTTTAATTATAATAAAACACACTGGAACAAGGAAAAATGGGTGGATTTAAGTTAGAGGGAAGTGCTTATGGCAACCCTAATATATATATATATATATATATATATATATATATATATATATATATATGTATTTTAAAATATATATATAAATATAAGAACATTTTTTAAATATATATATTCCTTTATTTTTTTAAATATATACATATGTATAGATAGATATATGTGTATAAAACACTAATATTTCATATTCAAAAATTCAAAAAAAGCCCTTCCACAATTTTTGACAAGGCAGCTATTTTTCTGATTGGCTCCAAGCTGTTTTTTTTCAAACCGGAACAATGGACAGGCTCCGATTGGCTCATTCAAACTGAGTCCCGCCCCCACACCATAAAATGGGACAACTGAGGCCTCAGAATTTCATTCACTGCTTCCAACTCTGAGAGAGAAAGCCTACAACACCTTTTGCATTCCAAAACTTATTATTCTGATCCTCAACATACATTTGTTTTATTTTCATTTCTTTGTTTTTTCTATTTCAATTTATATATTCTTTTGAAAATCAGAACAAGCCTGCCTGAAGAAGGTTCTGAGAGAACCGAAACGTTGCAACGGCTTGTTCATTCTTTCAAAAAAAATTTATCTTACACATATAAATTACACACAAAAAAAACACAAGACCAAATTGGATTACATTTATTTGGATTTATTTATTTTTTTCTTTTACACAAGGTCAAACTTGACAAATTGAATTATACTTGCCTGATATATATATATATATATATATATATTTTTTTTTTTTTTTCAGATCCTTCCTTTAATTTCACATTTAGAAATTCGTGTTAATTCTCCAAAAACATGGTTCTGCCAGAGAGAGACGGTTGGACTCTTGTCACCCGTGGACGCAGGCGTGCCATTCAGGGCACAGCCGGGCCTATGCCCCGTTCATTCCGCAGCACGGAGCGTCATGCACAGAGGGAGAGAGTGTTCTCTTATGCAGACGCAGTTAAATATGGGGGCCACATGAGGGCACCCCTGACTTACCGTACTGAGTCTTATCAGCGGTCTGGCAGACCACAATTTTTTGAACCCCGGGCCCGTTTTAGGCCCGATACATTCATGTCCAAGCAAAAATCCTTCACGAAGGAACCAAGGGAGAGGGTGCAGAACAGAACGTGGCCCATTCGTTCACACCTGCAAAACAAAAACATATATCAAAAACAAAACACAAAGCCCAAAACACATTCGGATGACCCTGATTTCGTAATTAAAACCCGTACCTGTTTCAAAATAATCAAATTAGTGCACCACAAAAACAATATTGGCCAGGATCAACCTCCTGCAATTAATAAAATTGAGAAACACCTGTCAGAGGTCATCAAACCAGCCTTGCCAAACCCCACGACACAAGCCCTTATTGAAGGCAATGCTAAAAACTGGGCCTATACCACCATGCTGATTCTTAAGAATCATTATGATGATGCACTGGTGGAAGAAATGGCCAAGCTTCAGCATATTCCTTCCCAGGGCTGGGAGGAATGCTTCAATACTGCCATCGTGTGGGCTAAACGTGGTATTGGCAAAAGGCTTAAAGACAAAACTATACACGAAGCTCACATGTTGGTAGGGGAGAAATGGAAGACCCCTGCTCCTGCTGCCGATTCTGAAGAGAGGAGGGAGGAAGCGGAGGCCCAAACTTGCCCTCCGGCTCCTGCTCTCCCAGAAAACGCGACGGCTACAACCGTTACGGTGCAGGCGTTGGTGCACACTGGGTCACACTCACAATCGCTGTCTGAAATGTCCACCCCAGTAGTAATAAAACCGTCTAAAACGGTATCCACCATGACAGAACCACTGAACGATTGGTCCCCTATTAGAGAGGAGGACTCGGACGGCCAATCAGATGGGCCATTTAATCTCCCGGCCTCCCCAAAAGATCAACGCACTCCTCATTTGCGTTCCAACCCCTGTGTCAGACAGGAACAGGACCTCATCGTCATCGAGGACCAAGGGGAGTGTGAACAGGGTATTGGTGGCTCACAAAGGGTGACCCTAAGCCCTGACAAGGTCACTAGCCTTAGGACAGCCACACAGGCCCGTTTTAATGTCGACTTCGGCCTGCCTTCTGGAGTACAACGTGACTCCCAGGAGGACGGGCCGAATAGGCATATAAACACGCCCAGAAAAATGGTCGAATGGAAGCTGACGGTCCGCAAAAAATGGCTTATTATCGGGGATTCCAATCTATCTAAAATCCCACCATTTAAAAACTCGGACCTCCAAATAGAAAGCTATCCGGGTGCCACGTTCAGACATATGGAGGCCGTGATAAGCAAAAATGCTGTCTCCACCGACGTGGAACACGTCATCCTGTCATTAGGCATTAATAGCCGGACGCAGAATGCCAAAGACACTGCAATTAAACAGATGCAGGCGGCTTTACGAGCGGCCAAAGAAAAGTTCCCTCTGGCACAAATTTGGGTTCCAGAGGTGAACTTTTCAGGCATGCTCCCAACAAAAGAGCAGACGCAACTCACCACCCTAAACACCTACATCTGTGCAAACCTAAAACACATCCCAGCCCTATCCAGATCAGATTTCCACACTGAAAGTGACAATATTCACTGGACGGTGGACACGGCCAGAAACATGCTCCAGCACTGGCTACAATATTTAAATTAAATCTCCCCACAAGCCTGCATGCACAGGAGGGGAATCGGAATGTTATAATTTTATCCAAAAAATTCCATATTACTCCCCCACAACTTAGCCTGCTCGATAGGGGTTTGACCTTTATCCCATCCAGCAAAATTAGTATAAAACGCCAACAAACACAAACACGATTCGACCTACAACAATACCATAGACGGCTTAAATTGGCAGCATATTTCCAAAGTGACACAGACAAAAATCCCCCTCCGTTCACACCCAAATCGGACTGGGTCCCACCTGCAGACAGATTGCCCACAGAACTCCACACATTATTTGAAAGGGACCTGCAATATCTGAATAAACGTTTTAGACCATTCCAGGAAGCACCTAACCTCACTCCGGAGGAAATGACTGCTCTGAGACAATTAAAGGACAACGAACAGATTGTCATTAAACCTGCAGACAAGGGCAGCGCTATTGTTATATGGGACCGGGCACAGTATTTATGGGAGGGATATAGACAATTAAATGACCCAAATTATTATAAGAAATTGGATAGACCCATTTATTTGAATACGATACCCCTAGTTAAAAGAATAGTCCAATCCCTATACATTAAAAAATATATCAATGCCAAACAAAAGTCCTACCTGTTGGGGAACGGGGAACCCAGAAGTAGGAGGTTTTACATGCTCCCCAAGATACACAAAGACCCGGCCAAATGGAGTAAGCCTCACGAAATTCCCCCAGGACGGCCTATAGTATCTGATTGCGGCAGCGAAACATACTATACGGCCGAATTCTTAGATTTTTATTTAAATCCCCTTTCGATTGGCCACCCCAGCTATATAAAAGACACATACGATTTTGTTCAGAAGGTCAAAGAACTGCAAATTCCCCAAAAGGCTGTCCTGTTCACTATGGACATAGATAGCCTTTATACAAATATTGATATAAAAGAAGGAATACAGGCCATCAAAAATATTTTTTTTAAAAACCCTGACCCCTCAAGGCCCGATAAGGAGCTCATCCAACTATTGGATATTAATTTAAATAGGAATGATTTTGAGTTCAATGGGGAGTTCTTTCTACAGATTAAGGGCACGGCGATGGGCAAAAAGTTTGCTCCAGCCTATGCCAACATATTTATGGCAGAGTGGGAAGCTTCGGCCTTAGCTCGATGCCACAAACAGCCCCTCCATTATTTCAGATATTTGGACGACATCTGGGGAGTATGGACTCACTCGGAAGAGGAGTTCGGGGAATTTGTAGTTACACTTAATAACCATAATTCATCCATAAAATTAAAATCCACCACTAGTCGGCTATCAGTAGATTTCTTAGACACCACAACGTACAAAGGCCCAGATTTTAATTCGACAAACAAATTGGACGTAAAAGTCTTCTTTAAAGAAACCGACACACATGCCCTACTACATAAAAAGAGTTTCCACCCCAAACACACTTACTCGGGCCTGGTAAAGTCACAACTCCTCAGGTTCCGGCGCATATGCACCCAGGAACGGGACTTTATGGAAGCGACACGGATCCTCTTCAGGGCACTCAGGCCCAGAGGATACAACAGGTCCTTCTTGAGGAGGGTTTTTAAATCTTACCTGGTAAGAAGGGCCCAGGCGGAGGGTAGTAGCGTGCCCTTCGTCCTGACGTACTCCTCGGCCGCTACGAGACTGACCAGAGAGGTGAGGTCTAACTTCCAGCACATATTGGGACAAACACAATTATTTAAGGACCACAAAGTTATTGCAGCATACAGGAAAAACAAAAGTTTACAGGACCACCTCATTAGAGCTAAACTCCATTCCCTTCACAACACAAAACCCAAACATCACGGTCAATATTTAGAACAAAACGAATATATACAAAACAAAATCACAAAAGAGGTTTTTAATACTCACCGATCGGGCACGGTACACAGCAAAAACTGTGTTTACCTCATCAGCTGCAAACAATGTGGAGCCCAATATGTGGGAGAGAGGAGCAACACCATTCTGGTTAGAATGACACAACACAAACACAACATCCTGAGAGGAAAAGAAAAAAATACTTACCTGGTGCAACATTTCCTTCAGCACGGATGGGAATCCTTCTGGGTCACGGTCCTACAGGCCGACCCGCAGTGGTCCGTACCCCAGAGAAAAAGAGCAGAGAGAATTTGGATTAGTAAATTGGGCACTATATACCCCCAAGGCCTGAATGAGAAGTGAATGCAGTTGAGTGAGCGACATTGATGGCCTGTGCACATGGGTTAGCGCGCACCCTCCTAAAACACCCCCTAACCCTAATCTCAACCCCTAACCCTAACCTCTATCCCCTAACCCTAATCCTAACCTCAACTCCCTAACCCTAATCCTAGCCTTAATCCCCTAATCCTAACCCTAAGCCCTAACCCTAACCGCTAACTCTTACCCTAAACCTAATCCTAACCTTAATCCCCTAACCCTAACCTCAAGCCCTAACCCTAACCTCAAGCCCTAATCCTAACCCTAATCCCCTAATCCTAACCCTCATCCCCTAATCCTAACCCTAAGCCCTAACCCTAACCGCTAACTCTTACCCTAAACTTAATCCCCTAACCCTAACCTCAGGCCCTAACCCTAATCCTAATCCCTAACCGCTAACCCTTACCCTAAACCTAATTCTAACCTTAATCCCCTAACCCTAAGCCCTAACCCTAACCGCTAACCCTTACCCTAAACCTAACCCTAACCCTAACCCTAACAGGCGCCGGCCAGTGCACTTCCCTTGGCTCCCTATTCAACCTAGCAGTTTCCGGACTGTGACGGGGGGAGTCATTGTAAACACAAAAACCTAACCCTAACCCTAACCCCTAGCCCTAATTCTAACCTCAACCCCTAACCCTAACCTCAAGCCCTAATCCTAATCCTAACCTTAATCCCCTAACCCTAACCTCAAGCCCTAACCCTAATCCTAACCTTAATCCCCTAACCCTAATCCCTAACCCTAACCGCTAACCCTTACCCTAAACCTAATCCTAAGCCCTAACCCTAACCGCTAACCCTTACCCTAAACCTAACCCTAACCCTAACCCTTATTCAAACCGAAACGTTGCAACGGACTTGCTACTGAGAGATAAAATGTCTTACCGCGGTTGACCACATTCCAGGTGGGGAAGACAATTTCCCCAGCCTGATGAGCACTGGAATTATTATGTTGGACATTACAGGCATGAATGTCCTTATGCTTCTGATAATTGGATGAGGCCAGATAGATACCAGAGACCTTTCCAACAACAAGCTTTGCAAAACAGACAAACTCATTTTCCTGAAAAAAGGAATAATGATAATTTTTGGAAGCATGGGAAACACTTTCCACGGCGTACCCAACACAACACTTATGTTGACCCTACATCTTGGGGTCCTATGGGGACTTAACGAACAGTTGAGAGTGATATAGATGGTTGGTCCATCTAACTGCAACAAAAAACCCTCCTAACCCCCTAACCCTGCCCCAACCCTAACCTTAACCCCAATCCCCTAACCCTTACCACCTAACCCTAACCCTAACCTCCTAACCCTAATCCCAACCCTCCTAATCCTAACCCTAACCCTCCTACCGTCAACCCCAACCCTAATCCCTTAACCCTTACCACCTAACGCTAACCCTAACCCTCCTAACCCTAATCCCCTAACCCTTACAACCTAACCCTAACCGTGGTCCTGGCCCTTTCCCCTTGCATTGTCACAAGGGGTGCCTAGACAAACTACTAGAGGTCGGAGGATCATTGCACGGGGTTCCAAGCGGGCTAATCCAGGGATTGTCCATGCGGACACCCACCCAGAGCTTTTAGAAATACGGCCATACCCCAACACGCAGGAAACAACAACCCCGCCGCTTATTCAGGAGCCGCGGGCAGAGAGAGACACGGCGTGAATCGCTAACACTGGTGGAGGTTCATGCAGACAATGATATCTCTGGACCAAACGAGGGAACCGATCTGGACCCTCTCATTACGGGGTTACAGTAGTACAACATGGGGACTTAATGAACAGTTGAGAGTGATATAGCTGATGGGTACATCTAACTGCAACATGGAATGGGAGTGGCTGTGATTGATGACTTGGAGTAGGCCAGTGCACAACGCAGGCTCCGGGCTTGTTTGGGTCTGAGTTTATACTTGGGCCCGGACGTAAATTGGCCTGGGGCCTCAGCTTTTTTGCCTTAACCCTAACCAGGAAAAAATAAATAAATAAATAAATAAATAATAGTAAATTAACCCTAACACAATCTTAATCCTAAAACTCAACCCACAAACCTACAACCCAATATAAAATAAATAAAAGTATAAAAGTTAAATATATAATAAAAATAAATGAATACATAAACAAATAAAATAAAAAAGTAAAAACATTTTCACCGTATTCCTAGCCATAATCCAAATCCCAAAAAAAAAAAAAAAAAAAAAAAAAAAAAAAAAAAAAAAAGTGGGAGGAGTCTTAAAACTTAGCCCCGCCCCCAAATGTGACACCCGGACTAAGGGCCGGACCTTCACAGGCCTCCTTCATGGGACACACCCTTATCCAGTGCTTGTGGAGAACACAGTGTAATGGATGAATTAAAATCAGCAAAACTGCACATCACAGCCTTTCTTTCTCAACACACGTCCCACTGAGGGTAGACGCGCAGCCGATTATGATTCGTTGGACATCATAATTATGCGCAGCACTAAACTACTTTATATTCGAGAAAAAGAGAATCATGGGCCTATTCATTTTACGGCTTTAAACGCAAATATCTCAGCAACTGTTGGAGCTATTCGCACGCGGTTTTCTTCTACTTACACAATAGAACGCCCTCTTCCCGATGTTTACACACATATAGGGCTTATAAGCGTTTCAAATTTTTAGAATCCACCATAACCAGGAACACTTGTCATTAGCAATGAGTTGGCCGGACGTGACCACTCACGATCCGAGCCGGGGGGCGGCTACGTCAGTAGAAGCCTGATTACTTCTCGAATCTACTCTTCTAGAATAATGTACGGAAGGAATCCGCTGACACACGCTTAACCCCAGGGGACACAACCCAGTAGAAGCTTGATGGCTTCCCAAAGGGTTCCAGCTCCTTGTGAGGTGGAACAGGTAGGGAAGTCATCTGCTGGGTTGCTACCCAACCAGGGACATCTGGAGGTGACGTATTGCATGGGACCTACCTCTGGACCCCTGGTTTAGCTAGAGAAGGCCTACCCAGGCAAGGCTGATAGATAGACAATTTTTAGTTGGGTAGACCTAGTCGCAGGCTCTGTTCGGGTGACTCGGGAAACCTTGCGGTGTTAACAAGAGTCATTCTGGTCAGAGCTAGGTAAGTAGCCAGCCCTCCTGGGTCCACTAGGACAGCACGCCGTTGGGTGGTCTGGGGCCAACAGACCTTAAATGGGGCCAAATCTTCTACTTGGTGACTTAGCACCACCCATGCACCAGTCCATTGTGCACCACGCTTTTTTGCATCTTTAATTGTTTTTAGTTTTAAATCTGTAAAAGCTTTAAAATTAATTAACATCTAAATCTTGCCATAAAATAACTAGTATATTGTTATGTCACCGGAAGAAGGCTGGACACAGTTGCGGTCAAAAACTTCGTCACTTTATTCAGCACACATGTAGAAAGGACACAGGATAACAGAAAAGCTTTATGAAGGCTTCGAGACTTAGCAGGTTATCGTGGCAAAGTTTATACACTCTCTCAAATCGTTAGCGCTAGTAGTAAAAACACACAATTTGCAACGAAAAGGAAAAACGGAAAATAAGCACCCAGAACCCTTAACATAAATTGAGGTCAATACATAAAGTGTGCTACCTACACAGCGCTAACAGAAATCAGACACAAATGCACGTTAAACTATCACCGAGAAGTATAAACAGAAAGAGGGCTTTAGAGGAAGTCGGAATCCAAGGTACTTAGCTTTAAGGTCAATGCCGTGAGGATCAGTCCAGAATTCAATTGCTCGGTAAGGTAAGATTCGGGAGAACAAACAATACTTCGCGTTTATCCTGTAAAACAAAAGTCCTTAAATAAAGTGCTTGGGAGATAGAAAACAGGTGTGCGGGATTAGAAGGAAGGTGATTGAGACCGTGGTAGTGTGTGGGTGCTCTGGGTGTTGTAGTCCCTGGCGGCCATGTTTGTAGGCCGCCGAGCTTGCTGGGAAATGTAGTGTGGAGTTTGTGGATGAGAGTTCTGGTAATTGAAGTCGCGCCTTTTGCGCGACCTAACAGAGCCCCCCCCCAAAGGGCTCACTCCGGGAGCCTCTCCTTGCCTGGGTCGACCTCTGGGTCTAGGTTTTGGGTATTCTGGATGGATGCGGTGAAATTCGTCCACCATTTCAGGGTCCAGCATGTCCTTAGCCGCCACCCAGCTCTGTTCCTCGGGCCCGTACCCCTCCCAGTCAATGAGGTACTGAAGTTTTCCTTGACGTCGCCGGGATTTGAGAATCTGATGAATCTGATAGGCCGGTTGTCCATCAACTTCCTGTGGGGGAGGTGGATTAGAAGGGTTTTGAGAGGTGAGGATGCCTGTGTGGAAGGGTTTCAGGAGAGAAACGTGAAACGAGGGGGCAATACGCCAATGTTTGGGGATGGCTAGTCTGTAGGTTACCTCATTGATGGGCCTGATGACTTTGAAGGGGCCGAGATAACGAGGACAGAGCTTCTGGCAGGGATGTCTGAGGTGCAAGTTTTGGGTGGAGAGCCATACCCGTTCACCGGGTTGGTAGCGTGGTGTTACCTGTCGGTGGCGATCCGCCTGGGCTTTTGATTTGGAGGCTGCTTGTTTTAGTCTCCTATGGGTGCTTGCCCAGACCTGTTCACTGCGGTCAAACCATTCGTTTACGGCTGGTGCGTCCGTGGCCGTGGCGTCCCACGGAAACAAAGGGGGCTGATATCCTAGCACGCATTGGAATGGGGTCAGGTTAGTGGCAGAATGGCGGAGTGAGTTCTGGGCGTATTCCACCCATGGCAGGAAGCGGGCCCAATCAGAGGGATTTTTGTGACAAAACGAACGGAGCATCCTTCCGACTTCTTGGTTAACCCGTTCCGCCTGCCCATTGGATTCAGGGTGGTATCCCGACGTAAGGCTCACATTCACTCCCAATTTACCCATAAAACCGGACCATACGCGAGATATAAACTGCGGTCCCCGATCGCTAACTATGTCTTCGGGGATCCCAAAATAACGAAATACGTGTGTGAATATCAGTTCTGCTGTGTGGAAGGCTGATGGTAGATTGGGCAAGGGAACTAGACGGAGGGATTTGGAGAACCGATCTAAAATAACAAAGATGGTGGTGTGACCCAGAGAATTGGGGAGGTCCGTGATGAAATCTACTGCGAGATGTGACCAAGGTCATTGAGGAGTGGGTAGTGGCATGAGTTGGCCGGCAGGGAAGGTTCTGGGTACCTTAGTTTGGGCGCAGATGTCACAAGATTTGACCGCCTGTTGTATTTCTTGGGCCATATTGGGCCACCAGTACTTGGGGGACAAAAGGTGGTAGGTGCGTAGGGAACCGGGGTGAGCGGTACCGGGAACCGTGTGAGCCCATCTTATTAATCGGGTTCTATAGGTAGGAGGGACAAACAATTTTGTGGGAGGACAAGCTGACGGTACGTATTTACGTGGGAATTTGTGAAGTAAGCTGTCGAATTCCCAGTGCACATTACCGACAAAACAGGAGGGAGGTAGGATGTGGTCGGGTTTGGAAGGTTGTGAATCCCTAGTGTGGAGACGGGAAAGGGCGTCCGCCTTGTGGTTCTTAGACCCGGGGCGATAAGAAAGGGTAAACTGAAACCGTGCGAAGAATAGGGACCAACGTGCTTGGCGAGGGTTTAGTCGTTTGGCTGTGTGCAGATATTCTAAATTCTTGTGATCTGTGAAAACGGTAAACGGGTGTTCTGCCCCCTCTAGCCAGTGTCGCCACTCCTCCAAAGCTAATTTTATCGCTAGCAGTTCACGATCTCCCACGTCATAATTCTGTTCTGCCGGCGATAGTTTTTTCGAAAAGAAGGCGACGGGGTGAAGTTTTGGTTTTTCCCCTAGACGTTGGGATAATACGGCCCCCACCCCTGCCTCAGAGGCATCTACTTCTACTACGAAGGGACGAGAAGGGTCTGGGTGCTTGAGGATAGGAGCCGTGGTGAAAGCCGCTTTGAGTCTGGAAAATGCCCGCTCGGCCTCGTGGTTCCAAACCAGACGGCGAGGACCGCCCCGCAACAGAGAAGTAAGGGGTAGGGCAATCGAACTAAAACCCCGGATAAAGCGTCTGTAAAAGTTGGCGAAACCCAAGAAGCTTTGGAGCTCCTTGATGGTAGTGGGAGTGGGCCATTGTGTTACCGCCGTGACCTTACTTCTGTCCATGGCCACTCCCTCGGGGCTAATGACGTAACCCAGGAAGGTCGTAGTGTTAGTGTGGAACTCACACTTTTCTGCCTTTACATAGAGTCCATTTTCCAGTAGGCGTGTAAGAACCTGGCGTACCTGAGATACGTGGATTTTGTAGTTGGGGGAGTAAATCAAAATGTCGTCAATATAGGCCACCACGAATTTTCCTAACATGTCCCTCAGCACGTCATTAATTAGGCATTGGAATACTGAGGGCGCGTTAGTTAGCCCATACGGCATTACGAGGTATTCGTAGTGACCTGTTGTTGTGCTGAAGGCGGTCTTCCACTCATCCCCTTCCCGGATACGCACCAAGTTGTACGCGCTACGGAGGTCCAATTTGGTGAAATATCGGGCTTCACGAAGTTGTTCTAAGGCGGAAGGGACGAGTGGAAGGGGGTAGGGATATTTCACCGAGGCGCGGTTGAGCCCTCGGTAGTCAATGCAAGGACGAAGGCCCCCTCCCTTCTTGGCCACGAAAAAGAAGCTGGCTGCTGCCGGGGAGGTGGAGTGACGAATATATCCCTGTTGGAGAGCCTCCTGAATGTATTCGGACATGGCTTTATGTTCTGCTTGGGACAGGGGATATATATGTCCACGTGGCGGAGTCATACCCGGCAGGAGGTCTATGGAACAGTCATATGAACGATGGGGTGGAAGACCGCTAGCCCTGAGTTTACTAAATACCTCCTTGAGGTCGCTATATTCGTGGGGTATACAGACGGTTGGTGCGTTTTCAGGGCTTTCAACGGATGTAGTTGCCACAGTAAGTGATAGGGTGTGTAGGCATTGTTGGTGACAGAAGGGTGACCAGTTGAGTATTTGCTGGTTGGCCCAAGAGATGTGAGGGTTATGTTTTCTCATCCACGGTAAGCCCAAGACCACGGGGTATCGGGTAGACTTGATAACCCAGAAGGATAATTCTTCGTGGTGGAGAGCGCTGACACGAAGCCCCAGGGTGTGTGTGTAGCGGGTGATGTTTCCGATGGGCGTACCGTTGATGGCCTGAATCTTTAGCGGTTGAGGTAGGGGACGAGTGTCTAGGTCAAGCTGACACACTATTTCCTCGTCGATGAAGTTGCCCGCTGCTCCGGAGTCGAGCATGGCTGTAACAAGAGTACAGACACCTGAATGTTCAAGGTAGACGGGTAGAGTAAAAGAACATGAAGTAACATCAGGAATCTGACTCACCGGGGTTGAACGGGTGCGTTGTCCGCCCCTCGTCGGAGTTATGCTTGTGGGGCGGACAGGGCAGGACTGAAGAGAGTGATCAGCGCGGCCACAGTAGAGACATAGATTCTCTCGGCGTCTCCTTTCTTTCTTGTCGGGGTCCAGTTTTGCATGGCCGATCTGCATGGGTTCGTCGCTAGCGGGGAGTCGGGTTGATTCAGGGTGCTGAGATGAATGCCTACGGCTGTAGAGAAGTTGATCGAGGCGAATGGCGAGATCAATCAACGAATCTAGGTTAAGCGGCTCGTCGCTGCAGGCCATCTCAGTGATTATGGCGGGATTAAGGCCCTGACGGAAGACAGCTTTTAACGCCACGTCATTCCAGCCGCTACCCGCAGCGATAGTCCGGAATTCTAACGCGTAATCCGCCACTCGAAGTGAGCCTTGCCTCAGTGTTAGGAGCCGTTCCCCGACTTCCTGGTGATCGGGGGCGTGGTCAAACACCCGCCGGAACATGGAGACAAAGGTGTCATAGGAAGCAACCGTTTCTCCCCCTCATTCCCTTACTGCCGCCGCCCACTTTAAGGCCTTGCCTGTTAATAAGGAGATGAATCGCGCCACTTTCTCATGATCCCCCATTTCCCCACAACAGTCAAAGTATAAGGAGCATTGTAAGATGAAACCCTTACATAATCCAGTGTCACCGTTGTACTTATCGGGTACGGGCATAGGCAGTCGAGGTGAAGTATTCTGTTATGTCACCGGAAGAAGGCTGGACACAGTTGCGGTCAAAAACTTCGTCACTTTATTCAGCACACATGTAGAAAGGACACAGGATAACAGAAAAGCTTTATGAAGGCTTCGAGACTTAGCAGGTTATCGTGGCAAAGTTTATACACTCTCTCAAATCGTTAGCGCTAGCAGTAAAAACACACAATTTGCAACGAAAAGGAAAAACGGAAAATAAGCACCCAGAACCCTTAACATAAATTGAGGTCAATACATAAAGTGTGCTACCTACACAGCGCTAACAGAAATCAGACACAAATGCACGTTAAACTATCACCGAGAAGTATAAACAGAAAGAGGGCTTTAGAGGAAGTCGGAATCCAAGGTACTTAGCTTTAAGGTCAATGCCGTGAGGATCAGTCCAGAATTCAATTGCTCGGTAAGGTAAGATTCGGGAGAACAAACAATACTTCGCGTTTATCCTGTAAAACAAAAGTCCTTAAATAAAGTGCTTGGGAGATAGAAAACAGGTGTGCGGGATTAGAAGGAAGGTGATTGAGACCGTGGTAGTGTGTGGGTGCTCTGGGTGTTGTAGTCCCTGGCGGCCATGTTTGTAGGCCGCCGAGCTTGCTGGGAAATGTAGTGTGGAGTTTGTGGATGAGAGTTCTGGTAATTGAAGTCGCGCCTTTTGCGCGACCTAACATATATTAGCCAGAAGAAATAGCTTCTTAATAAAACCCGCAGTTAAAAGCGCTTTGCCAATATAATTTTTTAGCTAGAAAACTAATAAATAATTGTCATTTAAATCTTACTATTATAGTCAAAATAAATAAGTTACAAAAAATAGCTGGTATAATAAAACCCTATTTAAACAAACTAATGTTTTTAAATAAAATCGCATCTTAGCAATACCTTTATTTAAAAGCACTTTACAAGTATGACTGATTGGCTATGGGACACAGGCCGGGGAGTGATCGACCCACGGCTGTCCGCCTCAGATGAGGGTGTATAGTGATTAAAGGCTGAAACACCCAATGACTCTGAGGAGCACTACTGATGATGTGTCCTGAAATTTAGCATAACAATTTTAGTAGGTCAAAAATAAATGAATAAATAATCAAAGTGTTATCATTTTTTTAATGGAATTAAAAAATGCTAATGCATATATATATATATATATATATATATATATATATATATATATATATATATATATATATATATATATATATATATATATATATATATATATATATATATATGTGGAATAATTGACCTAAATAAATAAAATAAATAAATAAATAAATAATACTAATAATAAAAATAAAAAAATACAATATGTGCAGTCAGACCAAAAATGATTCGGACACCTTCAACATTTCTCACATTATCACAGTTTATTCGCTATAGTAATAACATATGACATAAATTCTGAGTTAAACTGTGGCAGGACAAATTCATCTTAATACTGTATGATAACTTTGACAGAAAGGTACAGTCAGACCAAAACATTATTCAGACACCTGTTAGAATGACGGTATTTACACAACTAAAAATACTCGGTTGGGAACCCTTAGCCTCTAGTGATCAAAGGCCAAAACACCTGATGATTAGCATAACAATTAAAGTAGGTCAAAAGCACAATCTAACCCTAAAATAATGGAACATTAGAAACATTAAACAAATTATTTGAACTCTAGCAGGCTATTCTAATTAAAACAGGACAGACTGAGTTAAATAAAAATAAATAAATAAATAAATAAATAATAAATAAATAATAAATAAATAAATAAACAAATAAATAAATAAAATAAATAGATAAATAAATAAATAAATAAAATAAAAATATAAATACATAAAATAAAAACATAAATATAATAAATAATGACCAAGAGTAATAACTTAACCTTGGATAAAAACTATGGATAAAATCTTGCCCAGTCCCCCTTATGCCCATGCCCGCATAAACTTCAGGTTTGCCCTTCACATAAACCCTAACCTTTATCTTCACTCCAATATTTTCAGTTTGCCCCTACCCCTTAAAATACTAGTACTAAATCCAACATCTAATCTTATACTTTACCCCAAAACACAGCATCATCCTTTCCCTGAAATTTTGGTCCTAATTCCAACATTTAACTCTAAACTTAACTTTATTACCTAAACCATAGAATATGGGCCATATCTTGAACACCTAATCCTAACCCTCACATACTTACATTTTAAACCTATACCCTTAAATTGAGGCCTTTAACCTTTCCTGACCCAAACCTCCAACAATAATCTTCCCGGTGCTCATATTTAACGGCAAACACAGCCAACAATATAGACAAAAGATTCTAACCCAAATGGTCATCTGACGACCCAATCAAAACTCCAGCCTTGAGACACCCTTTCTCTCGCACCTGCCCGGCCTTATACTCATCAAGGGATGGTGGGAAGGACGGGTAGGTGAGTGGAAAAATGCCCAAACAGGCATAGGGGGTTGACCTGCTCAGTCCAGTGGCTCGCCCTCATTCTGCTCTCCCTCACGTCCGCACCTGCACAAACTTGATGTTTGCCCCACCCCTAAACTTCATTCCAATATTTAAAGCTTAATCCTTTCCCTAAAAATCTTGGCTCTGGCCCTAACCTTAATCTTTTATGGTTCACCCCATCTCTAAAAACACTAGTTTTAGA
Organism: Cranoglanis bouderius; assembly: GCA_023630585.1. NCBI lineage: Eukaryota > Metazoa > Chordata > Actinopteri > Siluriformes > Cranoglanididae > Cranoglanis > Cranoglanis bouderius. The sequence continues at coordinate 30,430 of CM042567.1, forward strand.
CCTAATATCTAATCCTGCCCTTCACCACATGATATAGCTTTACCTGTTCCCCAAAACTCTGGCCCTAACTCTAAAACCTAACCCTTACTCTAACCTTTACTCTGCTCCACTTCCTATGTCACCTCAAACTGACCAATGCTGAAAAGGGTGCCAAAAAGTACTTCCACCAAAACCCAATATGGGCAACTCACAAAAAGACAATAACTATCTGAGCTATAGCAGTGCTTAAGAGGCGCTGGCCAGTGCACTTGCCTTGGCTCCCTATTCAACCTAGCAGTTTCCGGACTGTGATGGGGGGAGTCATTGTAGACACAAAAACCTAACCTCAACCCCCTAACCCTAAGCCTAACCTCAACCCCTAACCCTAACCTCAATCCCTAACCCTAATCCTAACCTCAACCCCTAACCCTAAACCTAACCTCAACCCCCTAATCCCCTAACCCTAATCCTAACCCTAAGCCCTAACCCTAAACTTAACCCTAACGCCTTACCCTGAACCTAGTTGTTACCCAGCCAGGGCCATCAGTCACAGGCTCTACTCGGGTGGCTTGGGAAACCCTGCGGTGCTAACGAGTCATTCCAGTCAGAGCTAGGTAAGTAGTCAGCCCTCCTGGGTCCACTAGGACAGCACACAGTTGGGTGGTCTGAGGCCAACAGACCTTAAATGGGGCCAAGTCTTCTACTTGGTGACTTAGCACCACTCATACACCAGTCCATTGTACACCACAATTAATTGACATCTAAATCTTGCTATTATAGTCAAAATAAATAAATAAATAACCTGAGAAAAATAGATGGAACAATAGAATCTTATTTAACCAATCTAACATATTTTAAGTACAGTTGCTTCTCAACAACACTATGGCTATGGGACACAGGCTGGGAAGTGATTGACCCACCGCTGGCCGCCTCAGATGAGGGTGTATAGTGATTAAAGGCCAAAACACCCAATGACTCTGAGGTGCACTACTGATGATATGTCCTGAAATTTATCAAAACAATCTTAGTATATTAACAACAGCCTAGCCCTAAAATATTGGGCTATAAATGGAACATCGGCTACAACAAACAAATATTTAACAGGGGTTGGGCATGGATTGTGTCAGGTATATACCGGTAGAGGACTAGAGACTACAATTCTCATCAGCCACTGCACCTCACCTGACCATGTCACATGACTATTTGCACCTGATTCACGTTTGGGATGATTAGCACTTGTGAGTATATATAGACATGCTTTGCACTGCTCAGATTGTCTTTCGTTTGTCTTTCCTTACCACAGTTTATGTCTCTTGTTATGGTCGTTGGTTTATGTTTGGTTTCAAGCCTTGTATGTTCTGAGTTCCTGTTTTGTATTTTGTTTTCTTCTTGATTAAACTTAAATCTGCACTTGCATCCGACTTTGCCTCCGTGCCGTAACAGAACGAAAGACCTTCAAAATGGATACAGCAGATTTTTTGCGCCACCCAAAAGCTCCACTTTACCTTCCTGTGCCACCTCGGACGTCACTACACCAGGCTCCGTTTTGGACGTCGCTCCGCCATCCTGCTCGGCTGAGGACGTCGCTCCGCCATCCTGCTCGGCTGAGGACGTCGCTCCGCCATCCTGCTCGGCTGAGGACGTCGCTCCGCCATCCTGCTCGGCTGAGGACGTCGCTCCGCCATCCTGCTCGGCTGAGGACGTCGCTCCGCCATCCTGCTCGGCTGAGGACGTCGCTCCGCCATCCTGCTCGGCTGAGGACGTCGTTCCGCCTCCATGCTCCGCTGAAGACGTCCCTCCTTTTCTCTGCTTCGCGCCGCATGTCACTTCCCCTTCTCGCTCCACGGAGGACATCACTCCCCCCACATGCTTTGTGGAGAGCATCGCTCCCTCCTCTGGCCTCGAGGAGAGCATCAATTCCCCCTCTGGCTCCATGGGGGGTGTCACTCCCCCCTGGGGCTCCGCCTTCAGCTTCGTTCCCCCCGCTGGCTGCGCAGTAGCCACCGCTCCACATCCAAGCCAGGCCGGGGATATCACTGCATCTCTCTCATTTATGGAGGACACTGCTCCACATCCCCGATGGAATTCAGAGATACATAAGAACATCTGGTTTGGGTGTTCGGGAACCCCTCTTAAACTTGTTGTGTGCGTCGGGAGCCGTACATTAAGGGGGGGGCTCTGTCAGGTATATACCGGTAGAGGACTAGAGACTACAATTCTCATCAGCCACTGCACCTCACCTGACCATGTCACATGACTATTTGCACCTGATTCACGTTTGGGATGATTAGCACTTGTGAGTATATATAGACATGCTTTGCACTGCTCAGATTGTCTTTCGTTTGTCTTTCCTTACCACAGTTTATGTCTCTTGTTATGGTCGTTGGTTTATGTTTGGTTTCAAGCCTTGTATGTTCTGAGTTCCTGTTTTGTATTTTGTTTTCTTCTTGATTAAACTTAAATCTGCACTTGCATCCGACTTTGCCTCCGTGCCGTAACAGATTGTTTGTTTAGTAGTTTTTTCTAATTAAATTTTTTTTTGTTTGTTTTTTTAAAGAGGGGTTTGGAGGGAGAGAGACAAAATAAAACATTTTTATTGGCAATCCAATCCCATTTTTATGGATTTACTTATTTATCAATCTGGTCATTTTATTACTCTTAATATTTATGGATTTATTTATTTATTTATTTATTAAAAGCTACCCTTGTACTGACTTTGTATTCATGGTGTGTGGGACCTGTGGGACCACCTCCCTTTTTTGTGTGAGATAAATTTGATTAACATATGAGTGGAGTGTTTTTTGTCTTCTTTTTTTTTATCATGGGTTGGATGTGACGGTCTGGACCCAACCATGAATCCACAGTTCAGACAGTGAAGTACACAATTCTCCCAACCTCCTAATGCTAACCTCTTACCCTTAACCCCTAAACAAAAAAAACCCTTAACCTTTACCCAACCCTAACCTAAACCTTAACCCGAACCCAAATGAATAATTTTCATCCTCACTTTAATACTAATCCTTGGACCTGAACCCTATACCCTGACCTTAAACACAACCAGATGGTGGTTACCCAAACCTAAAACTTAATTCCTAGCCTGTAACCTTAATTCATCTCAATTGCCAAATCTCCTCAAGAATGTGATGAATTAAAACAACACAGCTTCCAACCCCAGATCCCAGAACAGACGTATTATAATAAAAAGGGGTGTAGATCTTGGTTGGCTCTTTATTTATTGATCTTTTATGATATTCATAAAGCTTTTAAATGACTCTTACTTAAGTTGTATTTTGTTCATTTTACTGTTATTACTTTCATCATGATTAGTGCTGTTTTTGGTTATTTCTTTCCCTTTCTGTTTCTATAAATAAAGTCTGTAAACAGTGTGCACACTGAAGACAAAGAAGAAGAGAAATTGATATTTACAGTCTTAAGAAGAAAGATTTTCCATTCTCCTGTTTGGATGTTTTCCCCAGTTGATGGGTGAAGTTCACTCAGACCTCAAGATTGTAACCCTGCAGAGAGAGAAAGTAATACAAGGAGTATTGTATGCCTTTAATGCTCTATTCTGTGATGTTTATAAAATAATAATTTCTTGAATCATCCACCAGATGGCAGCAAGCCTCCATTTCTACTATATACGTAGGTATACAATTCATTCTGATTTTGGGTTGTTTTGATGCTCAGAGGGACTTGTTAATTTGATTTTATTCTTAAATTGTTCCCTTTTTTAACAGTTTAATTTTAAGCAATTTTAACCAACATCAATTTACTTAAAAAACAAATGTATAGTGAAACTTTTTAAACAGTGCAAAACGAAAGTGAGTCCCAGTCCGGATGGAATTGGTGGTAGGGTGCTTAATCAGTGTGCAGAGCAATTGGGTACAATTTTTACTTTAATTTTTAATTGGTCAATTGACTTGCAGTAAGTTCCGAAACTTTGGAAACAATCTATTATTGTTCCGATGGCAAAAAACAATTGTCCTAAGAGCTTGTCAGATTATAGACCGGTGGCCCTGACTTTGATTGTTATGAAGATATTCAAGAAACTGATAAAATATGACTGAATGGAAAAACCGAAACATTTTCTTGATCCAATGCAATTTGCATACAGAACTGGTAGAGGTATTCAGGATGCAATCCTGACCTTGATAGATTTGTTATATAAACATCTGGAAGGAAGTGGTAACCATGCTAGGATTTTATATGTAGATTTTTCTTCAGCATTTAATACAGTTAAACCGAGTCTGTTGGTGCACAAGCTCATAGAGAGTTTTGGTGTGACTGTAAGTATGGGTGCTTGGATTCTAGATTTCCTTACTAACAGGTCTCAGAGAGTTAGGGTTAACAATAGTCTGTTTGAGAATCAGTACATTCTGAAGTTTGCTGACAATATGGTGGTGGTGGTGGTGAGTCTGTTGTTTGGCAAGGAGAGAGACCACGGCCTGGTCATTGCCTATTTCGTAAAGTGGTGCCAGGAGGTTAGTTTACATCTGAATGTTGGAAAAACTAAAGATGTGTAGCGATTTTCGGCATAACAATATAGCTACCTCAAGTACCTTTACTGAAGATCAATCTATTGAATTAGTGGAATGTTTTAAGTATTTAGGCACTATAATTGATCAATTAAAATTTGAAATGAACACAGACAGATTGCAAAATAAGTCAGCAAAGACTTTTCTGTCTGAGGAAATCCATTTTGATAGGACATTGGTGACTGTTTTTTTATAGGGCTTACATTGAATCCTTTTTAACACACTCGTTGATCTGTTGGTTTGCCTCCTTAAAAGCTAAATAAAAAAAATGGTGAGGACTGTAAATACTTGTAGTAAAGGGTTGTCAGACTTATTTACTAAGCAGGTACTTAGGAAAGCAAGCTACATTATATCCAACATATCTCATCCTCTTCATGACGCATTCCAGACTTTATCTTCAGGGTCTTTGTTTAGAGTCCATTTAGCTAAAACAAATAGATTTAAATTGTCCTTTGTACCATGTGCTACTTCTTTGCTTAACTCAAATAGGAAAAGGTCATTTTTAAGGTTGTTGTGATGATCATTTATTTTAAAAAAATTTTTACATGTTAATGTATAATTGGTGTATTTGTATTTGTCTGTCTTGTATGTGGTGTATTCCATCACTGTAAAAGAAATTGTCCTCAAGGGGGACAATAAAAGGTTATGGTTAAATCCTACCTCAAAAAGACCCTGAGGTTATTTGGTATATTCAAAGAAAATGAAAGGTTTGAAACATAGTGCTACATTGTGTAGCATGAGAAGGTCAGAGCAGTTGATGAATTTACACATTTCATTTTCAATGTCGTTGCCTGGATGAGAGAAGCTTGTATAGAGTAAAAGGTAATTGGTTTCCTTGGAAAGAAATGTGATTAAGTAAGAGTACAGGTATTCAATTTAAATAACAGACAAAATGTACTAAAATACGTACATACTCCAAAATAATATTTACCATAGTAAGCAAGTATTTTCCAGCCATGACTATGGAAATGGATATAGACTAGAGCATACACTTAGACTAAGATCAACTGCTTTAATGACTAAGAATGAGCATACAAAACATTGACAGGCACATACACTCTAAAATACAGCTAGGGAATCAAAGCACGAGAGCAAAAGATGCGCAATGGAGACTGAAAGAGTGTCTTTTACAGAGTCCTTGATTAGCTGCGGAACAAGTTGCAGGTGTTAGTACACCAGCAAGAAGGAGTGCCGTGCATGTGCTTCTGAAGGTAGGGCTGTGACGGAGTTTGTTAAAGAAGGCCCTTTCCTAGGAGCCACTACTGAGGTGACAGAACTTGGTAATGTTAATGATTGACATTACCTTCATGGTGCTGGTCAATCAGGGCAACATTGGTGGAACTCAGACTTCAGAAAGGGGTCCAAAACATCCTCAACAGAGACCCATGAGTTCCAGACCATAATCTTCCCAGTCCACTATATACTGAAGCTGCCAAAAGCCAAAATGTTTTCATATGTTAAAAAAATAAAAGGTAAACAAGTGAACATGAGAGTCTGAGAGTGTGTTTGTCATGCATGCTGCATCTGATAATACTGTGTATATTTAATGTGATACAACACCATCTGTTTTTGTTAATGTTCTGCCCTTTAGTCTCTCAGACATCTTTTCATGCTTTTTATACTTGTAATTGTATATGATTTGTGGAGCTGAATAGAACACACTATCGTGACACTCAACATTAAGTGGTGACAAATAACACTGAGTGAAATTACAGATTAAACAGATTCACATTTGGATTTCACTCTTGATGTGCTTCTTAACATAAATGAGTTCAAGTTCAAGTTCAGTTCAAGTTCAGTTTATTTGTATAGAGCTTTTAACAATGGACATTGTCCCAAAGCAGCTTTACAGAAGTATATAAATTCAGGACATAGATTTTAAATTTATGAATTTATCCCCAATGAGCAGCCAGTGGCGACGGTGGCAAGGAAAAACTCCCTGAGATGATATGAGGAAGAAACCTTGAGAGGAACCAGACTCAAAAGGGAACCCATCCTCATCTGGGTAACACCGGATAGTGTGATTATAAATAAATAAATCTCTTCTATAAATGTACCAGTACCACACGGTCAAATAGTAGTTGTGAGACCATGAAAAATTCATTACAGTTTTTATATGAAGTCTGTTTTGTTGAACTTCACCACTGTAATCTCAATGATCTTTAGGCTGCACCGTGTGGGGCCATCCTCAGCAGCATCATGTGACTTCCAATTGATGAGATCTCCAACCAGAAGTAGGGCATCAGGATGGATCAGGCAGGTCCAGAGAGCAGAAGGGGTCGGGATCACTGGCATCTCAGGAGTATCATGTGAAGCTCGCCAGAAGGGGAGAGTGAGAGAGAGGGAGAGAGAGATAATTAGGTATGCTTATTCTCCCGTAATGGTTAAGGACAGTGTACTTTGCGTGAGTGAAAGCAGGGACTCCGGCAAGACTAGCTATGACAGCATAACTAAAAGGGAGAGCCAGAAGATAACACACACATGAGGGCTCCCTGGGACAAGGCGGCCAGCCACCCCACCACCAACAAACCTGGGTGGACACGTGAAAGTGGGGGGGTGACAGCATCCAGACATCCCAGTTCACCACAACACACTATGCCCGTGAGACCTCTAGATCTGCTCCTTTACCTAAGGAAAAAAATATTCACGAAAGGCTTGATTAAACAAATATGTTTTCAGCCTGAACTTAAACACTGAGACTGTGTCTGAGTCCCGAACACTAATTGGAAGGCTGTTCCATAACTGTGGGGCTTTGTAAGAGAAAGCTCCTCCCCCTGCTGTAGCCTTCACTATTCAAGGTACCAACAAATAGCCTGCACCTTTTGATCGATGTAGGCGTGGCGGATCATAAAAGACCAAAAGTTTGCTTAGGTACTGTGGCGCGAAGCCATTTAGCGCTTTATAAGTCAATAGTAGTATTTTATAATCAATGCGAAATTTGACTGGGAGCCAATGCAGTGTGGATAAGATAGGGGTGATGTGGTCATATCTTCTAGTTTTAGTAAGGACTCTTGCAGCTGCATTCTGGACTAACTGGAGTTTGTTTATGCTCCTATTGGAACATCCAGACAGTAAGGCATTACAATAATCCAACCTAGAGGTGACGAAAGCATGGATTAATTTTTCTGCATCATGTAGTGACAATATATTTCTTATCTTAGCAATATTTCTGAGGTGAAAGAAGGCTATTCTAGTAATATTATCTACATGGGCGTCAAAGGAAAGACTGGAGTCAATAATCACACCAAGGTCTTTTACTGCTGCACATGATGAAACAGAAAGGACATCCAGAGTTACTATGGAATCAGAAAACTTACTTCTAGCTGCATGTGGTCCTAGTATAAGTACTTCAGTCTTGTCAGAATTTAGCAAGAGGAAGTTAATGAGCATCCAGTGTCTAATGTCCTTTACACATTCCTCAACTTTATTAAACTGGTGTCTGTCATCTGGCTTTGCTGAAACATACAACTGTGTGTCATCACCATAACAGTGGAAGCTAATTCCATGTTTACGAATAATTTGACCCAGTGGTAGCGTATATAAAGAAAAAAGCAGTGGGCCTAAAACAGAACCTTGCGGAACACCAAACTTTACCTCCTAGTATGCATAGAGAATTCACCATTTACATCTACGAACTGATAACGATCAGTCAAATAAGACCTGAGCCAGGAGAGGGCCGTTCCCTTAATGCCAACAACGTTTTCTAGTCTACCAAGGAGAATAGTATGATCAATTGTATCAAAAGCTGCACTAAGGTCAAGCAACACAAGCATGGAGACACTGATCAGAGGCCATCAGTAGGTCATTTACCACTTTAACCAGTGCTGTCTCTGTGCTATGATGAGGCCTAAATCCTGACTGATATATTTCATGAATGTTATTCCTATTTAGGTACGAGAATAGCTGCTGTGCTACAGCCTTTTCTAAGATCTTGGAGATAAAGGGGAGATTTGATATTGGCCTGTAGCTGGACAATTGACAGGGGTCGAGGTCAGGTTTTTTAATCAGGGGTTTGATAACTGCTAGTTTAAATGATTTAGGTACAAAGCCAGTGCTAAGGGAAGAGCTGATTATTTTTAGAAGGGGTTTGATTATTTCTGGAGTAATCTGTTTGAAGAAACATGTAGGTAAGGGATCTAGTATACAAGTTGATGATTTTGAACAAGAAATTAATTAAATAAGTTTGATCTCTCTAAGGGGAGTAAAGCACTCTAACCGTTGATCTGATATTGCTATATTATTATCTACAGGTTTAGTAAGACTGTCAGGTTTTAAATTAATAGTCTGAATTTCTTGTCTAATATTTTCAATTTTGCCAATAAAAAAAGTCATGAAATCATCGCTGCTATATAATGACTGTGTGCCTGTTTCTGTGGGGGTTTTATTCCTAGTTAATTTTGCTATAGTATTAAATAAGAATCTAGGATTATTTTTGTTATCTTCAATTAAGGTAGAGAGATAGACTGATCTAGCAGCACTAAGAGATTTCCTATAGTTCAGGAGGCTCTCCTTCCATGCTGTTTGAAATACTACCAATTTGGTTTGACGCCATTTACGTTGTAATTGTTGAGTGATCTGTTTTAAGGTGCGTGTGTGATCATTATACCAGGGTGCTCGCTTTTTTCTCTAATTATTTTTCTTTTAAGTGGAGCTACCTTATCTAACGTGTAGCGGAACATTGACTCTAAGCATTCAGTCGCCTGATCAAGTTCTATGGGATCAGGCGGTGATTGAATTATAGTTTATGTCTCTGGGAGGTTATTGATAAAACTCTGTGCAGTAGCTGACGTGAATGTACGTTTGACACAGTAGCGTGGCAAAGTGCATATATTATGATCAATGTGCAATTTACACGAGATGAGATAATGATCTGAGATAATGATCTGAGATAGCTTGTGACTGCAGAAATGTGACTATATTTTCTATATTTAATCCATATGTCAGTATAATGTCAAGAGTGTGACCACCTTTATGAGTGGGTCCTATTACATTCTGATTGACCCCTACTGAATCAAAAATACACACAGCCGCTGTTCTCAGAGGAAATGAATAGGTAACATGCTGGATTCATGTTTGTTCTGTTTATAGATCCCCCTTTTTTATTTCCTTTGATTCTCCTGAATCTTCTGAAATATTCTGCCAAATATTAGTTGTTTTCACATGGAGTAGTATGTGGAATAGTTTCTGGTTAAGCCAACTACATTACATAGTTTTCTTTTCTTCAAAAGTCAGTTGTATCCATGAAGCCCAGTGTGCTGATGACAAATAAATTACAAAGTATTTATAGCTACAGTTTCTTTATTGAAATGCACCATCTTTTGTGGCAAAGAAGCATCTTTGAACACGTTTCATATTGAACTTCCCAGAACAGCCATGATGACTTGTGTGTTTTACTTATGGCATGAGTCAGCAATCACATTTCTAAATGCGATTGAGTCTGGATAATGTAAGGGCTTTTACTCTCCTCAAAATTAAACTCAGAGAAGAGGAAGACTCATTGAAGTGTAATGCTCTTGAATATGTTCATTATTGATTGGATGATGTTGATAGCAGCATTTTGTGGTTTGGCTACTTTATAGTGAATGCACTTGTATGTATTTCTTGCATCTCCAGTGCAAGTGGATGATATTGATCTGAGGGTTTCAATGGCAAACAACTCTTCCAATAGTCAAATAAGATTTAACTGCATAGCCCTTACTTTTAACAAGCCTCTTTGTCATGGTCCGGGTCAGAGCCCCGTGTATTTCCCTGTTTTTCCCCTTCCCCATGATTCCAGTGTTTTCTCTCCCAATTGTTTCTGTTTGTGTGTGTGTGTGTGTCTGGCCGGGGCGCTCCACTGCTGGTGCTTCCTGGTTGATTGCTTCACCTGCTTCTCATCTACTCACCTCATCAGCAGCGTATATAGACCCCGGTTCTCCAGCCACTCGTCACCAGATTGTTCCGGCTTCCAGTGCGGTACACTTCTGGCTCTACTCGCGGTTACATGCTATGTATTGTTTAGTGGTTTTCCCATCCCTAGTGGCTCACCAGCTGTGCACTCAGCTCTCACGCAGCTAACCCAAGTTCCCTCCTTCCCTCGTGGGGCACTGGTTCAGTGTATGACCCTCGCGCTGCGGACCCCGGTTTGAATCCTGACTTCGACCACTCTAATTCAACTCACCTTTCTCACACTCCTTCACGTTCGTTAATAAACCCCCGTGTCTCTGTTCTGCATTTGGGTCCCCTCGCTTCTGTGTTCATAACACTCTTATGTTCAAGTTCAGTTTATTTGTATAGTGCTTTTAACAATGGACATTGTCCCAAAGCAGCTTTACAGAAATATATAAATTCAGGACAAAGATTTTAAATTTATGAATTTATCCCCAATGAGCAGCCAGAGGCATTATGTGATTGTCAGGATTTAACTACCCATTGTTCTTGTTCTTTTGTAGCATATGAACAGGCAAATGTCATTCATTCCAAAGCAAAATGAACAGATTGATAAACCATTTGTCACTACAGTGTATTTATCATAAAAATATTTACATAATTCGGAGGATTGACTGCAATCTTTTGTCAGAATTTGAAGTCATCCCATTTCTTGTACATGTGATTATCTTTTCAAATGCAAATTAACTATGCAGATTTATGACAAATGGACCATTAGTGCAGGAGATCTCAGATCAGTGATTGGACACTCTCATGCAAAAAGAATATGATCAAAGGTCATAGTCAATTACTGTTTCCTTCATTTCATGGCTTATTGGCATTTGAATGGGAATTACCAAGGAACAAGGAAAAACGAATGAGTCATTCCGCTTGCCAGATTAGAGAGGGAAAAAAAGCACACAAACACATTGTGACTTTTTCCATTTGTATTGCATATCATCTGCATTACCATCTACAAGGAAGGACAATGTGGTCAAGTTTTTATTTTTAAACAAGTTAGCAATTCTTGCACATATTGAGTTAGAGTGCAATGCAACCTCCATGGATTTTGGGTGTAAAAAAAAAAGTTATCTATTTTATCTATTAACTACAAGAAAATAGAATAATAAAATTAAATGTATCCTTAAAAAAAAGCAATACAAAGGGTTAGTGTTAGGGCTAGAATTGGCAGAACAAATATTTTAAAAGACTTTTTGCATGAGCCTTTCAGTCTGGAGATGGAAGTGTGCTATACTGTATCTTAACAAAATGTCCAGGTCCTCTGGCAGAAAAACAGCCCAAAACATTAAAGAGCCACCACCATATTTAACCGTGGGCATGAGGTACTTTTCCATATGGTTACCTCTTTGTGTGTGCCAAAACCACCTCTGGTGTTTATTGCCAAAAAGCTCTATTTTGGTTTCATCTGACCATAGAACCCGATCCCATTTGAAGTTCCAGTAGTGTCTGGCAATCTGAAGACGCTTGAGTTTGTTTTTGGATGAGAGTAGAGGCTTTTTTCTTCAAACCCTTCCAAACCACTTATGGTGATGTAGGTGACTTCAGATGGTAGTTTTGGAGACTTTCTGACCCCAAGACAAAACTAACTTCTGCAATTCTCCAGCTGTGATCCTTGGAGATTTTTTGGCCACTCAAACCATGGTGCGTTGAGACAATATGGACACATGTCCAATTCCAGGTTGATTTATAACATTTCCAGTTGACTGGAACTTCTTAATTATTGCCCTGATGGTGGAAATGGGCATTTTCAATGCTTGTGCTATTTTCTTATAGCCACTTCCCATTTTGTGAAGCTCAACAACCTTTTCCCGCACATCACAGCTATAGTCCTTGGTCTTACCCATTGTTATGAATGACTAAGGGGTTTTGGCCTATGTGTTGCCTCATATTTATACCCCTGTGAAACAGAAAGTCATGGTTGAACAATTTCCTGTTCCTAGTCACCCAAGTGTACTAAAAAAGATGTAAAATATCAATGGGAATATACCTCAAATATATTTCTATCATATGAATTCACAGGGGTGCCAATAATTGTTGCACACCTATATTTAACAAAGATTTTTTTGATAAACCTGTGGGGTTTTTTTGCAATTGTTTGATATCCATGAGAGCAGAGTATTTTTGTGATTTTTTAAAACAAAAGATCAAAAGGTTAAACAATAAAGACAAATTTTCACCACAGCCTTCTTTGCTCATATTTACCAAGGGGGCCAATATATATATATATATATATATATATATATATATATATATATATATATATATATATATATATATATATATATATATATATATATATATACACACACACACACAGTACTGTGCAAAAGTTTTAGGCACCCTATTTTTTTTTAGCACAAACTTTGTTATAGATTTTTTATTTTATGACTTCTACATTATCAAGTCAGTACAATTAGTGTTCGGGACTCAGACACAGTCTCAGTGTTTAAGTCCAGGCTGAAAATATATTTGTTTAGTCAAGCCTTTTGTGAATAGTTTTTTTCTTAGGTAAAGGAGCAGATCTAGAGGTCTCACAGGCATAGTGTGTTGTGGTGAACTGGGATGTCTGGATGCTGTCGCCCCCCCACTTTCACGTGTTCATCCAGGTTTGTTGATGGTGGAGTGGCTGGCTGCCTTATGTCCCAGGGAGCCCTCATGTCTGTGTTACCTTCTGGCTCCCCCTTTTAGTTATGCTGTCATAGCTAGTCTTACCGGAGTCCCTGCTTTCACTCACGCAAAGTACACTGTCCTTAACCATTATGGGAGAATAAAAATACCTAATAATCAATCTCTCTCTCTCTCTCTCTCTCTCTCTCTCTCTCTCTCTCTCTCTCACTCTCTCTCTCTCTCTTTCTGTTGAGCTACACATGATACTCCTGAGATGCCAGTGATCCCGACCCCTTCTGCTCTCCGGACCTGCCTGATCCATCCTGATGCCCTACTTCTGGTTGGAGATCTCATCAATTGGAAGTCACATGCTGCTGCTGAGGATGGCCCCACATGGTGCAGCCTAAAGATCATTGAGATTACTGAAGATGGTACCACTTAAAAACCATAAAGATGGCTCTGGACCTCAATTCATATGAACAGTTATGCTATGATGGCTTTAGGACTGCAATTGCCACAAACAGTTTGGCACTCAGGTCTCCATCAGTGAACAGTGGAGAAGTTCAACAAAACAGACTTCATATAAATTGGTCAAAGGAATGAATTTTCCTGGTTACACAACTGCACTATTTTACCATGTAGCATTAGCACATTTATCGAAGGGATTTATTTATTTATAATCACACTATCCGGTGTCACCCAGATGAGGATGGTTTCCCTTTTGAGTCTGGTTCCTCTCAAGGTTTCTTCCTCATATCTTCTCAGGGAGTTTTTCCTCACCACCATCACCTCTGGCTGCTCATTAGGGATAAATTCATACATTTAACATCTATATCCTGAATTTATATATTTCTGTAAAGCTGCTTTGGGACAATGTCCATTGTTAAAAGCGCTATACAAATAAAACTGAATTGAATTGAATTGAGTACAAAAAACATTTTAGATTCCCAAACATTAGTTTTCTGGCACAAAATGAAACGTTACAGAAAAATGTTTGTATGTCATTAAAGAAAGCAGCATATTACATAAGAGACACTTTTCAGACAAAAAACGCAATGAAGGCTGCTGGGTTTCGCTGCAGAAATAAGAAGCGAGTGCGAAAGTCAAAGTCTCCAGAAGAACTGTGTCTGGTTCTGCAAGATGCTCAATAAAACTTACCAGCTCATTTCCTTATAAAACTGCACTAACTGTACCAGAGACTACTATTTTTATTTTTATTTTTATTTTTTTGTCACACCAAATATTCACTTTGTTTCATTTACTACTGTTTACTGCTCTTTACTGTATTTTTTATTTATTTTTATTTTTTTAAAGTAGAAACATCTGATTTCATTATTTTGAAGGCATCTTTGGTCTACAGTATTTCTTTGGGTTAAGGGCCTCCATCTATTAGTCTGTCTTTCTAGCTATCTCTTATCTATTTTTCAAGTAATCCATATTTATTTGAGTTCGGAAGAAGAGCATATAAGATTGTTTCTATTATTGACCACAGCTACATTCTATTTTAGATTATAACAGTATTGTAAAGGCTAGTGGGGTTTTGCCCACTTCGTACTATGCTTTACATTATTGGATTTATTTTTTATTATTTTTTTGCATATCTGGATCATATTTGTCATAGCCTAATGGATTGGCTGGCTGCCATTTGGAGAAAAAAGCGCTGTGCTTTTAAGTATCTGTAGCTTAACTTGGGGCGTTGACAGCATCCATTTAGGTCAGTTCTCTTTTTTTCCTGCCATGGGTTTAATACAGCTAATACACCTATTGACGTCATGGCATGGGTAAATTGCTGTTTACTGTAAACCGTTCAGTTAGCACACACTTCCAAAACGATATTCTATAGCTCTGTATTGCTTTGTGGTATTTCCGCAAAAAGCTTATACATATTTATGCAAATTTTCACTTGGTTGTATGAAATGTTGCATTAATGCCATTATTATCCTATCTAAATTTATGCTCCTGTTGATTTAATGAGCCAGATATGTAAGATATGTGCAGGAAAGGTATAGTAAGTTTGTGCATGATTATAAATTGACTGTTTTTTAGGCTCTGTTTTTCAGTAATTGAGGCATGAGGGGATACAATATCTCCTTATTAGTGGAAAGTGATGGGGTGGGCAGGAGCAGGACAGTAATATGAAATGAGTCACTCCTACTATGAGGGCACAGAGGTTAATTAACAAAGCATCTTACTGGAGCGGAGCCATTTGGACTGTGTGAAATATGGATAGAAAAGAGCACTTGGTGAAACACCATAAGACCAGCTGAGGACAACATACCAGGAATCTTGGATCAGTACTTTTAATTCCTCACAGTTCATTCATGTGATATGAATAGGATGGTAGTCATGACTCGTGTCAGATTTTCTCCAATTTGCTTCTCAATTAAGTTCAAACAAAGAATCCAATATGAATCTTGTTCTCAAGCACATGTGAATAATTTCTGCATAGCAAAGTCCTCAATAAATACTAAAATAAATAAAGTATGACTATAAATATCAGTAAATAGTAATACATTAAAGCAGGTCAGTGTTTTTTGTGAATGTCTTTAAAGTCTTTAAAGCTGCATCAGTTCTCACAGGTTCTCTGTTGCACAGTTTCATAAGAAAATCAGCAATAAGTTTATGTTGCATGTTGGAGAACCTGACACATTTCTTCTGTTTCTGCAGTAAAATTATAACAGCTGATCTTACTTTATTTAACCTCATACCAAAACGAAATGTTTTAAATGAATGTTTGGAAATGTAAAATTTACTGTTTTGGCATGGTAATGCAGAAAATATAAAATGTACATTTACATCTTTCTGAAGTTTCTGCATAAGTTTGTTAACTTGTTAACTTTTCTTCCCTGAAGGCATTGTTATCACTGTCATCATCATCATCACATCATCCTCATCATGGCTTTTTCTGCTTCCTTTTTCAAACAAACAAATAAATAAATGTGAAGGAATTGATATGTATGTAAACAGTATGTGCTCATGCGTGGAATCGTATCAGCAGTGAAAAAGTAACTTGTTAATTAGCTCCAGTTTACTACTGAGAATAAAGAGAATAATGACAGGCTGTTCTCAGGGGCTTTGTGTGAGATGGCTGCTGTCATTTTAAAACGCTCAGATGGCCTAATAAGCAAAAATAACATGCAGCGCATTGAGTATACTTTTGTTCCTTAGGGATCAATAGACACTCTGTTGCTGTGTTCTTATGTATCCACTTATTTCTGATTTATAGTTATTTGGTCTGTGTTTAAATACTTCCACATCACTGCTTAGCTCATTTGGGAGAGGCTAGGATAAACCAGTCCTCCTATAAGCCAGACTTTTGTTTGTCTAATCACATTCTATTCATCTTTTCATTCATTTACAAGTTTACATGTTTTATCAATTTAAGCATGAACACTTGTATTAAGATCATTTTGTAGGAAATCTGAGTAAAAGGGAGTGGTGCAGTACAATGTATGTGAGAGTTGGGCAGTATGATGCAAATCATCACTTAAACAAGGCAATGAAAAAACAACCAAAATCTTATGTATCTAAAATACATTTTAATCTTGCTCAGATTCACAATTGTTACAATTTTGTCATCATCATTGATTGCAACTCCCTCTTTCTGCATCAGACATTCTGTACAACAGCGGCATGTAAAGTGGATTTACATCAAGGCACGAGACACGTCCATAAGTCAGGGAAGCCTTTTTCAAGGCACTGCTTTAATTTCATCCCCACAATACTGCGACGTGCAGCAGAGGAACATGGGCCACAGCGTACTGTACACACGATGTGCTCTCTGTCGACAATAAAGAATGAACAATCAATCATTCTCATCACTCTCCCTCCATTTTTTAAAAATGGATTGGAAAATGAGCATAACCACTTTTAAATGGATGCTAATGTTTTCTTGTTTTTAACCTTTTCTTTCTTTTTTTTTTAGAGAGCCAAACAATAACAGTTTGAGAATGGGCTGTTGGGTTTTACAGATCAATGCAGTCAACAGGAATCCATTCAGATGATGAGTGAAATGATGTCCATTCCTGGGGATCTCAATGCACATGTTGATTTTTTTTTTCTTTTCTCTCTTGATCATGGCACAGCAGAGCGCTGTAAATGTATAGCCTGGTGACCTGGCAAAATAGAATGACCAATTTTCAAGCAATTTAGCATTATTTTACAATATGCTGTGAGAGTATGATATCATTGTGATTTCTATGGTGGAAATTTACAATCAGTCCTCAATACATTTGGAAGTTGGGGTTTGACCATTTACAGGTATAACATTTATAATAGGTAAACCATTAACATTGTGCCATGAGGGTATACATGTTGTTCCACACAATATTTTTGCTAAACATGACAGAAAATGTCTTATACAAATTTTTAAAAAATAGTACTAATTTAAAAATTGTTTCTCTAACTAAATAATTTCATATGTAACAAAAACCATGATACTGACTTGAATACTTATCATGCTGTGATTTTTCACCATTCCACCCATATCCTGCAAATTATGTGCGAGTTCAAATGGAATGCATATGAAATAATTATGAATTTCAAAAGGTGAAAAAGGGTTCTCACCATATTGCTAAGACATTCATGTCTACTCTTGACTAAGTCTCCTTCGCCGGCCAAACGCATGCGATCCGACGTTGGTTGGGACAAACTTGCTGCTTCCGATTCCTCCTGAGCGGTTGAGGAAATCTGCCAAGCGATGGGTCACACATGTGGCCGTGTTACAGGCTCGCTTCTGTGCTGTAATGCTGGGGGGGGGGGAAGACAACAAGAACATGAACATGTCTAAATGCAAACAAATTAAAAAATTATGAAAAATGTGGGAAATCATGATAATGTTGGTATCTTACCTATAGACTTTTAGACTAGGTTTAACATGACATTTGACAAAATATGACATTTTTGGTTATTTTTGGCTCAATAAGCAAATAGACAGGCTTATTTTGTAAAAATATTTTTATTCAGGTCAAACGTGAGGCTATTTGTCAATGAGAGCTGCCCAGGTAGAAACAGATAAGTAAGACATTAAGAAAGAAAGACATTAAAGTATGCTGTCTCTGCCAATGAATATTAAAAAAGGACAAATGAGGAAATCAAGTCAGACAAGCAAAAAGAAATACACATGCATTGACTCAAATATCAGGACCAAAGCAGAGAGCTGTTTAGATGAAATCGGTTGGTTCTCTGTACACATGCTCTGCGCTGCGCTTCTTTCCTGGGGTTCCTGCTCCTACGTTGGTGCGTGGGTATGTCTGCAGCTTGTGCAGTTCCTGTGAAAGCTTTCCCAGAACACAGGTGCTCAGGTTGGAGCAGCGCTTGGACATGGGTCTGCCCACGCTGTTGGAGAAGAGATC
Source organism: Cranoglanis bouderius (assembly GCA_023630585.1). Classification (NCBI taxonomy): domain Eukaryota; kingdom Metazoa; phylum Chordata; class Actinopteri; order Siluriformes; family Cranoglanididae; genus Cranoglanis; species Cranoglanis bouderius. Next base: position 48,833 of record CM042567.1, read on the forward strand.
ATACACACAGCTCACAGTAACAGAACACAGCATGCATAACACATTTCAGTTTTATTCTACAATGAAGAGCCAGATGCATATCAAACTAAACATGCCTCCTTCCTAAGTGGAATTACTTCATGCTCACACTCACTGTTATGATCAACAGGTTTTTATAGATTTCTGGCTAATTTGGCATTATCACAACAATGGACAAATCATGCAAAATGTTATTTCCTGTATTTCTGGAGAGCATGCTGTCCTCTCGATTGCATGCTTTGCAGGCAATGTTGCATATAGTCCTCAGGAATAAATAAACCTCATGCAAAAGCTGGAGATTGGCAGAGAACCTGTTGCACGAATTTGTTCCATTTCGTTATGTAAATGAGTACAGGTCTTTTCTGGACATACCTCCATCGTAAAAAGCTTTGCATCCATTATCTTATAACTACGGGGCATTTGCTCTCATGTTGAAGCCTTTTAGATTCACTGATTCACTTCTTTAAAAAAAGAGAAAATAAGTGCACCATCCTTCAAATAATCTGTATCACTGTTATCTTAGTTTTGAATTTATTTTAATCATTACATGTACCTGTTCTCCACAGTCTCCTGCTGATCAAAGTCTTCTGCAGTCATCTGCACAAACTCTTTGATAAATGCGTTTAGCAACCGCCTCGCCTCATAGTCAGAGAGCATGGCTTCGTCTGGTAAGGGCTCCAGAGCAGGCCTGAAAACAAGATGGATCAAGAGTGGAAAAGCACAACTTTAGATAATGCAGAAAGTGAATGAGAGACTTTGACAGAGAGAGAGAGAGAGATAGAGAGAGAGAGAGAGAGGGAGAGTGAGAGAGAAAGAGAGGTTTCTGCTTGAGTCCGATCATAATCAAAAACAATCTGCTAAGAGTGTGCCACTTAAAAGCTGTCCTGTTGCCAAGTTTGGATTTATTTCACGATCAATACTGTCGTAAGCAGATTGGGTTTGGCCCGAATTCATCTGATGTAATCAGAACACTGATCCACCTCCCCCCACACCCCCCCCTCACCCTAATAGTGCACACACACACACACACACACACACACACACACACATATGAGAGTTGTTTTTATTTCATTGAACAACCTGCTCTAAAGATAAAATTATATATCAAAGTATGTATATCTTACAGTGTCATAATCAGCAATATGAAATGTCTCACCTGGATGGTGCTGCATTTGAGCAGTACATCTGACAGATAATTAAAGCGTAGGCAACGAAGAAAGCAGAGATCTTCAGCATAACCATGGTGCACTGTAGCAAGGAATTAAGCTTTTCTGTCAAAAAAGACATTTTGTAATTTCCTGGTCATCATTAAAAATTTGTATCATTCTCTGACTTTCTTTTCATGAAAACTGTTCATCATTCACTTATTTTCACTTCCTAATGTACATTTTCAAAACTGATCATTGTAAATAGCCTTGTAAATCACAGCAGATATTCTAAATACTCTCAGTATCTGCTCCAGTATGTTAAGTCAGAGATGAGATGTTGTGCTGGCATGTGGCTGTGAGTAAAGTATTAGAGATATTAGCCGGATTAGAGGAGCTCCTTTGGGACCCTGTGCATTAGTGTAATGAGCTGCTAGTCTACAGAATCCTCCCAAGTCTCCTTAAAAATCCACCGAGCCTGCTTCTTTTTCTCCACTGCTGCATGCTCAGTAAAGCGTATAAACCACCTTAGTTTTCAATTTAATAAATAAAATGACAGTGTTCAGCTTCAGAGTCCATTCTGAAAACGTGCACTTGTCATTTTATTGGTAGAAAGAAGCCTTAATTACCTACCTGTTAATGTTACAGCTTGCTGGAAGTAGAAAATGGTTGGTGGTTGCAAGTTGAAGGGTTAATTCAAGTTGGTGAGATTTAGAGTCTGTTGCATTCAGCTGCAAGACGGCTGCCTATATACCCACCATAAGGGTCCCACTATTGAAAATGTGGGTGTTTAATGATCTTCCAACAGCCAATCAGAGACCTGTCCTGATTCAGGATGTGGCCAATCCCGTGACGCTTCATTCTGGAAAGTGATAAAGGGAATGGCGCATACAATGACGTCATTCTTTGCTCACAAATTGCCCCATTCACAAAAATTCACTAGTGATCAGCAATGTTCTACATCACTGAAAATTATTAAGAAGAATATATAATCTGTACTTCTAGATATAATCAACATGCAAAAAATAGATAAATTTTTTTTTATCAAACAATATGTTGTTTTAATAAAAGCAGTTGATTTTTTTTCTTGTTGTCTTTCTTTTATTCCTGCATTGTGCTTCCTCAGAAATCGATCAAGCCTAAAAGTGTCTATTAAGGATTTGTAATTATGAAAGATTGTGGGAAATTATTCATTTTTCACCATTTAAAAAAATTATTAATTTTTCAATTGCCTTATGGCTGATGGTAAAATGAATAGTACATTTTGTGTGCATCTTTCAGTTTTTAATTTCAATTTCTAACCTTTAAGAATTCCCCCATTAACCCTAGCTCTAACCCATCATTAATTATGTGAGATAGAACTACTGAATAAAAGTTCGCATTGAAAAGTGAGGATGCAAAAGCTACAGGAAAAATCTCCTATAACAATGTGCGCAATCGATCAGAGTTCTTCACTTCCTTATTTGTGATGTGACCCTTAGTGGAAATCAAAAATGAGGTTGACATTAATGAGCCTCGTCTCTCGGGCCTGGTTAAAACAGCAGTTTTCCTCTGAGCATCATCCAACTCTCCTCTTCATTATTGGCTAAGACTTCATGAAGCATCACCACAGACAGGCTGTGTGTGCGTCACATAGAAACCCCATTAGCACGAACAAGCTTTTTAGTGCTATCAAACTTCAAGCGGCACTGAAGACTAAAGGCGTAAATCAGTGAGACATGTCAGCAGTGGGGACCCCGTCTAAGCCTAGTTACAAACATAAAGCTGTGTTCTCAAATGGGCTCTTCAGTCTAATGAATCACCACAAGTGCACTAAGACATAGTGTGTCCATAGATCACTGCCAGAAGTTTCCATCTCCTGCATCAAACTTTTTGAGTCAATATGGTAACCTTTCCAATCCAACCATGTCATGGAGCACCCACCCTTGTGTAAGTTATTTCAAGCGACAGATAGTCATTTGTGAGCCAAAGATGACATCCTGGATTCATTGCTTCTCCACATCAGAGTTTTCCACAGTCATGGGATGTCTGATATTAGATGATGAAGGGGAAAATATGTCAATGATTTTCTGATGGGCTAAAAATAATAATGTTTCACCCAAATACTATTAAATGTCTTTAAATTTGCAGGTCTGCATCAGTCACATTACATCAGGACTGTTTGAGCACCTGTAGGCCAGAAAGAACTGGAATTAAGCTTAATGCTGTAAAGGCTTTAAGAGGGAAAGCAAACACAATTCATAACCCTCGGTGAGACAGAGCCCTGCATTAAAAGAAGAAGAGAGCTTACACAGTCCATCTTCAAACATTAAGGAAATGAGATTTAATCACTGAATGTTGGCCATCAATCAGTGAGCACATGCTGGAGACTTCCCAATCTCATCTGTGTGCTTAACTGATCACATGGCCTCCTGTTACATAGGTGCCATTAAACACCATGAAGCACCTTGCCCTGATATGCTTGCTTGTTGCAAATGGGTGAGCAGAAATTGCTGATTTGGATATATAGGACTCTTTAAATCCACTAAAATCATTTTTTAAAATTAAGCATCACTTCACAGATTAACAGATTTTCACATTTTAATATCACTTTATGTAATTAAAACCTTCAGATATACAGTATAATGTTGTTACCAAGGCACTATGTACCTGTTAATATAGCTTTAGCAGCTAAAAAACTATTATCATCCAAAGAACGTTTTTCACAGCATTTAATTCTATAATAAATTCTTTCCCAGTTTATTATTACATAAAATGTATCAGGGATTACAGGAATTTAAGTATTTCTAAAATGGAGCACTATATTTGACATAAGTTGGCAGAAAACTCTCTTGTACCTGATCTATTCTGCTAAAATAATAAACAAACAAACAAACAAATAAATAAATAGATAGATAAATAAATAAATAACTATTATACAGCTGCTAATATTGCAGGAACATGAACAAGTGATCATTAGGGATTACTGTATTCAATACGCTGAGCATTAAAAGTGTAAAAACCGAATTCACAATCCATTCTTTCTGATCTCCACCACAATAAAAAGGAATTAAATTAGGCTACAGTAACTTTCTTGCAGCGTATAAATTGGTGAGTATGTTGTAAGGAATTCTGGTGATGTGAAGTGGAACTCGTAAATTATCTAAATTTAAATGGATGGCAAAGTGAGAAATTATGAGGTCAAAGTTTGTCTACTTATATAGGATAAATATGTTTGCCTCTCAGATGAGGTCTTAACTACCAGGACTATCAGAACCTTTTTGCGCAAACTGTCACCTGTGCTCCTCCACACAACTCTTATGTCAGGGTCACAGTATATACTGACGTTTTTTCTTGCATTTTTATGGCCTTATCTTTACTTTTCCTGAGTAAACGGACCTGCGACTAATCGATAGTGATCAATAGTGGCTAACGATCAGGATCAGGACCGATTTCTTGACCAATCTTGGACCTTCAGAGGCGGAGATCTGCACCATGTCCCCGCTGCACACCGCGACTCCGACACAAGCGCTAACTTTACAAACGGAGACGTCGCGGCCGATCACCGGTTGAGAAATGATATCGATGGACAGCTCGTTATCGCTACTGACTTTGTCTTACGGCAAGACGGTGTTCTACTTGTGCACTTTACTCTGTAGCTGCTTGACTTTTCTGGTGATCCGGCAGCTGTTGCGGCAGCGGAGACCTCGCGGCTTTCCCCCGGGACCGGCCGCCCTGCCGGTGATCGGTAACATCCTGTCGCTCGCCACCGAGCCGCACGTCTACATGAAGAAGCAAAGCGAAATCTATGGCCAGGTAAATGTCACAGAACCGTTTCCCCTGCGGAGAACTCTCTCTCTCTTCTTTAACGTACGGACTCAATCAGTCTGAGACGATATAACAGGTTTTTTTTCCTGCAGGAGGTTTGTCTTTTCTTTCCACGTGGAAGTGAGTCAAAACGCACCGACTGTAATAGGTTTTATTTTTAAAAATATGTATGAAGAAATAAAAAGACTTGCAAGCTTGCAAACGAAATGAAATGGAAAGATAACATACACGACCTTCAGACGCGCTAACTTCACCAAGTCCCTAAAAGTTATAGTACACATGAACTCCAGACACTGTGTAGGTTAAACACAAAGTTCAGTATCTTTGATCATTTTGGGGCCAGAGCATTTTTCCTTCCTTCAAGTTGAACTTTTTTAATGGTCCAAAAAGAAGACTACTGGTTAATGTTAGGAAATATAAAAATGTGTCAACCCTCCTATGCATAATTTATTAAAACACTAATGAAAAAAAGACATGAAGCCAGGCTATTTTTAGACAACTGTTTTCTTATGCACTTTTTTACTTTGTCATTGGTTAAGGCTGAACTATCTTTACGTGTGATTACAATCAAAAGTCCTGCATAATGGGAGGTTAAAGGCACATGCAAGCTTATATTGGCAGTTGCTGCATCCCCCACATTTACCACCCGGAGCCATGCTGAGTCAGCATACTGGATTTAAAGAGATACTTCCTGAACTGTAGACTTCACTTTGGAATGCAGCTGTCCTGTAGATCTGACACATTTCCATTAGGGGAAAATAGCTGGCAAACTAAAAGTCTAAGCATCACTAAATTAATTAAGTGCTTTAACTTCATTAATTTCCAGATCTTTAGTCTCGACTTGGGAGGAATATCAACTGTCATTCTAAACGGCTATGATGTCATCAAAGAATGTCTGTATCACCAGAATGAGGTGTTTGCAGATAGGCCATCTCTGCCTTTATTCCAGAAAATGACCAAAATGGGAGGTATGGAGTATTGTTTTCTTCTACCACACAAGAACTTCTACCTACAAAAAAAATATTTCATTGCCCACAGGAATTGTTCAAACAAATTCCAGAACTAGCAATGAATAGAAAGAGTAGTACCATATACATACTCATCATAGTTATCGCAAAGCATGTTATGGCAGCATGAATGGTCTGTAATACCTGTCATTGGCCTTGCATGTACTTCATTAAACTTTTGCATACAAACAGAAAGGGTGGTGAGGAGACTGTATTAGTGGTGTGCGGCAGGACAAAAGTATTATGTAAATGGATTATCAAAATATCAGTTGAAATGATTGATTTAAAATGATTGTACATTTTTGTATTTCTATAAAATTCACTATTTTCTCATCCTGTGCCTATGATTGCTGGAGAGCAAGTTCATAACTGAGCTCTGCCTTCAGAGTTTCAACATACTGAATTATTTGTCTTTAAAACAGAATGGGCCAAGGCTGCAGTTTGACACACAGCTCCAGGAATATTCTGACACTGACTAATGGATTTGCTTTAGAGCAGGGAATTTTTCACAGAAAGCTTACTTCTCACTAATTCACTTTCCAGGACTTCTCAACTGCAAATATGGCCGTGGATGGATTGAGCACCGCAAGCTGGCTGTTAACAGCTTCCGCTATTTTGGCAGTGGACAGATGATGTTTCAGAGGATATCTGAAGAGTGCATGTTCTTTGTTGATGCCATTGACAAGCACAAGGGAAAACCTTTTGACCCAAAACACCTGGTTACCAATGCAGTCTCCAATGTTACCAACCTTGTAATATTTGGACAGCGATTCACCTATGATGACCTGGACTTCCAGCACATGATCGAAATCTTCAGCGAGAATGTGGAGCTGGCTGCTAGTGCCTGGGCCTTCCTCTACAATGCCTTCCCCTGGATTGAATACCTGCCCTTTGGGAAGCACCAGAGGCTTTTTCGCAATGCTGATGAGGTGTATGACTTTCTGCAAAAGATAATTGAGCGCTTTTCACAGGGGAGAGTGCGACAATTACCAAGACATTACATAGATGCCTACTTGGATGAAATGGAACAGAGCACCAGGGACAAGAGCATATCCTTCTCCAAAGAGAACCTGATCTTCTCAGTAGGAGAACTTATTATTGCAGGCACAGAGACCACTACTAATACTTTGCGTTGGGCCATGCTTTACCTGGCTCTCTACCCCAGTATACAAGGTAGGTTCACTGCTCAACATGCCTTTGCTTTCTTAAAGTGAACTGTGACAATTTTAAAGAATTTACAATATCTGGCTTCTTCTGTGTTCAGATAAGGTTCACAAGGAGATTGACTCCATCTTGAATGGCAAGTTACCAACCCTGGAAGACAAGCAGAAGATGCCTTATGTGGAAGCAGTGTTGCATGAAATCCTGCGCTTCTGCAACATTGTTCCTCTTGGCATCTTCCGGGCCACTTCTCAAGATGCTATCGTGAGAGGATACACCATCCCCCAGGGGACCATGGTCGTCACCAACCTATATTCCGTGCACTTTGATGAGAAATACTGGAGCAACCCTGCTATCCTCTCCCCCGAAAGGTTTCTGGACAAAAATGGGAACTTCATCAAACGGGAGGCCTTTCTTCCTTTTTCAGTGGGTGAGTATTTTTGTCAGTGTTTCAACAGATGGAGTTATGAGAATCTGAGCTGGAGTTCTAGTTGATGTCTGGCTTAAACTAGACAGCCAGGCCCATAAATGCAGAGAGTTATGCGTGGAGTTGAAAATAGCACAAAAGGAAGCTGGAAATTTAAAGGAAGTTAACTAGGAAGGAGATTGATTTCAGGCATAGACTTTCTCCTATCTTTACATGGCTAATATGTCTTACCATATTCTTTAGGCAGACGTCAATGTCTTGGTGAGCAGCTGGCCAGAATGGAGATGTTCCTTTTTTTCACCACGTTGCTCCAGAGGTTTCGCTTGCAGTTTCCCAAAGGTTACATTCCAAGCATCACTCCTAAACTTGGCATGACCCTGCAGCCACAGCCTTATACCATATGCGCTATAAGGAGACAGCAATAAAACTTCTGTTTGCCAAAGGCAGATATTCTCTCACCTCAGGGGATCTTATTGAGAAACTCAAACAACCAGCTCAGCTATCTTGCTCTGAATTCTGTCATGTTTGGCAGAAAGCACTGACCTCTGGTACTGACTGTGCAGAATTCTTTGAACGCGTCCTCTATATGGCTTCACAAAGCTCATGCAGAGTGAGCAGTGGATGAGGCCTGGAAATGTATATGCACAGCTGGATTCATTTGTGCACGGTGTAATAAGAGCTTTAGAACACTGTTGAAAATGTGAGTTGTGTATTTCGTAACTTGAACTGACCAAAAAAACTACACTGTAGTTGTAAATGTAAGGGAAGTCATGTTATGTCAATAATTTACAGATTGAACCTTTCAAACAGTTTTGCAGACTTTTTTTTTTTTTTTTTTTTAACATTCCTAGAAATTGAGAACACACAGTTCTCTCATTTGTGTAGCAGATTGAAAAGGAGAGCAGCTGCCTTTCTCAGAAAGCCTTGCAAATGCCACTCACATAACTTTGGCTCATGTCCATGTAGCAGTGCAGAACTGACTATCTCCATTTTATCTAGGGGAAATAGCCTGCCAGGCCATAGGTCCGCCACTATCTCCATTTGGGGTCAATGAAATGGACATTGTGATATATACTTTGTAGGAAGTCAGAACTTTGTACCAAACCATGTGCATTTATTATATTTCATACTGTAAAGTTAACTCTGAAAGAACTTCAGCCTAAATATAAATAAACAGAAGATAAGTCTTTTTGACCAATGTGCTTCGGTTTTTTTTTTGTCACCTAGCACTCGTTATGGCCACTTTACACATAACCCTGAACTAAAGTGGCAAGATTTTATCCAGCTTCAGTCCTGCTGGGAGTTTCAGCATAAGCTTCAATTTACAGCATGTCACTGTGGAATTTATTGGAAATTTAATTTCCAAATCTTGGCACTTCATTTTTTTTTTGTTGCATAGACAACAACTTATCCCATTTATGCAACTTATAAATGGGTAACACTGGTGAATTAACAGCATGCTTTTAGTTTTTATTTACATTTCAGTGTGTACCAAGTGTTGCATTGTGTCCAACCTGTAAATGCAATCACAACTGCAGGTACAATGGTTTGATTTAGCAGTTTAATTGCAGACCAGAGTCTCCAGGAAAGCCTTCATCTAGTACTAGGTCTAGACCCGGTGTTCCAAATTACAAAAGTGCAGGATGATAGTGCACGATGATAGTGCAGATATAAGTGGCAGCCAGAGAGCCTGTCTGGTTTCATCCATTTAGGGACAATAAGCAAGTCCAACAAGTGATGAAGCAGGTAGCATCGGGGGCAGGTATACTCTTTGTAAGCTGTCACAGTGATGCTGTCTTCTGGGATGATGTGGATGATCTTGGTTTAGGATGAGATCCTGCTCTTAGGGACTCATCATCCACCCGCTGTCATCTTCCAGGCAGCTCTACCCCAGAGGATGCAGGGGATTTCCTCAGTGAGCATGTGATAAGTAAACAAAACTATTCCCAGAGAGACGTCCAGCTGCCGATAACGTTGAAGAATTACAGCCAAATTCCACAGCCATGGAAAGGAGGGGAAAGATTAAAATGCTGTGCGTATGTCTAAAACACACTTGGAACACATTTAGAACACTCATACAAAAGATTTTATAAACTGACTGCAAACAACTTGTAAATTATTCATTCAAAGGAATGACACTGACATTAAAAATATTTTCCGGGATGGTATTCTTTATGGACAGATATAAATAACAGTGGGGGGAGACAGTTTTTCCCCACAAAGTTGAAAAGACTGAAATGGTTACATCAGACACTGCTATTTTACTTGCTACATAAAGTGTTTTTTTTTTGTTTTTTTTTTAATGTAACGAGGACAAGAAGAAGGTTGGAGGGCATTGCAGTGGGGAAAAAAAAAAAAGAAATGAGGAGAAATATTTAATGGAATTTCTGACAGGGAACAGAAGCAGTACAAAGTGCTGAAGTGAAATGAAGATGCTGGATTCCTGGTCAAGACAGATGTACAGGAAAAATAGGTAGGTAGGTAAGAAGGAAGAAAAGAAGAAAGGAAGTAAGAAAGAAAGAAAGGATGAACCAGAGGCAATATGGTTATTTGATAGCAACGCTCAAGTCCCAAAACTAATGAAGGCCAAAGTGCATGATAAAGCGACTGGCAGTGGAAGGTACAGAGAATGAGAGAGAGAGAGCGAGAGAGAGAGAGAATATGAATGAGAGAGAGAGAGAGCGAGAGAGAGAGAGGAGACGAGGGGGCGTTTGGCACTGCAGCTAGCTGACTCACAGCATCCAGCTTTAGAGGGAAAAAAGGTTCTCAGCAGAGTGGTTATGCACAGAAGCACAAAGACAACGCACCCCAAATTATTATTAAAATAGTAACACCACACCCAAACATATCCACATCTGTAAATAGTATTAGATTAAAAACTCTGGAAACAGGATGATAATTCTTAATGTACAATGTCAGCTGTATGTATAAAACAGACGCATTCAGTTGATTAATTAAAAAATATATAATATATATTTTATATATATTTATATATGCAGATACTCTTTCTGTGCAGAGATTAAACACTTGTTTGGTAGTAAAATGTGCACATTTATAGGTTGTTTCTCTTTTTTTTGTTTATTTTTTTCTTTAAATATAGCTTGTTGTACACTGCCTACTTGAGAACTTTCCTCTCCAAACAAAATGCAATGAGGAGAGCAGCATGTCAGTCTCCCCTTCCTGTTCTTTATTCTAGTGGAATGCCTAGAGTTCTCACTTTAGAGAAAAATATATAGAGCTATTAGTATTAAACCTGCCTTATGGTGAAGGATACGAAAATATAAAAAAGTGTACAGCTTTTCTTTTTGAGGTGAAACCCTGGATCACTTCAAATTGATGCACTGGCCTGCTTGCATGTTTGGCAAAGATCACTAAAAAAAATGAAAACAAAAGAAAAAAGTATGTGTACGCAGTGCGATTTAACAAAAGAATGTGTATGGTTCAAATAAAATAGGAACTCAAGACAAAAACAACTTGCCTATTACATACGTCAAAATATTCATTACATTCTCAGACTCTGTTTTGTATCAAAACAGACGATAATACTTTGGATTCACTATCTGCAATGTTTTATCTGACTGAATTTCAGCTTCTTTACACCAAAACAAAGCCACAAATGCCCATGTCTTTCCCAACTGAACTGAAATTGTCTGGTATTCTGACAAGGTGTCTGAAATTATTTCCTTTAAACTGTCCAAACAGGACGATCATTCTACATGAATCCTGAGAAACCGTGAAGAAAGAAGTGTGTGTGTGTGTGTGTGTGTGTATGTGTGTGCACACACGTTTGTGTCATATACAGTAAGGTCCTTAAGTATTTGGACAGTTATCATTTTAGAAGTCTACCACAGTATATTGGTGTTGAAATTAAACAATAAACATGAGCTCAAAATACAGACTTCCAGCTTTAATTTGAGTAAATTTACATCCAAATCAGGTGAACAGCGTAGGAATTACAGTACTTTTTATATGTGGTCCCCCAAAAGTAATTGGACAATTGACTGCTCAGCTGTTCCATAGCCAGATGTCTGTTATTGCCTCCTTATTTCACTTGCCAGTAAGCAGATAAAAGGTCTAGAGTTGATTTCAAGTGTGGCATTTGCATTTGGAGTATACCACCTCTCTTGTATATACTGATATGACTGCTGACAAAAGCAGCAGGAAGAATTCTGAAGTGTATAGGGCTATATTATCTGCTCACATTTAGCTAAATGCTTCAAAACTCATTGGATGGAGCTTCACACTGCAGATAGAAAATGACCCTGATGCATACTTCAAAAGCAACCACAAACATTTTAAGGCAAATAAGTGGAATGCTCTGCAATGGCCAAGTCAATCATCTGACCTAAATCCAACTGAGCTGCAGTTCACTTGCTGAGGGCAAAACTGAAGGAAAAATGCCTCAAGAACAAACAGGAAATGAAGACAGTAGACCTGGCAGATCATCACCAGGGAATAAACCCAGTATCTGGTGACGTCTATGAGTTCCAGATTTCAGGCAGTCGTTCACTCCAAAGGATTCATAACCAAGTATTAAAAATGACAATTTAATTTATGAGTTCATCCAATTTGTCCAATTTTTGCTCCCATAAAAAGTGATAGAATTCCTACACCATTCAGCCAATTTGATGTAAATTCCCTCAAATTAAAGTCTGCACTTTAATATTCAATATTATGCACAATATTTAATTTCTGTGGTAGACAGTTAAAAGAACAGTAACTCTGGCAATGCTCAAATACTTATGGACCTAACACACACACACTCATATATATATATATATGTGTGTGTGTGTGTGTGTGTGTGTGTGTGTGTGTGTGTGTGTGTGTGTGTGTGTGTGTGAGAGAGAGAGAGTGATTTATACTTATAAAAGAAATAAAAGAAGTAAGATCCCTTCATTAGAACAGTGTTTCTTCTCTGTTCAATACTTAATGCTTTTAACAGTTTACAAGCAGAAAAACAAATGGCAACTTTGCATTCCTGAGGAGGAAAGAACAAAAACCTCATGAACACACAAAAATATATAACAAAGGAAACTAAAACTAAAGGCAGGCGAGTAAAAAAAGCATCAAAAAATGATGCAGAAGTAAATATTCATGTTTTTTTTTTCAGTCAAAATGTCAGCATTTCCATATTAAAGTCCTAGTGGCTGAGTTCAATGATACAGTGTTTTCGTGTCACCAGCATGAGGAGGAAACTGCACGTGTCGTGCTGAGGGTCGGAGTCCATCACCAGGACCACGCAGGGGCACCAAAAAAAAAAAAAAAAAAAAAAAAAAAAAAAACACAAAAAAGGTTCAGACAGGCACATTTGATTATGCTTCTAGAGTATTCCTGACACTGAGCCTGATATAGCCTCAGCCTCATTTATTTTTTAAAGGTTCGCTTTGGTAACAAGTAATGACTTGAAAGTCTTCTGCCATTCTGTTTTTGTTTTGTTTTTTAAATAATTGTAATAAGTACCTACAGGAGAGTTAAGAGCTCTGCTTTCAAGGCAGCATCACAGCCAAATAACCATGGAGAGTTTCGTTCATTATTTCGTTCTGTATTTTTTCAACCCTTTTTCCCATCCTCCATCATTCTCCATGGGGTGAAAGTGCATAGGATGCTCTCACAGTAGTAAGGCCTTTTTTTTTTAGATTTTTTTTTTTAAACACCATGTGAACTGCATTTTGCGTCACAGTGATTCATTTCAGTACAGGAGATCTGGCAGAATCTTCTGGTGTCAATTCAGACTGTGTCTGTGTTCTGATGGAGGAGAGGAAAGCAAAGAGTCAGTTGTTTGCTTCAGGCCCCTCCCCTAGTTTTTTTTTCTTAACCAATCGTCTCAACTCAATCCCCCTCCTGCTGCCGCTCCTCCTCTTCAGCTTCCTCCTCAATGACCTGAATGTCATCTGAGGTTGAGGAGGGAGGAGGAAGGTTCAACGTGTCTGCCTGCTTCTGCTCTTGCTGCTGATGAAGGCCCAGGTCACAGTTCTTCTCCTCTTCCTCGATGATCTGCTTCCACGCCGTGTGGTTTTCAGTCAGGTGCTGCATAATGCTGCAGAACAGACCCTGGTGGCTTTTCCTCGGCTCTGCAAACAGAAACCTAAATAATTAAAAGCTAATAAATGAATAAAACATGGCAGTGGTAGATTTGCTTCAGATTCTGTGTAATTGGAGAGCCAGAGACATAACACTGGGTTTTAAACAAAGTCCTCATCTGAGTTTCAACCAAATTCTTTCAGGTCAATAAATGAAACTCAAAGTTTGCAGGTTTTATTTCATTTTTCAGAGCATTGTCTGTGCACTGGACTTTTCTGTTTTAATCTCATGTTCCTGCAGTTATTTCTGTTTGTACTGCAATATTTTATAAGGTTGGGCGAAGATAGAGATATTCGAACATAATACTTCTCTGAGTGGTGCAGGTATTATCAGGTTAACTTCATGAATGACAATAAAAGCCTACTTGACTTGACTTGAAAATATAACTCATTTAACCAGGTTATAGAGTTTTCTTTTTAAATGAGGTGATAATACTGAAACAAGCAGGTGTTTAAAATGTCGAGGCTAACATTCCAAAAAATACGTACTTAATTGAAGATCTTCATCAAGATCTTCATCATCAGTCTCTGTGTCTTCAGCATCATCCTCCTCTCCATCTTCTTCATCCACCTCTTCCTCATCAACCCAGTAACCTGGGAGGAGGCCAGCAGCGTCATACGAGTTGCACAGTGGCCCGACGATGTGCGTGATAAAGGACTCCTGCAGCTTGGCCAGCTGTGGTGCAGAGCGGTCCATGAAAGGGCTGATGGGTAATCCGAGGCGAGCCTCCTCATCTCCCTGCAAAAAAGGGAAGAATAACATAACGGAAGCTGCTAACTCTGTGCCTTTAATTAACTTAGCACCTCTAGAGTAGCGTAAATGCAGCATAAATGCAGTACTACTCAGTACCTGTTCATAAAACTCATTCACAATGCCCTCTGTCCATTTCAGGTGAAGTCTGCGCTCTTTTGCTGGTCCATTAATATCTGCCAGCTTGATGCACACTTGGCATACCAACAACCTGTCGTTCTCATTAGTCCAGTCGATACCTGGGCTGTTCACATCTGTAACCTGTCAAAAACAAGCACAAACAGTATATCAGTCGGTCACTGATCGGCACATTTACATTTCTAAAAGAAGGAAATGTCTTAGGATTCTCTCGCAAGAAAAAAACTTACTTGGTCTGAACTCAAGAGCATAAAAGGGTTAAAAACCATTGAGTTTTAGCCTTCATTGGATCTTAAAAAACCCCCTAAACATCACGTTAAGAAGAAAAAAAAAAAAAATCACCTTGGAGTTAAACTCTGCTAAGAAATCAAAGTGCTTCTTCAGGTCTGTGGCGAGGATGGCCTCGATAACAAGAAAGCGAAAACGCTTGAACTCAACATGATCCAGGTTGGACAGGAAATTAAACTCGGGCTGAGACAGGAAAAGGCTCCATGCAGCGGCAGCATGGTGGTTCTCCAGAACCGAGCGATCGTTGTACAGCACCGCCTGCCAGAAACAAGAGAGAGATAACAGAGAAAGATAAATAAGTGGATTCTGGGGATGTTTTAATCTTTCCTAAATTATAAAATCAGTCAGTGCACCAAATCACTGGTACAGTTGCATTACAGTTTTAAATTATTACAATGGTTTAAATATATAAATTAATAAACAATACAATAAAATGACACATACCTGAGGGGCGTTAGTAGCTACAAGAAAGGCGTTTGTGCGACCTGGGTGATCGTAGTCGTGCATAGCAGCTGCTACATATAGTGCCATGAGCTCGAGGGCAGGGACGTTCCAGGCCAAGCAGCCGTAACTATTGTCTGAGATGGAGGAGCTTTTGGACAAAGCATAAGAAACCCGACCAGGAGAGATACCACTGTCTGAGTCTGTGATGAAGAGAAAAAGAAAAGAATATCAGCACCTTATAAACAGGACATATGTATATGACTATAAATGAAATTCAAGTAATGTGTTAAAAATCATATGTAAGAATTAAAGAGAAAATGACGCCTTTCATTAACGCCAAATGCAGCGTCCTTGCACAGGGTCACAGGATGACATGATGTAATCATTCTTACTGTACTGTTCTTACTGATCATGCACAAATAATCCACTAAAATGCATAAATAAATAAATAATAGTAAAGGAAACAGACAACCTCACAATGGTGTGAAACTATATTACATCATTTTTTTTATTGTTCGCTCGCATGCTTAGAAAAGCCGACCTCAGCATTGTGTGCATGCTGCAAATTTCTGCTGCCAGACAGTGAAGTCACTGACTTTTCACAAACTCAACACCTCTTCCATTTAAAGCATGAGCCCCTTTCGCTATAGCAAACTGAATGACTCAGGCTGCACTCCATTTGAGAAATTAAAACGATCATCAGTGGCCTTAAAATAAGTTGTGAACATGCTGAGCCAGCAACGGCAGTGGATCTCAATCACAGCACAGACTCTTATGAGAGCTGCAGCTCTGAGTGGTCTGATTTACTCTTGCCGGATCAAAGGGATAAAATTAGCACAGAAACAACCAGTACAGACGTGGTTTAGGCATAAAAAAATATTTTGTCACTGCTGTCTGTTGGTACGGTGATGGGGCCTTTTTTTCAGTGGAGAGTACGTCACAGTACGGTTCACCAACTGAATTTTTATGAGCAACAAAATTTACAAGCCTGTAGATTATTTATTTGGTTAAAATGTCTGTCGTAACTCTCCCTCAAAAGATGAACATGCTGAGAATGCAGAGTGACGCAAGCAAATATCTGTAGCATAAAATTATAGATAAAATTGCAATGATGAGCAGTGATAGCTCAGTGGTTAAGGTGTTGGTCTACTGCTCAGAAGATCATGAGTTCAAACCCCAGCACCACCAAGCTGCCACTGTTGGGCCCTTGAGCAAGGCCCTTAATCCTCAACTGCTCAGCTGTATATGTATAAAATAAATGTATAAATGAGATAAATGTAAGTCGCTCTGGATAAGAGCGTCTGCCAAATGCCGTAAATGTAAATGTTTCCTGCAGGAGGTTTGAAAGAGAAACTTTATCAGACCGACACTACTAAAG
The DNA here is from genome assembly GCA_023630585.1 of Cranoglanis bouderius. Taxonomy (NCBI): domain Eukaryota; kingdom Metazoa; phylum Chordata; class Actinopteri; order Siluriformes; family Cranoglanididae; genus Cranoglanis; species Cranoglanis bouderius. The sequence continues at coordinate 65,477 of CM042567.1, forward strand.
ACCACTGAGCTAAACAGTCCACTAGAAAAATCCGAGACTTTAACCAGGACCATTGTGTTTGACCAATCAACGACCTGCACGACCCGTTTCCAACCACGCCCACATTTCTCTATGTAATTTTCTTGATACCCTGGAAGAAAGAAAATCAAAGCAGCACATTGAGCTTGGGTACCTGTGTCACTTCCTGTCACATGTTCATTATGGATCTGCTGGAAGCCTGGGATGGGTCTGGTGGTGAGATACCACACAGCGTGAAGGACATCTGTGGCATGGACACGATTGTGATCTGAGGAAGAAATACATCAGAAATGTTCAAACACTGTCCACTGTATAATATGATGTTGTTGTTGTTTTTTTACTCTAAAGTTCACTGAAGGTTTTCCCAATGCAGATTCTCCCTCACATGCCATTTTAAAGTTTAATTTACTTTTGATAACACTAATTTAACTCTCACAGGGTATATCGCGGTAACCGTTCTCCAGAGCGCAGAAGTACGTCATGAACTTCCGGACGGGGATTTTGAAGATTTCAAACAGACCCGTGTCCTGGAACAAAGTGTAGGCCACCTGAGAGATATCCAAACAAACAAAACTTCATTAAGACACACAACAGGCCTTCAGTGAGGCATCAAGTCCCTGATGATCAGCATCTATCAGACTGAGCTGTAAAGGATCATCAGCACTGCAACACACAAACATTATGCAAGGTGCCAATCACATCATGTTGCAAATGAACACTAAATGGATCTAAATAGAACTTTAGTGTGTTTCTCTTGGTGATTAAGGCTAATTATGATTAGAACAGCAAAACTAAAAAGCAAAAACAAAAGAAAAAAGAAAAACAAAAATGTAACTGGAACTTTTGCTTGCATGGATCCAGGTTAAAAACCAGAGTCCTCATTTATTTAAAAAAAAAAAAAAAAAAAAAACGAATGAACAGAAAGGTTCCTAATTCTCTGCCACCAAACAGAAATCATCTTAAAATGATACAAATGTGAACGAGCCTCAAATATTCTCAAGCAATCATAATGGGCGTAAAAGTAATTAGACATGACGATTTCCCCCCTCATGTAGGCCACTTTTAATGTCTGTTGTGTATTCTTCAGTTTTCCCCATAATCAACATTAGATTCTAGTTATGATATTAGATTCTATCTATTAATGAATTCATTCAGTCACTTCATTGGTCCTCCATCAGGGAAAACATGAGTGTGTGTTAACAAAAAGCCTTAAAGCTGCATTCACACCTCAAATTGTTTTTCACTGGTCACTAGTGGGCCTCCCTGTCTTTAGTTTACTGTTGTTTGCCATGTTCTCAGTGATAATGCCCTGGCTAGTGGGATACGGACTACAGAACGTATGTAAACCATCCATTTGACCACAAATCAGATTAAAATGAGATGTTCAAACTGAGATGTCTTGTCCATTAATCAGACGTATATATAAATAAATAAATTCTGTTGTGCAGAATGAACTGAAATGTTTGCTCTTTGACATTACTGCTGCCTGCCTGTGGCAAAAAACTCAGGCTTCATTATTTTTGGTAAATTAAACACTTAAGTTGCTGGTTCAGTTTGCTGGTTCAGGAGGTACAACTAGGTATGAATTTATGGTACCAAAAATATGGATAATGTTTCATGATATGGGAGGGAAAAAGACATTTACTTTTATTTTTGTTCTTTACTGTGCTTACAAATATCTGGGGAACACAATAAAAACGTGTTTTAACAATGTTATATGTGCCTGAAAAAACAGGTCTGTGCTGAACACTATTCTGTCAGTCATGCTTTAGACACACCCCTTTCACTCCGCCCTTCATTTCCATTCAGAAACGCAAACATGGCAGAAATCAGTGCTGCTGTCACTAGATATTACTGTTGTGGGAGAAAAAACACGATCTACCAAAGAAAAAAAAAAACCTGATATTTTTATAAAAAGACATTTTATAAAATATACCCCAGGTTTCATTAAGAATATTATTTTAATATGTGCTTAATAATATTTATTTATAAATAATTATAAATAAAATTTATCAACAAGAATCCAGCAATTATTTCTTTACTAACATAGCTGAGGATCCGTCCTGACTTCCCTCCCGTGCTTTCCATCAGGTCAAAGATCTGGAAGTTCCAGTTGTTGAGCTTCTCCAACAGAGCTTCATGGTCCTCCAGCAGGGGATCTAACTTGAATTCCTAGGAGATGCCACAGGAGAAATGGCAAGATTTTTGTTTATTAAGGTTTTCAGTCATGTAGGTCATTTTGAAATGTCTAGTTCTAGCAAGTGATGGAGATTTGAAGATATCGGACACCTCATCCATTATGAATTTTGCCTTTAGATAACTGACCAAAAAAAATTTTCAAGATTAGAACACAAAGTCCAATTACATGGTCTGATGCTTAACAGATCTCAGCTCACAAGACCTCTGACCCCAATGACCTCTGACCGCCTCTCCTGCCAACAGTGTTTTATGATAAGGTAGGAACTGTGACGTGGACTGGACAGGCAAAGTTCTTTTTCCCCAGTAGAAACACATCTCAAACACTGGGGGTTAGGGTTCATTTCACACGTGTCTACAGCTATCTAAAGTTAGATTCAATACTTCTAAAGACTTTTTGTTAGTCAAATGTTCAAGTTGTAACCGAATATGAACACATTATCTGGATTGAACAGATACTGAATAAACACAGTGTAATGTCTGAACGTATCAAACTGATTTCTGAATCAGCCTTGATTTAGCAAAGAAGTTTCTCTGTCTCCTTGAGCTGTGAATCCTTATCTAACCTCTTCACCAGATGCCATCGGAATGCGACACGACCCCCCCTCTTCAGACACACACACACACACACACACACACACACACACACAAAGCACACAGACACAAAGCACACACACAATGTAAGAATCTCTTTTGAATGTAACATGTAATTACATGTAATCAGTCGATGCCTAAATAGTGTGATGTTTTCTTGTTCGCATATATTGTGTGTTCATGTGACCTAACCATAATGATTTTAGATAGTTTTAACTTAGGATATTATTTTAAATGTCTGTAACCATGTTTTACTTGTAATATTCTTTACAAGTCCATCGAATTTGGTATGTAGTTAATCATATTGCGATACCCGATTGATTATGCATATCACATTGCAATGGGATACATTATTTCATGCTTTTTCTTAATTTCCCATGTAATACAGTTTAAACCGGCTCCTCCCTGGACATGCAAATTCGGGTCTGAGACCAGACAAAGAGAGTTCATCCCGCCAACAAATCCAACGTCCTGATTGGCCAATAGCCCAAAGAGGCATGTGCGTTGGTGTTATCTTTAAAACAACAACACGCTTTGCCTCTCTTCAATCTCTCTTCACTCACACTCTTCAACTTCACTTCTATGCTCCTTCCGGTTTCTCTCCCCCGGGGCTACGTGCCCCAGGAAGAGGAAGCCAGGATCTCTCTCTCCCGGACAAAAGATGCAACCGCCTCACGGCGGCTGCATCATACATAGTCATAATTGATTATAATCCGTTGTAGTTAATTATCTATATGTATATGTGCACATACATGAATTCCCTTTCATGGCTGATGTATATTTATAACTGGTCACAACACGCGTTGATTAGATATATAGATATATTTCACGCCAGTCGAGCTAATTCCTTACATAAATTGGAGAATACATTTAAACGTGTTAAACATCTTTTAATTCGTTACATGAATTGTAACTGGTGGAGAATTATTTTAAACGTTGCAGATTCATCCGAGTTACTACACATTCTGGTAGATAACGCGGGCACGCTTTAAAACTCGTCTCCTTTAAAAAGGTGCTTCGAATCCAAGCGTGCGCTTCTGTTTCATTTTTCATGTTTAAAGTTGATCCATTACATTATTCTGGTGGAAAAGAATAATGCTAGCAATGATGATTCGTTACAACAGACAGGAACAGTGCACTATTTATCTTTTTTGTTTGTTTCTTTATTTGTTTTTAAGAAATCTTGCCAGAAAACCTCATGTTGAGAGATGAGTTGTGTGCATCTACTACTTGTGTGTATAGGGTTTCAGAAAAATACACACAGACCATGTGCGTTGCAAACATATATATTTATAACAAATTTAGCGTGCTTACTCAGTCACAGGAATACTTCAGGAATAAAACTGCAATTTGTTATGTTTTTTCTCTCTAATCCTTTCACAGTTTCTTTCATTACTACTTTTTTTCAATGCCCTCCTTCTCTCTCCTCTTATTCATTTGTTCTTCCCTTCTGTTCTTATCTTTGTGTTGCTCATTACTTTCCATCAGAGAACAAGGCGATAATGTTAACATTCCTCTAACTCATACAGAAATACAGATGCTTATTGTACCTCAGGATGAGATGGAGTCTCCTGCGCACCCGAGCTTTGCTCGTCCTCCTCCTCTTCCTCATGCTGAGCTCGTTCTTTAGCTTTGGCAGTCAGTCCTGCTTCCTCTCCCTGAGCATCTACTTCCCCGCTCTCCTCCCTGATCAGCCCATCGCTGCTGTATTCCGTCCCCTCAGCTGAGAAAAGCAACCATGCAATATCTTTAAATTCAATTCAATTCAGTTTTATTTGTATAGCACTTTTAACAATGGACATTGTCCCAAAGCAGCTTTACAGAAATATATAAATTCAGGATCTAGATTTTAAATGAATGAATTCATTTCTAATGAGCAGCCAGAGGCTACTATCTGACTCATGACGGGTTGTATGATGTAATTTTGGTGATTTTCTACCTTTACAATAAACTAATAAACAAATACACATAAAATATTCAGGAATTGAGTCAACACCTGGTAAAATGAAATTTAGGAGTTTAATATGATGTAAAGTGGAGTAAAGTGGAGCGTAAGGAGTGTGTGAGAGGTGTGTAAGGGGTGTGTGTGAGGTGTATGTGTGAGGTGTGCATGAGGAGTGTGAAGGTTGTATGAAGAGTGCGTTAAGAGTGGGGGTGAAGAGCATGTGAGGGACGTGTGAGTGAGGCGTGTGCGTGAGGCGTGTGAGAGGCGTGTGAGTGAGGCGTGTGCGTGAGGCGTGTGCGTGAGGCGTGTGCGTGGGACGTGTGAGTGAGGCGTGTGCGTGAGGTGTGTGAGTGAGGCGTGTGCGTGAGGCGTGTGAGAGGCGTGTGTGTGAGGTGTGCATGAGGAGTCTGAAGGTTGTATGAAGAGTGAATTAAGAGTGGGTGAAGAGCATGTGAGGGACGTGTGAGTGAGGCGTGTGCATGAGGCGTGTGAGAGGCGTGTGAGTGAGGCGTGTGCGTGAGGCGTGTGCGTGAGGCGTGTGCATTTGATGAAGGCCCAACCTGATCGTCTTCTCTGCATGTCAGGCCCCGGGGTCATGTGACCGTCGCCCACCTCAGCATTAAAGCTGCTCTTCAGTATCTGTCGCCCACAACTGTCTCACACACACACACACACACACACACACACACACACACACACACATTACTATGTCATGTTGTACCACAGTAAGGTAAATACAGCACATGAACAGTGGGATTTAAAAAAAAAAAAAAAAAATTCTAATGTGATTTCGAAATGCTAATAATGTCAATGTTAATGTTAATATCTTTAAGATGTTCCAGAAAGTAATAATTCTGCATGTTATCGCTGACAGTCTATCTTTTGGAAATCTCTGTTCCACCTGTGAGATCTTATTGCTCTCCTCTTAGAAGTAAGTAGCTCACTGGACAAGGCTGGATAGTTATCTTACTTTAATGCTTTGTAACTGTTCGTAACCCAGCAGGTTAGAAGAAGAAGTAGCCTTCATTTGTCATGGATACATTACAGCACAGTGAAATTCTTTCTTCATTTCTCATATTCCAGCTATGAGTTAGGAAGTCAGGGTCAGCGGTCAGGGTCAGCGGTCAGGGTCAGCCATGATACAGTGCCCCTGGAGCACGGAGGGTTAAGGGCCTTGCTCAAGGGCCCAACAGTAGCAGCTTGGTGGTGCTGGGGCTTGAACCCCCGACCTTCTGATGAGTAACTCAGAGCCTTAACTGTTGAGCCCCCACTGCCCTGTAAAGTGGATCCCCACACTGTGACATCACAGTCCCAACCTCAGGTCAGGATAAGGTTAGAGGACGTCAGTGGGGTCGTTACCTGGTGCAGAGTGAGCTGAGCGAAAACCCCGGTGCTTTGTGCAGGTTTACGCTGGGCTTGGTGAGGATGTCGGCCGTGTCAGGAAACTCCACCGGCGAACGCGTGATCAGTGATGAGCTTGGGCATGATGGGGGACTGTGACTCGGAGAATTGAGCGGACTCAGACTCGGAGACGCACCTGTCAAGGAAGGACAGACATTCTGAATGTCTGGTGGTACAAGTACAGGGTTCTCGCCCTTAAATTCTGAAGTCCAGAGGTACAGATGGATGTGCCTATTAGCTCATTTACAGACAGCAGGATTCGGAGTTTTATGTTTACACTCTAAGAGGCTTTCTGAAATTTCTTGTGATCTAACTTTTGCTGTTATAAACAGTTATGACTCATAATGATAAAAATAAATAAATGACTTGAAATATCACTTAAGAAAATATGTGCATCTACATTAATGCCAATGTCTTCCTTTTTTGTGCTTGAAGACCATATAAAGACTAAATAACATGCATAAAGCTGTTCTCATTTCCATATCTGAACTCTAAAACACCAGCATATCCTCAATATGTAGAGGTTTGGGCATGTGAATGTGATAAAAAATAATAATGGGAAGAAGAAGAAGAAAACGCAGCCTGACCTGGTCTTCTGGGCATGGTGTGGCCGTAGGAGAGCGTAACGGAGGACGATCTCTGCTTTGGGATGGTCAGCAGGTTGCTGTTTGGCCCGTTGGAGAATGATCCCTGACTGTTAGAGACAGTTTAATGTTAGAGATTGAGTCATTATGCAATATGGAAATCACATGAACACAGAGCAGTTTGGTAAAAATGCTGCACATAAAATAATTATAAAATTATTATAAAAACGTTTTGCTTATTATTTCAAAAGTCTGTGTGACAGTGCCACCTCGTGGACTAATAACAAAAGAGCATAATGACCTTGAAAATGAAATTATTATTATTATAATTATAAAAGGCTGCAGAGTTAATTCACCAGTGCCATGAGTCTAAACTTCTAAAATATTGTCGAAAGTTTAAAGGGACTAAAGGGCTTTGTGAGCTGCGCTGAGGTGTTCTGTTCCTCAGTCTGTTCCTCAGGGTTATTCAGGTTTAGTCGTGACTTTAGTTCTCCGGTGAGAGGATGAGGACTCTGACCTGCTGGCACTAAGCTCAGTGTGAGATCTTTTTCCATTACTGCGCTCCCAGCGAGGTGATGAGAGTGTCTCCAGAGGAGAGAGGGACGAGGACGCAGAGCTCCGTCTCAGTTGAGGAGTCGGCAGACTGTTCCTACTACTCAGGCCCTGAGAGAAAGACAGAGAGAGGGTTAGCCCTTACTTAGGCAGAGATGAGTTGCCCTTACATGCTCAGTACAGGAGGTGAAATGGAACAGACGTGTTGATCTTTATTATAATCAGTGAAATACACGGTCCCGTGATGTTAGGTTTACATCTGAGGAACACAAAACATCAGACAGGAGGTTTTAGTCACATTTACAGTGAGCGTGTTAATAAATTTATGATTTGTCTGGGCTGGTAAATTTTTCAGAAAAACCATGAGTTCAATGATCTCATTGACATCTCTCATGAGACATCTCATTCCAGATTTATTCCCCCTTTGCTGTTATAATGCACTCCACTCTTCTGGGAAGGCTTTCCACTAGATTTTGGGGCATGGCTGTGGGGATCAGTGTTCATTCAGCTACAAGAGCTTTAGTGAGGTTGAGGTCAGGTACTGATGTTGATGTGAGGAGGCTCCAGTTCCAGTTCATGCCAGAGGTGTTCAGTGGGGTTGAGGTCAGGGCTCTGTGCAGGACACTCCAGTTCTTCTACCTTCTTCCAACCTTCACACACCATGTCTTCATGGAGCTCGCTTTGTGCACTTTGTGTCGTGCTGGAACAGGTTTGGGCCTCTTAGTTCCAGTGAAGGGAAACTTTATATGATGCTACAGCGTACAGAGACGTTCTATACAATTGTGTGCTTTAAACCTTCTGACAACAGTTTGGGGAAGAACCTCATATGGGTCTGATGGTCAGTGCTGTTGATCCCATGATCCTCTCAGAAAAGCCTATTGTGGTGTAAATTATTACGATGTTGGTCTTAAATCATGATGTTACCTGGTTGGCATATCAGGGACTTCCTACCTTTACAGGCTTTCTCTCAGCTCTGTCACTCGGATCCTCTGCCTCAGCACAGGGGTAGAACCCGGGGAATGGTGTGAACGGATTGGGACGCGGCCGGCAGGAGCCCGAGATGCTGCTGATCAAACTGCTGACGCTGCGCAATGACGACACGACATGTGGAGACAGAGACGAGTCCTGCAGCAGGTCTGAGATCAGATTCCTCACATCACTAATCACTGAGAGATCTGCCCCACATACTGAACCCTGCAACACACACACAAACACACACACACACACACACACTATTCTCTATAACACTTTGATAAATTAGAGATAACTGTTTTTGACTGTGTTTAAAGGTCTAAGGTAAAAAAGAAAATCTTTAGAACTGTCAGCAAATGTTATAAGAACAGCACAACATCTCAGAAAACTGAACTGTGATGTCATTCATAACAATACAGAAATTATATTATCAGCCCTACTTAAGATATGAAAAGAATGGCAGCATGTATGTGGGAACTTTAACCAATCGATTGAGTAGCTCTAAATACCAAATATAACAACAAAATTTAAATATGTAATAAAAGTAAAACAAACAAACAACAAATAATAATAATAATAATAAAAATAAACCGACTCAGTTTCAATGCAATAGTGAAAGAGTGGAAAAAGAAAAAAAAAAAGATTTTAAAAGACACGAATGTAAACACTGCATTTTTCTGAAGATTTCTATTTTAAATGTTGGAGGTTTAATGTTGTGAGTGGAGCTTCTGTCGCCCCCTGGTGGTGGCATTGAGTTACAACAGATTATCTTTTTACTTTGTCTCGGTTTTCTGTTCACATTTTGTGTTAAACGACAAACGCGTAGTAGTCTTTACACACCTCTCTCTTACACACACACACACACACACACACACACACACACACACACACACACACACACACAGAGCTCATGCTTTCATACAAACACACTGCTCATTCTTTCACACCGCTCACACTTTCTCTCACACACACGCACGAGACTTACACACACACACACCACTCACACTTTCTCTCACACACACGCACGAGACTTACACACACATACACACACAACATGGTAGATAAGAATTTCAGTTTTAATTTCCTGATATTTACATCTAGATGTGTTAAACAACTTAGAACATGGCATATTTTGTTTGAACCCACCGATTTTTCAAGTGATCAAAAATACTGGAACATGTGACTGGTGACTGACTGGTGTGTCCTGTTAAATTGACTGTTTAAAGTTTAAAAATTAATAGCTCTGAATGTCTAGGTTAAGGGTAAGGATAAGGTTGTAGCACAGCAGCTATGCTCGTACCTACAGAGGAATAACATTCATGAAATATATCAGTCAGGATTTAGGCCTCATCATAGCACAGAGACAGCACTGGTTAAAGTGGTAAATGACCTACTGCTGGCCTCTGATCAGGGTTGTGTCTCCATGCTTGTGTTGCTTGACCTTAGTGCAGCTTTTGATACAATTGATCATACTATTCTCCTTGATAAACTAGAAAACGTTGTTGGCATTAAGGGCGCGGCCCTCTCCTGGCTCAGGTCTTATTTGACTGATCGTTATCAGTTCGTAGATGTAAATGGTGAATTCTCTATGCATACTGAGGTAAAGTGTGGTGTTCCACAAGGTTCTGTTTTAGGCCCACTGCTTTTTTCTTTATATATGCTACCTCTGGGTCAAATTATTCGTAAACATGGAATTAGCTTCCACTGTTATGCTGATGACACACAATTGTATGTTTCAGCAGAGCCAGATGACAGAGACCAGTTTAATAAAGTTGAGGAATGTGTAAAGGACATTAGACACTGGATGCTCATTAACTTCCTCTTACTAAATTCTGACAAGACAGAAGAACTTATACTAGGACCACATGCAGCTAGAAGTAAGTTTTCTGATTCCACAGTAACTCTGGATGGCCTTTCTGTTTCATCATGTGCAGCAGTAAAAGACCTTGGTGTGATTATTGACTCCAGTCTTTCATTTGACGCTCATGTAGATAATATTACTAGGATAGCCTTCTTTCACCTCAGAAATATTGCTAAGATAAGAAATATATTGTCACTACATGATGCAGAAGAATTGGTCCATGCTTTCGTCACCTCTAGGTTGGATTATTGTAATGCCTTACTGTCTGGATGTTCCAGTAGGAGCATAAACAAACTCCAGTTAGTCCAGAATGCAGCTGCAAGAGTCCTCACTAGAACCAGAAGATATGACCACATCACCCCTATCTTATCCACACTGCATTGGCTCCCAGTGAAATTTCACATTGATTATAAAATACTACTATTGACCTATAAAGCACTAAATGGCTTCGCGCCACAGTACCTAAGTGAGATTTTGGTCTTTTATGATCCGCCACGCCTACTTCGATCAAAAGGTGCAGGCTATTTGTTGGTACCTCAAATAGTGAAGGCTACAGCAGGGGGAGGAGCTTTCTCTTACAAAGCCCCACAGTTATGGAACAGCTTTCCATTTAGTGTTCGGGACTCAGACACAGTCTCAGTGTTTAAGTTCAGGCAGAAAACATATTTGTTTAGTCAAGCCTTTTGTGAATAGTTTTCTCCTTAGGCAAAGGAAAAAACCACCCAGGTGTGTTGATGGTGGGGTGGCTGGCCGCCTTATGTCCCAGGGAGCCCTCATGTCTGTGTTACCTTCTGGCTCACCCTTTTAGTTATGCTGTCATAGCTAGTCTTACCGGAGTCCCTGCTTTCACTCACACAAACTACACTGTCCTTAACCATTACAGGACAATAATCATACCTAATAATCTCTCTCTCTCTCTCTCCCCTTCTGTCGAGCTACACAGGATACTCCTGAGATGCCAGTGATCCTGACCCTAAATCCTGACTGATACACTTCATGAATGTTATTCCTATGTAGGTACGAGAATAGCTGCTGTGCTACAACCTTTTCTAAGATCTTGGAGATAAAGGGGAGATTTGATATTGGCCTGTAGCTGGACAATTGACAGGGGTCGAGGTCAGGTTTTTTAATCAGGGGTTTGATAACTGCTAGTTTAAATGATTTAGGTACATAGCCAGTGCTAAGGGAAGAGTTGATTATTTTTAGAAGGGGTTTGATTATCTCTCGAGTAATCTGTTTGAAGAAACATGTAGGTAGGGGATCTAGTAAACAAGTTGATGATTTTGATGAAGAAATTACTGAAATTAGTTCGGTCTCTCTAAGGGGAGTAAAGCACTCTAACTGTTGATCTGATATTGCTGTATTATTATCTACAGGGTTAGTTAGACTGTCTGGTTTTAAATTAATAGTCTGAATTTCGATAGTTCAGGAGGCTCTCCTTCCATGCTGTTTGAAATACTACCAGTTTGGTTTGATGCCATTTACGTTCTAATTGTGGAGTGATCTGTTTTAAGGTGCGTGTGTGATCATTATACCAGGGTGCTAGCTTTTTCTCTAATTATTTTTCTTTTAAGTGGAGCTACCTTATCTAATGTGTAGAGGAACATTGACTCTAAGCTTTCAGTCGCCTGATCAAGTTCTATGGGATCAGGCGGTGATTGAATCATAGTTGATATCTCTGGGAGGTTACTGATAAAACTCTGTGCAGTAGCTGACGTGAATGTACGTTTGACACAGTAGCGTGGTAAAGTGCATATATTATGATCAATACGCAATTTACATGAGATGAGATAATGATCTGAGATAATGATCTGAGATAATGATCTGAGATAATGATCTGAGATAGCTTCAGACTGCGGAAATGTGACTATATTTTCTATATTTAATCCGTATGTTAGTATAATGTCAAGAGTGTGACCACCTTTATGAGTGGGTCCTATTACATTCTGATTGACCCCTACTGAATCTAAAATAGACACAACCGCTGTTCTCAGAGGATCTTCCGGGTTATCAAATTGAATATTAAAGTCACCAACAATTAATGCTTTATCTAGAGAAACGACCAGGTTCGAGATAAAAAGTGCGAATTCACCAAGGAATTCAGAGTATGGCCCTGGGGGTCTGTAAATAATAATAAGTGGAATCGATTCGATAGACTTATTTTTAGTGGTTACATATGTTATACTAGTATGAAGAACTTCAAAGGAGTTGAACTTATGGCTGGGTTTTTGTGTGACACCTAGATTTTTATTATAAATGAGTGCGACACCTCCTCCTCTGCCAGTTAGACGGGGCTGATGTATGTAACTATATCCAGGAGGACTGGCTTCATTTAATGCTATGTACTCGTTTGGTTTAATCCATGTTTCTGTTAAACACATTATATTAAACTCCTGATCAGTAATGGTTTCATTAACAATAAGTACTTTAGACGTAAGAGATCTAATATTTAACAGTCCTAGCTTCAGATCAAAGGCGCTGGCTGTGTGTTCAGTATGGTCTAATTTTATGTTAATTAGGTTACTCAAACAAACTTTCCGAAAATTTCTAAATATTTGTTCAGCTCGGGGAACAGACACAGTCTCGATATTGTGGAACCTAGGTGACGACTCGGTCGGTTTAGCCTGCTTGTCTGCTCCCTGGCCTTGGCTCTGGATAGTCAACAGTTAACTAGGTCTGTTCTGAGACTATGTGCTATGCTGCAAGAAATGAGAGCAGCACCTTCCCAATCAGCATACCTAATAATCAATCTCTCTCTCTCTCTCTCTCTCTCTCTCTCTCTCTCCTTCCCCCCACCCCCCCCCCCCCCCCCCCCCCCCTCCCTCCACATGATACTCCTGAGATGTCAGTGATCCCGACCCCTTTTGCTCTCCGGATCTGCCTGATCCATCCTGATGCCCTACTTCTGGTTGGAGATCTCATCAGTTGGAAGTCACATGCTGCTGCTGAGGCCCCACACGGTGCAGCCTAAAGATCATTGAGATTACTGAGGATGTTTCCACTTAAAAACCATAAAGATGGCTTTGGACCTCAATTCAAATGAACAGTTATGCTATGATGGCTTTAGGACTGCAATTACCACAAACAGTTTTACACTCAAGTCTCCATCAGTGAACAGTGGAGAAGTTCAACAAAACAGACTTCATATAAAAACTGCACGATTTGTAGTATTAGCACATTTACAGAAGGGATTATTTGTAATTTGTTCCTCCCAAGGTTTCTTCCTCATATTGTCTCAGGGAGTTTTTCCTCACCACCGTCACCTCTGGCTGCTCATTGGGGATAAATTCATACATGTATATCCTGAATTTATATATTTCTGTAAAGCTGCTTTGCGACAATGTCCATTGTTAAAAGTGCCATACAAGTAAAACTGAATTGAATTGAATGTCTACTCTTGGTTTGAGCCCTGGGTTTCACCTGTGAAGACTGCATTTGATGTTAAAAAGGATAATCCAACATGAAGGTCATAGAGCTGTCTAAGGGAGAAAAGCAAGCCATTTTGTAGCTGAGAAAAGAAGGAAAATCAATCAGAGACATTGCACAAACATTGGGCATAGCCAATACAACAATTTGGAATGTCCTGAAAATGAAAGAAACCCCTGGTGTACTGAGCAACAGACACCGAATGGGTCGGCCAAGGAAAACAACAAGGCAGGGGTGAAGGTATCACAATCCACCGTTGGAAGAAGACTTCGAGAGCAGAAATATAGAGGCCATACCACAAGATGCAAAGCACTCATCAGCAGTAAGAATCAGAAAGCCAGATTTGAATTTGCAAGGAAATACAGGGATGAGCCACAAAAGTTCTGGAACCAAGATGAACCTCTACCAAAGTGATGGAAAGGCCAAAGTCTGGAGAAAGAAAGGATCTGCTCAGGATCCAAAACATACAATCTCATCTGTGAAACATGGTGGAGGTAGTGTCATGGCTTGGGCTTGCATGGCTGCTTCTGAACAGACTCACTAATCTTTACTGATGATAGAACTCATGATGGTAGCAGCAGAATGAATCCAGAAGTTTACAGGAACATTTTATCTTCCAATTTACAGAGAAATGCATCCAATCTAATTGGAAGGAACTTCATCATGCAGCAAGACAATGATCCAAGACACTGCCATCTCAACAAAGTTCAAGTAAGTCAAGTAAGTAAGTAAATTTTATTAATATAGCACATTTAAACACAGCACAGCTGACCAAAGTGCTGAACAGAGTCAAGAAAATATAAATAAAATCAGAATAAACAACACAGAAGACAGACAAAAAACAATACTAGATTTAAATTAAAACACCAGGGAGAAAAGATACGTTTTCAGCCTCTTCTTAAAAATGACAATAGAAGGTGCAAGGCGGAGAGCCAATGGCAACTGATTCCATAAGCGAGGGGCAGCAACAGAAAAAGCTCCATCACCCTTGGTTTTTAAACAAGATCTAGGGACATACAAGAGATACCTATCAGAAGATCTTAAGGATCTGCTGGATTAATGTGGAATAAGAAGATCTTTAAGATAAGAGGGAGCTTGATCGTTAAGAGCTTTAAAAACAAACAACAGAATTTTAAACTGGATCCTTGAATGGACTGGGAGCCAATGGAGTGCTGCTAAAATTGGGGTGACATGGTCAAATTTCTTTGCTCTGGTCAACATCCTTGCAGCTGCATTTTGAACCATCTGGAGGTGAGCAAGAGATGACTGAGGAAGACCCAATTACAATGAGTTACAATAATCTAAATGCGATGTGATAAAAGCATGAATAACCTTCTCTAAATCTTGAAAAGTCAAAAATGTTTTAAGTTTAGAAATAATCCGTAATTGATAAAAACTATTCTTAACAACCAAAATTATTTGCTTGGTTAAGCACAATTCTGAGCCCAGGATGATGCCAAGATTCCTAACCTGGGAAGAAATTGAGGGGAAATGATTGGCAAGTTCATTTATGAGCCCATCTCTCAATCTCGGGGGACCAAAAACAATCATTTCCGTTTTGTCTGCATTTATTTGAAGAAAGTTATTTGTTAACCATTTCTTGACATCATCAAGACAGTCCAACAACGGTTGAATTGAATCACCCGCTTTCAACGGTACGTACAACTGTGTATCATCAGCGTATAAATGAAACGAGACATTGTGCCCTCTAATAATATTCCAAAGATGGATTAATACTCCAAAGAGCATCCAAAGATGAATTTATCAGCACTTGGATACTGGGGCCAATTTCGGAGAAAGTCGCTTTAATAATCTCTGAGGGAACAACATCAAGTGAGGTGGAAGTTATTTTCATCTGGTTAACCAAATCACACAGATCCTTTAAAGAAACATGTTGAAAACAATAAAAGGAAACCGGGGTAACCAGCGAATTTAGGGACAGATCTGAGAACTGTAAAGTAAAGGAAGAACGGATGGCTGTCACTTTATCAGTAAAAAACATTAAAAATTTCTCACAAAGATCAGCTGAGGGTTCCCCATGGAATTGGCAACTTGGATTAATTATTGAATTAATTGTGGTAAATAAAATCTTAGGTCTATGACAGTGAGTAGTGATTAAGTCAGAAAAATACCTTGATCTAGCTAATTTAGCAGCATTCTGAAACTTTCTGAAAACAGACCGTCTTTAAAAATCTCAAAGGACAGTTAAACGATCATGCTTCCATCTCCGCTCCGCTTTACAACAGGCCTGTCTGAGAGAACGAGTATTATCATCCAGCCAGGAATAGGATTTTCGCTTTGGCTGCTTCAACTTGAAAGGTGCAATAGTTCAAGTTCAAGTTCAGTTTATTTGTATAGCGCTTTTAACAATGGACATTTTCCCAAAGCAGCTTTACAGAAATATATAAATTCAGGACATAGATTTTAAATTTATGAATTTATCCCCAATTGAATTTATCCCCAATTAATCCCCACCGAGGTGATGGTGGCAGGGAAAAACTCCCTGAGATGATATGAGGAAGAAACCTTGAGAGGAACCAGACTCAAAAGGGAACCCATCCTCATCTGGGTGACACCGGATAGTGCGATTATAAATAAATAAATCCCTTCTATAAATGTGCTAATGCTACATGGTCAAATAGTGCAGTTGTGAAACCATGAAAATTGATTACAGTTTTTATATGAAGTCTGTTTTGTTGAACTTCTCCACTGTTCACTGATGGAGACTTGAGTGTAAAACTGTTTGTGGTAATTGTAGTCCTAAAGTCATCATAGCATAACTGTTCATATGAATTGAGGTCCAAAGCTCCATCTTTATGGTTTTTAAGTGGAAACATCCTCAGTAATCTCAATGATCTTTAGGCTGCACCGTGTGGGGCCTCAGCAGCAGCATGTGACTTCCAACTGATGAGATCTCCAACAAGAAGTAGGGCATCAGGATGGATCAGACAGGTCCAGAGAGCAGAAGGGGTCGGGATCACTGGCATCTCAGGAGTATCATGTGTAGCTCGACAGAAGGGGAGAGAGAGAGAGAGAGGGAACAAAGGACTTTATCAGGGGGAAAAGTGGAAGATTTTAGGTGATGCCTGGAAAAGCATTACAAAAGAAGAATGCAACAGTTTGGTGATGTCAGTGGGTTGCCAGCTTGATTGCAAGCAAGGGATAAGCTACCTAATATTAAGTACTAATAACAGTTTAATTTATATAGCACCTTTCTCATACTCAAGGTTGCTTTACAAAAAAAAACCACAAAACAGCTAAGAGGAGAAGAGGTAGGTTTTCAGCTGAGACTTGAAACAGGGTAAAGAAGAACAGTCACAGAGATATGGTGGAATGGAGTATGGGGGCCACGATGCTGAACAATCTGCCTCCCATAGTGGCCAGTCTTGTCTTAGATACCAGTAGACCAGCACCAGAGGACCTCAGTGTACAAGCTGGGGTGTAGGGGTGCAAGAGTGCACACAGATAAGAGGGGGTGTGGGGAGGGGACAAGACCATGGAGTGCTATAAATGATGTATGGAGTAGTAGTTTGTATCTAACCTGAGATGACACAGGCAGCAAGTGTAACTGACAGAGAATGGGTGTAATATGTGCCAACCTCTTAGTGTATGTGAGGAACCTGCAGCTGAGCTTTGAATATGTTGCAGTTTATTAATGTTTTTTCCACAGGTATACCATTTAAGAGGGAATTACAGTAATCTGGACGTGAGGCTTGGGGTGGGTGGCTGGCTGGGAGGTTTGGCTCAGGTGGTAGAGCGGGTTGTCCACTAATCATAGGGTTGGTGGTTCGATCCCCAGCCCACATGACTCCACATGCAGAAGTGTCCTTGGGCAAGACACTGAACTCCAAGTTACTCCTGATGGCAGGCAAGCACCTTGTGTGTGTGAATGGGTGAATGAGAAACAGTGTAAAGTGCTTTGTAGAACCACTAAGGTTAAAACGTGCTATATAAGTGCAGACCATTTACGTAATGAAAGCATGGACCAGGGTTTTGGCATCTTTCAGGCTGAGAAGGGGTCAAAGTCAGGCTAAATTACAGAGCTCAAGAAAAGCGCTGTTAGTTAGTGACCTAATATGGGGTTCAAAGGAAAGGGTAGAGTCAAGAATAACACAGTGGTTGCAACCACTGCTTGAGGATTTAACAGTGATGTCATCAGTCATGATGGAGAATTCAGTGTTATTTACTTTAAGATTATCTGTTCCTATACGTTTGCTCAACTAAAAATTGGGTGGTCTGATATAAAAGGTGCCATGACTCTGGATGTAAATATCAGGAAATTAAAACTAAAATTTTGATCGTCTCATATTCATCTTCTGATCTCAAACCGAAATGTCTTCAGTGTATAGCATAAAGATCTGGCCTTGTGTTCCAATACTTTCAGCACTCTTTGTGTGTGTGTGTGTGTGTGTGTGTGTGAATTGTGTGGAGGATTAAAACTGACCTGATACTGAGGTTTGGACCACTGTTTCAGGTCCCAGTCCCACAGGATCATCTGCAAGAGACAAAAACAGAAGAGTTGTTTTTGAAGAGAATCACTGCAATTTAAGTTTTAAGTCCTCAGCATATATTTATGTTTTGCTGCATGTGTGCAAGATGTGAGACTGAGAGTGCCACACTTTTTCTTGAGTTAGGTGAATAAACAAAGCTCAGGGCCTCTCACTAAAAGGAAATCAGGGGAGAAAAAGCAAACCGCTTTAGCCACAATGAGACGTCACCAGCAGCACTCACAGATCTTATCTGACCTCAACAACGTCATCTGAGAGCACCATTCAGGGGTCAAGTCACACGCCGCTATCGCCACGTTACACGCCACTGATAACACACTAAAGCAGCAAGCAAAACATTAAACATCTTGGCTTTGATCCTACATACACCAAGCCTATATAAACTTAATATTTATGTAATATTACATGAGCAGGAGTGCTGTTATACTGAATATCAGCACGGCTGGGACTCGTAGTCACGAGGACGCAGGTAATCACAGGTAATCACAGATAATCACAGTCGTGCTGATATTCAGTACAGCAGCAGTAAGTGTGTTATTGTATTGTTATTGTTATTGTATTATTTTATACAACAGTTCTATAAAGCAGAAATTAATATGGAGTAACTGACATTTCAGACACAATATGGCCAAATATTTTGCTTTTGCTCCAGCAACCAAAATAGTCTCCAAAGAACCAAAGCCAGATAGAGCGTTGTGTGTTGCCATGGTAACGCACGACTGACTGACAGCCCGTAGTAAGTGTAATAACGGTTTCAGCATAATGAACTGTTGGTACAGTTGTGATGTTATGTAGTGAAGACAGACGGGCGGAGTGATACACACAGTGACACGTCCCAGTGCTGTCAGAGGAAATATCAGCGCTCTCACAACACCGCCTCGTCCAATCAGATTAGTGGATCAAAACTAACTGTTGTATAAATAAGTAATAATGCTGTGTTCAAGGTGAAGTTGCAACTTGTAATTCCCCACCTACAACCATAAACACCCTCTCAACTTGAAATTAAAATTTTGCAACTGGAGTAGTCGACTCAACTCAACTACCGGTTCCTTCCCCGTTTACAGAGTGACTTCAAATCAACATGGCCGCTCTCACTGTGAACAGTGTAAACCTCCCCTTCAATACTTTTAAACGAGTTTATAGCAGTATTTTCTTTAGATCAGCTCATGTACAGACACAGTACTTGGTTAATATAATCTACTAATCACTTCTTTGAGAAGGTAAAATATCAACATTAGAGTGATCACTAATGTTAGCCAGCTAGCCTGTTGCTAATGCTATGAGCTATTGTTTGCTAACTAGCTTCTAGCTAGCCACTGTTGTTTCTATGCTGCAATTTCAGTCCAAATTGATGCATGAATGTTTGTAGTTCACTTCAGCAGAACAGAACGAATAGCCACTCGGGCCTGTAACTGTAAAAGTGTGGTTAAAGTGATGGAAACGATGATGGAGAATGATCATATAAAATGAATGAAAAACATGCATGTACAAGTTAATACTTCTAAAATGAATAAAGGGATTATTTTTGGGAACCCCCAGCAGAGACATGCAGCTGTGTTTTATTTTTGGAGCTCAGTAAGGCAGTGATTTTCAGACTACTGGAGCAAACCATTGATGAAAAAACTAATAGTGCATCTTCAATTCGTATAATGTTAATGAACTTGGGCTTTACTCTGTGAGCAGGGTTGCCATGTTCTGTGTATAATGAGTATTGCATGGATATAAATCAGAAATGTACACCACTGTCAACTTATTTACCACAAAAATACAAGAAGAAGAAGAAAAATGCATCTACATTTTTTTGTGTGGTTTTTGAGTTGTAGTTGGGGTTGGAAATTTGAGGCTAAAATCACATATCTATCAATTGCTGCACGATTAAACTATTAGGCTTGAGCAGTACATTATATCCTGAGGTCTCAGTGATGATAATAAATTCCCTGACACATGGTAATTAATCCTGACTCAAATTCCTGACACGGAACAATAAAAGCCAGAGGATCAGTAAACGTCACACTAATGTCATGCTAACATCACGCTAACTCCGTGCTAATCTGCTGGGCTCCGTTCATCAGCAGCACCTACACACATTCACGAGGGCAAATAAACCTCACCATGGCAACCTGACAGAGTCCAGAGAACAACGCTGCACAACTCCATGGGATGGAGGGAGAAGCATGGAGGAGAGGAGAAAACAGAAGAAGGAAAATGGATAGATGGATGATGCTCCATGTCCATGATCTCGTTTACCATTTCTCACTTCATCAAAACGTGAGGAAGACTCACAAAAATAGCACTGGATATTCTATCTCTCACACACACACGCTCTCTCGCACACACACGCTCTCTCGCACACACACGCTCTCTCGCACACACACGCTCTCTCGCACACACTCACACTTCTCTGACAGAGAAGCAAACTGGTCCAATGATGATTACTGACAAAGTGAGAGTGAGCATGTTGTAGCGTATCACTGCTAATCAGAGGAATAATTTAAGTGTTATATTTATGTTCATGGCTGCTGCGTCTATAACATCATCATAATGTAGAATATAAATGTGTGTGTGGTTCTAGATCAGGGGTTTGTTCTGGAAGCAGGAAGCAGAAACACAAACATTTTACATGCTCAGGGATTTTCTGCTGCTGCTGCTGCTGTGTGTGTGTGTGTGTGTGTGTGTGTGAAGATCATGTGACTAGTGCTGACACTTTTTTTGTCATCAACTTGTTTAACTTCTCTGGTTTATATTTAATTTCTGTATGGAATATTTTTTTTAGTTATTTAAAATGTAATTTTAATCATTATTTAATTTTCTATTACAATCCTGTGTGTTTTAATATTAATTCACATTCAGTACACAATTTATAAAGAAGCTGAATGTAACACGGTTAAAAGCAGGAAACACGTTTATGAGGTCTGTTACAGCCGAGACTCGGAGCTGCTGTCTGTGTATCATGCAAAAATATGCAAAATTAGAAGTTCAGATGATATTCACTTTTTAATTCTAAACCAGAAACACCCCAGACTTCAATATCTACAATAAATAAATGTATAAATGGATGTCTGTGATTATTGCAACACTAGAATGTAGTTTACATCTGTAGCATTAAAGCGAGCTGGAGGCTGGGTGTGTGCAATGCTGACATAATGCATGACTCTGTGTGTGTTTGTGTGTGTGTGTGTGTGTGTGTGTGTGTGTGTGTGTGTTTTCCGTGGGTGTCGGCTGTCTGACGTCAGTGCAGTCTAACACTCCTCTCACTGTGCAGCTGCTGTTAGTGTGGGAAAGTCCGGGCCGCTAACACTCACCTAATGTGTTACACACAAATCACATGTCAGTCTTTATATCTAACAAAATCATGTTCACACGTTTCTCATCCGGCAGAAATCTTACAAAAGCACTTTGAGTGTCTAGAAAAGCGCTATATAAATGTAACGAATTATTATTATCATTATTATTATTATTATTATAATTAAAAGTATGAAATCATTTTCAAGTAAGAAAGTACATGACAATTTCTGTTATTTTATCAGTGTAATAATATCTATAGTAAATATTAATAATTAATCTTTTAATGATCTAGAATAATATACAAATAATTATAACTTATATATATATATATATATAAACAAAAGTTTTAGGAAGCCTATTTTTTCAGTACAAACTTTATCACCTCTGGCTGCTCATTGGGGATAAATTCATACTTTAAATTCATTGTTAAAAACACTATACAAATAAAACTGAATTGAATTATAGTTTTTTTTTTATTTTATGACGTCTACATGATCAAGTCAGAACAAAAAACATTTTAGATTCCCAAACATTCGTTTTATAGCACAAAATGAAATGTTACAGAAAATTGTTTGTATGTCATTAAAGAAAGCAGCGTATTACAGTAAGAGACACTTTTCAGACAGTAAACACAATGAAGGCTGCTGGGTTTCACTGCAGAAATAAGAAGAAAGTGTGAAAGTCAAAGTGTCCAGAAGAACTGTGTCTGGTTCTGCAAGATGCTCAATAAAACTTACCAGCTCATTTCCTTATAAAACTGCACACATTGTACCAGAGACTATTTTTATTTTTATTTTATTGTCACACCAAATATTCACTTTGTTTCATTTACTACAGTTTACTGCTCTTTACTGTATTTTTTTTATGTAAAAACATTTAATTTCATTATTTTGAAGGCATCTTTACTCTACAGCATTTCTCTGCATGTGTCTAAAACTTTTGCACAGAACTGTGTGTATATATCTATATCTATATCTATATATATATATATATATATAGATTACAAATTGTAATAGAATCATTAAGTAAGTAAATAAGAAATACGGCCTATGAAAGATCCAATTTCATATTTTATTTTAAAAATTCATGTAAACAATATATACAAGACTACGAAGTGCCTACGAGCTCTCAGAAAAAGGGAATGAAATCCACCTTTCTTTTACACGTCTGCTCCACCGAACACTGCAGCACAGCAACAAGCTGAACCCAGGACCCACGTGATATTTACTCAAAGTGGGTGTGGCCTCGTTCACACCTGGCATTAACGTGTGACATTTAGTCATAGTGTGTACGTAATATTTAAAAAGTTTCTGATGGGCCTACTACACTGTCTCAGCTTTTATGATTTTAGTCGAGTGTGTGTCCATAAATGTGTGTACTTAAAAGTGTGTGTGTGTGTGTGTGTGTGTGTGTGTGTGTGTGTCAGTATTCATGTTCATGTAAATGAATACAGATACAGATATTTACAGGTTTTTTTTTTAAGAAAGTTTGCCAGCTTCAGGGACTTGGATCTTGCCAGACCTCACTTCCTCCCCATGAACACCAACTTCAACCAAAACAATTTTTCAGTCATAGGAAAAGGCAGATGTATTAACAGTGGTGCGCATTTCTGACTTGCAATAAATATATATATATATATATATATATATATATATATATATATATATATATATATATATATATATATATATATATAGCTGCAATATGTGGATATTATATGCAGGACCTGGCAACCCTGCTCACTACTGAACTATGCACTATTCAGTTTTAGTCCAGACTGCACCAAAATAAAACCATATTCCTACCATATTTCTGTAAAACAAAAGAAAACAAAAGAATGTCACTGCTTCATATCACTCACACAGAGCTGCATCTCTAAAGCTTTCCAAAAATAATCATTTAATTCATTTTAAAAATGGAATAAATCTTGTACATTCACTGTGCATGTTTGTCAGCATTCTTAAATGATCGTTCTTCATCGTTCTCAGAAAATCATACGACCATCATAAAGAACTGCGTCCCAGTTTTAGAACAGATTCTGAGATCATGTCCAGTGGACGACGTAATAAACCCAAAAACTAAAGTCAATCTTTAAATTGTTGTCAGCTGAAGCCTAAATAACAGTTTATTTTCTGGTTCTGGTTTAAATTTTAATACAAAGACAAATATTTAATAAACAGATCATAAACAGATAACAGGCTTTGTTACACATCTCTAGTATGTACATGAGCGTGTGTGTGCATGTGTGTGTATGTGAGTGTGTACAGGAGTGTGTGTAGTGATCACACAAAGCCCTGTCCCTCAGTGTGAGCAGCTTTAGTGACTCTGATTTATAAGTGGCTTCCCCCTGATCACCTGCCTCCAGCACAAACACACACTGATGACGCAGGTACAGCTAACTCCCCCGTCTCTCTCTCTCTGCCTGCCTGCCTGTCTGTCTGCCTGCCTGTCTGTCTGTCCCTTGCTGACCTCAGGCCTATATGCTTTTCCACAGTGTAGCTCTTTGGCTTGGGGGCTGTGTGTGTGTGTGTGTGTGTGTGTGTGTGTGTGTGTGTGTGTGTGTGTGTAATATGAGCTGTTGGAGCTGTAAATCTGAGCTGAAGTGTGCTGTTGTGCTGTTGCTCAGACACGAATGCCAGGTTTAACCCGCTTAACCCCCCCAACAACCCCCCCCCCCAACCCCCCAACCCCCCAACCCCCCAACCCCCAGCAAGCTTGTCTTAAACAAACAAGATGGCTTTTTCTGTGGAAGACTTTTTTTTTTTTTTTTTTTTTTTTTTTTTTTAAGTACGAAAAGGTTTAACATCGTAAAAAATAAACCATTAAAATCATAACCTTTGTGAAAAGCACCAGAAAACAGCTCAGTGCCACCAGACCAGTGCAGGGCTGCAAAGTTCCTTCATCTGCCTGACAAAATCTCCGCTAAGCCGTCAGTCTCAGAGTCCGGGGCTTTGGCTTCACTCCACGCTGCCTAATGACAAACACGTGTTTGCAAGAACAACAAAAACGCCCCGAGCCGAGGGAAGGTCAGCGCTATTACGTCAATGATGAACTTTTTCCCACAATGGCCCGGTTCAGACTGCAGCGGCCCCTGGGCTACACGTCGCGTGAGTCGACTCCGAGAAACGCCTGCACTGAGCCTCCAGCATTTCAGTCCCAAACTCCTCATGTGGAAAAGTCTCAGCTTGAGCTGGTTTATTAATCTAGCAATGCTTTTTTTCTCTCTCCAAAAAAACCTGATAACTTTCAGGTGCTGTGAATTTCGTGTGTTTTTATTCATTTTGTGTTTTTTTTTTTTTTAAATTCATTTTGCAACAGAAGAGTTCATTTGGATTTTAAAAGCCGAGCTGATGAGAGTCCAGAGCTCCGCACGAGTGTGTGACATATCAAGCTTCTTTCCTAAATAGACTCCGGCAGAGCGACGTGAAAACTCTCTCTCTCTCTCTCCTCTCATCTCTCTCTCTCTCTCTCTCCTCTCTCCCTCCCTCTCCCGCTCTCTCATCTCTCTCCTCTCATCTCTCCCCTCATCTCTCTCCTCTCATCTCTCTCTCTCCTCTGATCTCTCTCTCTCTCCTCTCATCTCTCTCTCCCTCTGATCTCTCTCTCTCTCTCCTCTCATCTCTCTCTCCATCTCTCTCATCTCTCTCTCTCTCTCTCCCTCCCTCTCTCTCCTCTCATCTCTCTCTCTCATCTCTCTCTCATCTCTCTCTCTCATCTCTCTCTCCCTCCCTCATCTCTCTCTCTCCCTCTCATCTCTCTCCCTCCCTCTCCCTCTCTCCTCCTCTCATCTCTCTCTCCTCTCTCTCTCCCTCTCCTCTCTCTCTCTCTCTCTCTCTCTCCTCTCATCTCTCTCTCCCTCTGATCTCTCTCTCTCTCCTCTCATCTCTCTCTCCCTCTGATCTCTCTCTCTCTCCTCTCATCTCTCTCTCTCTCTCTCTCTCTCTCTCTCTCTCTCTCTCTCTCCCTCCCTCTCTCTCTCTCCCTCTCTCTCTCTCTCTCTCCTCTCTCTCACTCTCTCTCTCTCCTCTCATCTCTCTCCTCTCATCTCTCTCTCCCTCTCATCTCTCTCCTCTCATCTCTCTCTCCCTCTCCCTCTCTCTCCTCTCATCTCTCTCCCTCCCTATCTCTTTCTCTCTCTCTCCTCTCATCTCTTTCTCTCTCTCTCCTCTCATCTCTCTCCCTCCCTCCCTATCTCTCTCTCTCTCTCTCCTCTCATCTCTCTCCTCTCATCTCTCTCCCTCCCTCCCTCTCTCTCTCCCTCCCTATCTCTTTCTCTCTCTCTCCTCTCATCTCTCTCTCTCTCTCATCTCTCTCATCTCTCTCTCTCTCTCTCTCTCTCTCTCTCCTCCTTCCTGTTTACACGAGGTCTTTCCTGTCTGGTTTTTACAGTTTACTTTGCACATTTCACTCCAACAATAATATTGATGTGGATTTTATGATTGTTTTCATCAAACACTTTTTCTTTAGCTTTGTCACTTAACCTCCATAAAAACCTCTCAATACAGACAGCACAATTAAATCAGAAAAAGAGATAAATGTAAGGCACTCTGGATAAGAGCGTATGTAAATATAGGCGGAGTTTATTAGCAGAGCTCATTCTACTGATTATTAATCAATAAACCAAAAAAATAAGTTTAACAAATGCAGTTCACATCATAAATATATCCTGATTAGTAAGTTCACTTTTTCAAATAGCACAATAAAGAATATTAATTTTTATATTTTATATAAATGTAATTTTTGGTTTAAAGCTATAAATAATGTGGCAATATTAATATAACATATTGGCATGTTTATTACAGCAGTGTTTATTATCTGCATGTTTATTACAGCAGTGTTTATTGTAGCAGTGTTTATTGTAGCAGTGTTTATTGTAGCAGTGTTTATTGTAGCAGTGTTTATTGTAGCAGTGTTTATTGTAGCAGTGTTTATTGTAGCAGTGTTTATTGTAGCAGTGTTTATTACTTTCGCATCTTAACTGTTGTGTGAATCCGAGTGCTTGTGCGTGGGAGTCTGAATCTAATTACAAGTGTGAATCTGAGGAAAAATATCTGCTAACTGCAAGGGTTAAAATAAGTTTTTTAATATTCAGATCTTCTCAATAAAATATTTTGTATATTTTATCAATTTTAACCACAATAAAACGTAATACACAATGTCTACTGAGCAAACACACACACACACACACACACACACACACACACAGCACTGACCCCCACGTGAGAGAGGAAGAGAAACACAACAGGAACTCGACCTGATTTGGTCACAGCAGCTCCATCAGCTCAGAGCTGGAACGCCTTGTAAGGGAACAATCTGGTTTTATCAAGGGAGATCAACACACACACACACACACACACACACACACACACACACACACACACACAACTGTACTGGGCTGCTGAGTGTCTCAGCCTCTGAGGCTCCATGTCTGGGAGCCGATGATCATCCACACGTTCCACCTGTTTTACACTTTACACCTGAAGAGGACGACAGACTGTGAAAAGGATTTTCTGATCGTTGTTGTTAATGCCAGAATAATTCATATATCACTTAAGATTCACCTGCTGCATTATTTATTTATTTGTTTGTTTATTATTTATATTATTTATTATTGTTATGATCAAACCTTTTAATCTATTTTACCATAAAGCTACAGTTTATACTGTTACTGTGTAAATGTGAAAATCTTTTTAAAATGAAACTTATATTGTATTTTCATTACATTGAGCCTCTTCAAAATTTGTGTTGTTCTGGTCTTATTATTGTAACACTAACGTACACATCAGCAGTAAATATGTTTGACTGCATAAGTTTGTACACCCTTTTAAAAACAAGATATCTGTTCAAAGGTTTGCACCCCTTTTCTCCATCTTTATAACTTAGTGTAACTACAAGTGTAATATTTATCTCCCCGCCCCAACACACACACACACACACACACACACACACACACACACACACACACACACACACACACACACACACACACACACACACACACACACACACACACACACACACACACACCTGTATCTGACCCAAATTATTCAATTGGAATTTCTGCCTTAACAGGTGCTTAAAGAACGGGAATTAGTTGTAATGACTGAAATGACAAGTTATAATAAATTAAAAGTAATAAATGTATTAAAATTATATAAATACTAGTCCTGTGCTCTAGAGAGAGAGAGAGAGAGAGACACAGACAGACAGACAGACAGACAGAGCAGTGAGACAGCACACGGAGAATGATCAGGAAAGAAAAAGACACTCAGGTGTGATGATGGATTTATAGATTATAAATTATTGCTGTTTCTGTTCATAAATTAAAATCCACCATTCATTCAATACTGAAACATAAAACCATATCAATAATTCGGTGTGTTTCTGCTTCCATAATGTTTGACTGCTGTTCTGTAATATTACACGACACACTCTCAACTCTAAAGAGTTATTTTTATGAGATTTTTCACATTATTGCAGCTGAAAATGCAGTCACCAAAACAGCATAATAATTAAACATGAATACAAAGGTGAGTCATCAGTTTAATATTTACCCTTTAATTTTAAATTAAAGTTTAATTCAATTCATGAACTAATTGAGTCGTTAAAACTAAAAAAAAAAAACCTTAATTACTGAAAAAAATTGTACTCAAATTGGTAACTATTAATGAGTTTATAATTTTATATAGCTGAAGTTTTATTCCCTCATTCCCCTGCACATTTACCTTTTTATATTTAATTTCACATTCCTTATTAAGCTGCAGCATCTTAATCATAAAAAAATCATGATGAGCAAAAGAAAAACACACTGCAGTTTTAAAACTTCCTGTTGAAAGTGATGAGTAAACGATCTCTATCTCTAACACCATCACTAGATTTTATCACGTTGTTGAATAATAATATAACGATGTCCAGCTCACTGCTAAAACCAAAACCAAAATAGAGCTTTTTGGAAATAAACACCAGAGGTGGTTTTGGAGCACACAGAGAGGTAACCATGTGGAAAAGTACCTCATGCCCACGGTTAAATATGGTGGTGGCTCTTTAATGTTTTGGATCATTGTCCTGCTGGAAGATCCGACCACGGCCCATTTGAAGCTTTCTGGCAGAGACAGTCAGGTTTTCATTTAATATCTGTTGGTATTTGATAGAGTCCATGATGCCATGTATCCTAACAAAATGTCCAGGTCCTCTGGCAGAAAAACAGCCCCAAAACATTAAAATCAACACAAAAATGGTTCACTGACCACAAAATCAAGGTCCTGCCTGACCATCCCAGTCCCCTGACCTGAAACCCATAGAAAACCTGTGGGGTGAACTGAAGAGGAGAGTCCACCAGCGTGGACCTCGAAATGTGAAGGATCTGGAGAGATTCTGTATGGAGGAACAGTCTCAGATCCCTTGCCATGTATTCTCCATCCTCATCAGGCATTATAGGAGAAGACTCAGAGCTGTTATCTTGGCAAAGGGAGGTAGCACAAAGTATTGACTCAAAGGGTGCCAATAGATGTTGCACACTTATAGTTAACAAAGATATATTTTTGATAAACCTGTGTTGTGTTTGGAATTGTTTGATATCCATGACAGCAGAGTATTTTAGTGAATTTTTTGAACAAAAGATCAAAAGGTTAAACAATAAAGACAATCTTCACAGCCTTCTTTGCTCATATTTACCGAGGGGGCCAATATTAATGGAGGGAACTGTACATGAGCACACAAACACAATCTGTGTAAAAAGGCCTGCACAGTAAAATTAACAGTGAGATTTGTCAAACATACACAATTTTAATTTTAGTTTTTACACACAAAAGCTGTGCGATTTGTGTCAAAGCATCAGATACATTTCACCTTCTAAACACATCAAAAACACAATTAAATGATTTGGTACTTTAGGTACCTTCTGTAGTGATTTAGCAAAGTACCAAATGTGTGGCTGTTTCTGTACTCACTTTAAATAATTCCTATAAAAACAATAAAACCACTGAAATACACTTTAAAACTGTTATTAATGTAAATATAACTAAACATGAATTTTTCAGTCTTAGATGCGTCTTGGATCAGCTCCCGTTAGGGTTAGGGTTAGGGTTATACCGCCCAGCCCTGGCTCACGTCCCTTCAGGAAACACGTCTAAGTCTTTTGTTGGACTAAAGCATCGTTTATAAACTGATTCTTTGTGCTTGAGATTCTCAGTTTAACGTCTTCTTATTATCAGGCCAAGGCTGAGCTGCGAACACAGCGAGTTTAACACGGTGGAGAAGAGGAACCAATTAGTGGAACTGTGGTTCCCTTGGTGAGTACCTTTGGCTCACATGCATCACAGACACTAAAGACTTCAATAGCTGTTTGGGTAAAAGAATTCATTTCCTTTTAACAGTGATTAAAATCCCTGAGGTTTCTTCCTCATATCGTCTCAGGGAGTTTTTCCTCACCACCGTCACCTCTGGCTGCTCATTAGGGATAAATTCATAAATTTAAAATCTATATCCTGAATTTACATATTTCTGTAAAGTTGCTTTGAGACGATGTCCATTGTTAAAAGCTCTATACAAATAAAACTGAATCGAAATGAATATTAATGAGTTTATAATATTACACAGCATGACAGGACTTCATTTTTAACTCAGATTTTTTAACAGTTTTAATGAAATGGAATTTTCAGCCACGGTTTTCAGTATTAAAAGCCAGTAAGCTTCAGAGTTTTCACAATCTTCCGTGTAAATGTGCCTTTATTTGGAGATTTTTGTCCTGAGCTTGATGTGTGACTAACCAGTCATGTGACCTCATAGTTAATGTTTAATATTAACGATTTTAAAGCAAAAGAGACAGAAATGAGCTCACTTAACGTTCACACCAGATAAACGCAGTTGCACCGGAAAAAACTTGTGGATTTAGTATGAATCTCTCGGTCTGATGTTCACTGATGGTTTCTAGTTTTCCAGATTTTAAGCTCAGGTGAAAGTTAAACTCGGAGTAGAACAGCATCGTATTCTGTCTCTCTGTTCATGTTCCCTTTCATTTTATTCTGCTTTCATCAGGAATCATTGAATGTTTTAGAAAACTGAGAAAACCAGACACAGGTCAAGAGCTTCAGTTAATGTTCACATCAAACATCAGAATGAAGAAAAAGTCTGATCTCTGAAACTTCTGATCTCCTGCTGGTATTTTCACACACAACAGTCTCTAGAGTTTACACAGAATGGTGTGAAAAACAAAAAACACTGAGTGAGTGACAGTTCTGTGGGTGGAGACGCCTTGTTGATAAAAGAGGCTTCTTGGCAGATCAGACCAGTCTGATCATTCTCCTCTGATCTCTCTCATCATAAGGTGTTTCAGACTGCAGACCCTTCACACATAGGATGTTTTTTTTGTTTTTCGCACCATTCTGTGTAAGACTGCTGAGACGGTTGTGTGTGAAAATACCAGCAGGAGATCAGCAGTTTCTGAAATACTCAAACCAGCCTGTCTGGTACCGACCACCACGCCACGGTTAAAGTCACAGAGATCAGGCTTTTTCTTCAGCTGAAGCTCTTGACCTGTATCTGCATGATTTTATGCATTGTGCTGCTGCCACATGATTGGTTGATTGGATAACTGCATGAATGAGCAGGTGTTCCTATTAAAATGGACAGTGAGGGTACATTACAATTTAATGGTCATTTTATATTTTATCAGATTATATTTTTTCTTGTAAGAGTTCAGTATTGTGTTCATTGAGCTTCTTTAAAAGTTAGATTATTAATGATTATGATTTTTAATGTATACTGAAGTTTCTGCTGTTTTACTGCGAGAATTTGGTTATCACTGAAATGATCAGCCATTTTATCTTCCGTCATAAAAAAATTAGATCAGATGATATTGTTGGTTATCAGAATAATCAGTTCCTTAAAATTAGGAATTAGTACTATTGTTGACAAAAGTTTTCATCATGGTTTTGTCCTACTGAGAATCTCAACCTTTTAACTGCCGACTCGGGGATTAAAGAACCGCAGAGACGCACTGAATCACAAACCTGTAGAAGTTCAGTCAGGACGAGAACTCCAAGTTTCTCAGTCTATCATAAACCAGAGCCCAAGTTCAGTTCAACAGTCAGATTTGTCTCCATGTTAAATACACTCGGGTCAAAGGCATCAAATCCTCCTCATAATGTTCAGGTCTTATAAACAACAATCGGCGTAAATCAATTAATTACACAACACGTTTTCCACTTCATATTTCCTGTCTGACCACAAAAGGCTTCATCATGAAATTTACAAAACACAAACTGCACAATCCTGCATTAGATTAAAACTTCTCTCGTCTTACAGTCGAGACAGAAAAGCCATAACAGCGCAAAGTGTGAGAAATAATAGAGCATTTAGGACGACTTTTGGCATCATGACTCCAACATCTGTTCTCAAAAACATCTCATTTGAACACATTTCCTGCGTTTCCTCTTATTACAGCATTACACCTGACTACTGAAGCATGTTATTTAAAAGTAACTGTAAATCTGGTTAAGATCCTCTCAGAAAAGTGAAGAGAGAAAGACGTTTTAATCTTTTATTTTTTTTTAAGTAATTTTTGAATCATATTACATTTAAGTGCTCAAACAAAAACATTAATATTTCTTTAGAAGTTTTGTCTCACGTTAAACAGCACTTTTTATTTATCAGAAACCTTTAGGAATCTCTTTCTTTACACTAAACCCTGCTCATGTTTCATCCTGTGATGAACGGTGTGTAAAAATCAGCATTTGTTTCCCCCCCCCCCAATCAGCCACTTTGACACGCAAATGACTCTTTATCTTCCCTCGGCACTGAGCTCATACATGTGGTGTCAATTTGCACAAAGCAAACTGCATCGCTGAAACAGTAAGGCATCTGAGGAATGCAAAAGAATATTTTCCACTTGATCCCCAAGAGTCTTTGGATCCATTATCACTACACAGCGCTCTGAACCGCTTTAATGAGAACAAACCCAGCAGGAAGCAGAACACGGCCCAATGACGACTTATACACACAGAACATGTCGATAATAAACACCAGCTCAGGCCATGTTCAGCAGAACACATTCAAGGCTTCGGATTATGTATAAAAAAACAGAATTTCAAAATGAAACATCATCAAACGTAATATTGTGTTTTCATCTTTAAACTGTTTTGTAACTTTGCATTAAGATTAAAAACATCAGATCACCGCCCAGATTTGGGTCGTGGCTCTCGGAGAACTACAAAGAAACAGAGACTGAAAATCAACATAATTCACAAACGCAGATAAAAACTGAGGTTTCATCCGTAACACAAATGAATCACAGACAGCGTGAGGTTTCAGTGCTCAATATCACTTCTGAAAACTGACCAAATGCAGCATTTAAACCACGGGACTGCTGAGTCCTGGATTCTGACTGGGTCAGAAGGTGTTGATTAGTTTTCTATAACAGCAGCTCTGACAGTAGAGCAGCTGCACATCACAGGTTTATATTAATGCGCTCGTTCTAATACGTTATCGTTTCTATAGCAACAGCTCGTTCACTGGGACGTGACTGGGTTAAAAAACGTGCAATTGATAAACGATGTGAAGTTTTCTGTAAAGAGAAATGTGTTGATGCAACAAGCTGCGATTTTTTGTCTTAATAACTATAAAAGAGAAAAAAAAAGACTGGTGAGGGAACGACTGTTTATAGCAGCTATTGCTGTGGTATAAGAGAAATAAAACAACAACAACAACAATATTATTATTATTATTATTATTATTATTATTATTAACACGTGAGCAGTGTATTCTACAACATGCTAAATATTAATAAAGGGAAAACATGCCATAAAAAGTTTCCAATTTATTTAACAGAAGCATGAACACTTCATCAGGCACAGCTTCTAATTTATCCAAATAAAACACACACACTTTATTTCAGCTCCTCATCACAGGAATAATAAATCAGCCTTATAAAATTATTTACATATCAATTTCAAATACATGTCTTTATGTTAATGAGGTTTGACCTTATTCTATTAATTCCTATTTATTTAATTTCACTTTTTTTTTTAATGATATTACAAACCTAAGTCTAAAATTAAAACTGGCTTTGCAGCTCCGCTTTACAAATTTCAATCATTAACTCTGAGGGAGAGTTTGTGCGTCACACACACCAGGTTCAGTGTGTAATGACTGTGATGTAATACACTGTTACACACACACACACACACACACGCGCACACACACACACACACACACACACACACACACACACACCCTCTCTTCATTAAGGCTGGTGCTCGAGTGGCCTGTTTATCTCTAATGATAGCTCAAGTCACAACACACACATACACACATACACACACACACACACACACGCACACACACACACACACACACACGCACGCACACACACACACACACGCACGCACACACGCGCACCTCAATGTGTAACCTGCAGTACTTTTCTGCCTCGTTACTCAGGTTAATTGTTGTTGTGTTCTTTAGGAGGTGATTTGAAAGTAGTAATGAGAATAAACTCTCCTACGACTGTAAATGTCCCTTCTGTCCTCACAACACACACACACACACACACACACACACACACACACACACACACACACACACACACACACTGTGTGTTTGAGAGAGACAGAGAAAGAGTGAAAAAACAAAAACAAGTTGCGCTTTGTAGAAAATGCAAATTGTTGGTAATATTCTGCCTTGAGTTATAAACACATCTCCATACATTTGCATTGTATTGTTGGTGCACACACACACACACACACACACACACACACACACACAAACACAAACACACACACACACCCCTCATGGAAAACTACACACTATGGCGCAATAATTGTAAAGAACTAGGCACTGCGCAAAAGTCTGTAGTTCTGTATAATTTTTATATAAATATTTATTTTATATTTGCTGAATTACTGTCAGTAGTAAAGAATAAATTTTAAAAACATCCAAATATTTTCAAATATTCATTTTCCAAAAAAATAAATATTACAGAGAAATGTGTGTATGAGGTTAAATAAAGTAAGATCTTCACTAATGGAGCACTTTTTAAACCCATAATGGAGGGTTTGCAGCAACTGATGCAGCTTTAAAGATTTTAAACATTTACAACAAACACTGCTGTAGTTTATTACTGTTTACTTTTTAGTCATATTTATTTTAGCATTTTTTAAGTATCTTTGCCTTACAGAAATTATT
>CM042567.1:105000-112500 GCA_023630585.1 Cranoglanis bouderius
ACCCACCAAATAAAACAAAGCAGCAAAACCACTCACCACATTACACACACACACACACACACACACACACACACACACACACACACACACACACACACACACACACGTTTTACTCCAACTGACTTTTAATCCTGATCTTTATTTTTCCATTAAATTAACAGATTACATTTTCTCTGTAACACAAAAGCGCCGGAGTGATTTTTATTCTGATCGCAGACGTGAAATCGTCACTGAATCGGCCGGGAAGTAAAACTTTTTTTCTTTTCTGCAGTCACACTGGCGCACGTCACCACACAGTGACGTCAATGTTATATCATTCCACATGGCCGTGCAGCTGGAGAACGTGACAGCTGACTGACACACACACACACACACACACACACACACACACACACACACACACACACACACACTGTTTTAGGTCACACATTCCTCTTCAAACAGCGACACAACGTGTGATTATAGAGTAAATAATGAAGCAGAGCAGTGAGAGCCTCGTCTGTGTGCCGCTAAAAACACTTTTAATCACAAACCTTATAATAACAAACTGAAATTAATTTACGACACAAAACACATTTAATGCCAGAACTAAAAATACAAAACATCTCAAATCTTCTGGGTATTTTTTGGGAGAATGAGTTCGGGGTTTATTTTATTTATTTATTTATTGTGTTGTTATAGCAGTAACGTGTGTGTTCAGTTCCTCGTTGTTCTTGTTTATAACGATTTTAAAGCCGTCTGTGTGAGAAACACATTCAGGTAATAAAATAATACATTTCTGCATGTAAAAGATAAAAGACTAAACGTGACAATTCAGGAAGATTTGCACACTGAAGTAAAATGTTCATAACAGCGGAGATATTAATGTGTATTTAGTCTGGAGTTATTATTTTACCATCAGCACTGAAAGACGACAATGAAAGAAATGAAAGAAAACTCAGTGATGCTTTAATTTACGAGCTATAAGTTCCACCATTCGATTAGATCTCCGGTTTTTAATGATTAAAGCTCAGAATCGGCCCGATGTCAGAGACTCACGCTTCACACTGCTGCTGTGGATCTGCATCAATTTACACTCAAAAATTTATTCATTACGCTTACTTAATTTAACTGAAGAAAGTTTTTACACATAATTTAATTTAGTTCAGAATAAATCAGTTTAGTTGGTTTAGGTCAAATGAATTTACTTTAGTATGTTTAATTAACTTTAATACATTTGTCAAACTAAATTTTCTTATGTTGGTCCAACTTTTCATTCATCATTAAACAATGTAAATAAGCAACAAATGAGAAAAGCCGCTCTTCAGCACCATGGCAACCACAAAATTCAAAAACATTACAGAAACTCCTTCAAATGTCCAACATAACTGGACATTAAACACTAACACGTCTTTCCCTTTACTGAAGAACACATAAAATAACACTTAATACTAAATTTACTCTCCTAATGCAGTCCCTTGCTGAGAACTGCAGGTCCACTGCCCAGAGAGCCAATAAAAATGATTTAAGTAGTTTTAACACATATGAATTAAGTAAAGTTCAGTTTTAAATATATTACACAAGCATTTGACAAAATGTTCAAAAATCTTGTTACTTTAGCTCATTCTAATTAATTAAACTGAACATGGGGCAAAAAATAAATAAATTTTTGGACTTTACATGTCCCCAAGTTTTGGGACGAATATATAAACACTTCAGGGTTTTATTTTTTGTTAAATTATCTGTAATTGGTGTTAAACTCAAAATCCATTAAAAATTATTTTGGACAAATTCAGTATTGAGCTGATGATGATGATGATGATGATGATGACGATGATGATGATGATGATGACGACATTTAAATTTTCTACAAACCGATTTCATGTAAAATAAAGAAAATATCACTGATTTTCGCGGTTCTTCTGGAGAATTTAGGGAAATGTTTTCTATACGGCGTCGATGCTTCGGGGACAAAGTGACACTGCAAGAGCTGAAAGTGTAAAGCAGAAGAACTGACCGTCTCCTAAACACCACAGTGATGTGGAACGTCCAGCTGGTGTTTAAATCCACACAATAACCACAAAACTCCACTCTGAATAATGAGAAATGTAAGACCACACAGTGATGAGGTGATCGTTATTCATCCAAACGTGCAGTGAGTCAGAAACCTCTAAACTCCGTCTCACAAAGACTCACAGAAACTTTTCTCACTAAATAAACACCACAATCAGCCTGCAAACCATTTATTCTCCAAGAAGCTGCTTTTTCATCGGTTCTGTACGAGTCGTACTAAAAACTCCGCCTTTGTCTTCTTTACCAGAATCTGATTCTGTCAAAACTGTTTGTGAGACTCTGTTTGTGTGTATTGAAGGAAATTATTCGAAATTTAATGTTAGAACTACATTATGTGATGTTTGGAAGCGTGATGAGATCACCTGCGAGGGGTTTTATGGGTAAGGGTAAGGGTTAGAGGAACCAGGTCTGATCTTTACTGCATATCTTCGTGCTCCTCGTTTCAGACGCATCATCAGAAGCCGGTTTGGGTTTTAATCCTCATCTGGATTTGGAATTATAGCATTTTAAAATGATCCTCATTACAGGGTTAAATGAACAGTGTTAATTAGCCAAACTTCCTGATAACAGAGGAACAGATCAGAGATAACGACTCTTTCTGTAGTGAATAAATGAGTTTGTTTTCTTTATTATGTGTTAAATGTTAAATATCAGCACTGAGGTGTAAAGAGCAGGAACAGATTTAATATTCTCCTATTTAAATCACTGCATTATTTTATACCACAAGTGTGTGTGCAACACACATCAACACACACACAAACAGGTGTACACATGAACCCACACACACACACACACACACACACACACACACACACACTCACTACAGAGCATCAGTTCAGCAACAAAGTGTTGATTAATATCACAATAACTGACTGTTTTCAGGTGTGTGTGTGTGTGTGTGTGTGTGTGTGTGTAACATGATTAGGCATGAGTCAGAATTTCGTTGTCTTGAATACAGTGATACAAAATACTGAGGAGACTAACTTTACTTGTATATGGTGTAGGTGATATCTGCATGTGCTGTTCATCATGATCTCAGACACACGAGGTGGCAGCAGCAGAAGCACAGAACACACAGTTTGTTATTGGGAACCGAACTGCCTCGAACTGCCTCATGTTTACTTAATAGTCCAAAAAGTTAAGCTAATCAGAAGGAAGCGTTATGGCAGACGAGTCAAACACAAGACACGCTGCCTCGTTTCATTCAGCCCACGTTAACCTGGAAGAAATAACAGTGAAGCAGCCGGTAAAACACGACTCAACATTCTCACACTGTCCAGAACTCACAGCAGATCCGTAGCGTAGCCATCCGGGGGTAGATACCATAAACCTCCGTACATACACCCCCATAAACCTCCGTACATACACCCCCATAAACCTCCGTACATACACCCCCATAAACAGCCGTACACACACCCCCATAAACCTCCGTACACACACCCCCATAAACAGCCGTACACACACCCCCATAAACCTCCGTACATACACCCCCATAAACAGCCGTACATACACACCCATAAACCTCCGTACATACACACCCATAAACCTCCGTACATACACACCCATAAACCTCCGTACATACACCCCCATAAACAGCCGTACACACACCCCCATAAACCTCCGTACATACACCCCCATAAACAGCCGTACACACACCCCCATAAACCTCCGTACATACACCCCCATAAACAGCCGTACATACACACCCATAAACAGCCGTACATACACCCCCATAAACAGCCGTACATACACCCCCATAAACAGCCGTACATACACACCCATAAACAGCCGTACATACACCCCCATAAACAGCCGTACATACACACCCATAAACAGCCGTACATACACACCCATAAACAGCCGTACATACACACCCATAAACAGCCGTACATACACACCCATAAACCTCCGTACATACACACTCCGGTTTCTACTGCAGCTTAAACACACCCTGAAACGCAGGTTATAATCAGCGCCTGAGTGTTGAACCCGATGTTAAGTCACACTCGCGTCTAAAATGATTCAGAAGCAGGTCGTGTGTTGTACTGACTGTAAGCAGAAATTCATTTCAGAGGGATGAGGAAATATACAAACTAAAATCGTGATTGTGTTCCTGACCTGTAGTTAAAATGGTGAGTGTGACGCACTGGTGAAGTTCAGCTGGAGGTCAGAGAGAGCAAACTACCGTCAAATAAACTTTCCTTATAAATAACGATGGCACGAAATACATTTATGACGGTGATGATAAATAAAATAACGTTAATAATACAGGAAAATGACACCTTATATTATAATTCCTGATCTACTTTTCTTACAATATAATGTCATGATATTTCAGCAGTTTGATTTGTTGTCATTACAAAATAAATGAGCTAAAACTGTGAGTTGATATCATTTCATGACTCTGTACAGGGAGACGTTTCATACTGTGGTATTAGTGTATCGTCTGTTACTGATCTGTGTGCGTGTGTGTGTGTGTGTGTGTGTGCGTGTGTGTGTGTGTGTGTGTGTATTAATAGTTGATTATTGAACTGTGTGTGTGTATTTATAGGTGATAAATGATGGTGTATTTTATTATTTATAGCGTT
Source organism: Cranoglanis bouderius (assembly GCA_023630585.1). Classification (NCBI taxonomy): domain Eukaryota; kingdom Metazoa; phylum Chordata; class Actinopteri; order Siluriformes; family Cranoglanididae; genus Cranoglanis; species Cranoglanis bouderius. The sequence continues at coordinate 109,641 of CM042567.1, forward strand.
GTGAGAGCAGTACAGTGTTGTGTAATATATTGTTTATTATCAGCCTGGTTAAATCACTACACGTGTTGAGCAGAACGCCGTCATCGTCACACACATCCACACGTACAAACTCATCACACCCTAAAACACTGAGGCTGAGTGTTTAAAACCAAGCACTTTCACTACACCTGTAGTTTTTATGTATTTCAGTCTTGTTTATGTATTTTATCCAAATATTTACTAAATAAAATTACAGCTGAAAGAACATTCCTGTGTGACTCCAGAACCGCATTCACCATAAAACCACAATGAACATATTAAACCTTTACATCAACTTTCAACATCAATGTGTTCTTAATGAAAAAAATCCAAAAATGAAAGTTTAATGATAAACGCTGTCATTGTGAAACTAGATCAGACAGTAAATTAGACGCGTTTCAGTATTAATTAGTGGTGATTAAAATACCTGAACAAATGAATGATATGCCAGTTCATTAAAAACCTTTTATATTTATTTTACATTTTTATTTTATTAACATATTAATGTTCAGTGCAGCCGTTTAAAACATGTCCAGTTAAAAATCAGATTATTCAAGTCCAAGAATTATTTTTTCATCACCTTTTTTGTCGTTCTTTTTAATTACATCTGAATATCGAAAATCTGAATTTTATTTAAATAATGCCTCGTGATTTTTAAATAGCAGTTTTTCTCGTCTCCAACATGTTTAATAATCTGTTACAAGATTAAAAGCAATAAGTGAAGTGCATGAAATAATATTTAAAGGAGAAGGGCTTTTAAATCTTGACCTGTCCTCACACAACCCCAACCTGAAGTCCAAAAAGTGTCAAAAAAAAAGAAAAAGAAAAAGGTTCCTCATCGTGTGACGGAGGAGCTCGGCTCATCCAGCACGTCCGTCTCATAGCAGGTAGACAAACGAACGAAAATAGCCGATGGCTGAATTCCAGATCTGCACAACGGCCTGGTTTCTCTCACACATCACTCACGCTCGCCATCACCATCTCCGGCCATGAAGCGCTCGCAACACTGAACACATCAAGAACGAGCTCAAGAACTTCCTTCCCAAATCTTCTGCAGGTTTACAGTCAGCGTGAATAATTCAGAGTGTGATCAGCGTTAATCAACAATAAACAACTACATAATGCTGTGGGATTTAAATTACTAACAGATAAATGAAAACATTTCCACATTTAAACTTAATAATTTTGTTATTTTAAAAAAGTTCAAAAGCTTCATGCCACAAATTTTCAGAAGCCGAAACACGTCCCCAGTTCAGTTCTGTCTCATTTTACAGAAACACTGCAGTGATTCACCATCAAACTCCTCACAGCTCCGACTTACTGTTTGCTCTAAAGACTCTTAAGACTATTAGAGAAGTTTAAACAGAGATTAAGATCTGCTAAAGCCAGACTGTAGACTGAACATTAACTCAACAACCGGTACAATTTACAACTAAACAAACAAACGGAAAACACACACACACACACACACACACACACACACACACACACACACACACAGGTCATGACACATGGCAGCCATTTTCATGTTATTCTTGCTGTGATAATGAGAACTGTGAAAAATTTAACAAGAATAAATAAATGCACCATACACTATTTTATAGTTTCTACAATAAACATGACCCGAGTTGCGAAGACAGAAATGTTTCCCAAAAGCAGAGAGAAAAAAAATCTCTTATTCTCCAAAAACTCACTAAACTTATTCACTACTTTTGACTCGGTGTGATTTCAGCGCTGGTTTAAGATGATTCCTCGACGTCGTACGAGATCCTGTACAATAAAGTCTATAACAGACTGTGATAGCGTGTGTCTCCATGTCAGATACCATGAAGAATAATATTCAATAGTAAATGATGTAATAGTCATTAACTGTCACTTCTTACAACCATAAATAATGTGGAAAATTATTTAGAAATGAAAAAATAATAATAATAGTTTAAGCCACTGACTCAGAACAAGTGTAATTACACAGCTGGGAAAAACACTTTGGAAACCTGCCTTCCAGTAATGTTTGTTTGTATTTAGATTGGCCTCTTGTCAGTCATTCTATAGCCACGCCCCCATATAACGCCCCCTTATTACGCCCCTTCACATCCTTATATTTCAACATGAGGAGAAGCTGCATGTTTATAGAGCTGGAACATTTAAGTTGATTTTAATCACAAATTTCTCCCAATCACACGACTCGCACCGACACGGATCCGAGTCGCATTAACACCATCGAGCTCAACTCACAACCAAAGAATTCCTTTATGACATCAAATTTTTGTCTGCAGGAGAAAAATCGGGCTGAAAACTGTACTGTGTAAAGTTAAATCGACTTTTACTTCTCAACAACTCAAAACCAAGCAACACCATAATATTAAATAAATTACAACATTTCATTAATCTACAAAATTATAACAGGGTAAAAAAAAAAAAAAAAAGAAACTGCTAATTTTTCTTCAAAAGTTTTAAATGAGTTTTAAATGTTTAAGTTCGTACCTGCGGATGATTTAACTGATTAAAAATAAACTACACACACAAACGTCTAGACGTCCTCAGAATGTGAAGAGATATATATATATATATATATATATAAATAACTTCATATTACCTTATACATTATATTACATTTTTATATCACAATAATATCCTAATTATCCCAATATCTAATATTGTCTTAAAGAAAAACATCTGTCCTGAACGTCGTTATTTCACCTCATGGTAGATAAAAACACACTGATGACAACATTACTGAGAAAAATGTAAATCTTTCACAACAACATTACTGCAGAATTACTGAATTACTGAATTACTGAGTCGCTCCAAATTAAACTGAACCTTTACATCAGTAATGTGT
>CM042567.1:117500-145000 GCA_023630585.1 Cranoglanis bouderius
GATAAGTGGGGACTCTGAAATCTCACTCAGGAATCATTCTGAATAAGATACTGACGTCCCAAAACACACACACACACACACACACACACACACACACACTTTCTCTTTAAGTTTAAGAGAAAGGTCAGTCCAAAAGTTTACATCTCCTCTAGTTTATGACTAAAGAAAAATTGGGAAAAACACCTCTGTCTTCTAATTTATCTAAAAAAAAATCCAATAAGTAAAAAATAAAGTTTTTTTAAATGGAAGAAAGAAGTGAGAGGTTTGTGTGAAAGCTCCTGACCTGTGACAGTGACACACCTGAGAGAACCCAGCAGGTGAAAGAGCTCAGAGTTATAAATATATACAGGTGTTATAAAGGTAAAGTTTACAGCTTTAGGTCTAGAATATTTCTATAAAACTTCTGAACCGATTTTATTTTTACTGTTTGATCAACAACTCTGATTATTTTTATTAGTGATGAAGATCTGAGAAACTGACATTAATCATATTTCTGTACATTTTGTCCTGAAGGTGCACAAACTTTTGCACTGATCAGTGACAGACGCAGAACTGACACACACACGCGCGCGGTTTAACGAGCCGCAGCTTCACTGATGTTTTCACGCGCTGAGTGACCTGAGGGTGAGAATCTGTTGATGAAGATGATGCTGTGTGTGTGTGTGTGTGTGTGTGTGTGTGTGTGTGTGTTACCTGCTCTCGGGAGATGCACGGTAATGACGGTCTGCGCGGCATTTTCCAGCTGCCATAGTAGCTACTGGAAGTTTCTCCGAGTGACACACAGCTGGATCTCCGCCTCGGCCTCACCACCGGCACGCGCTCCTCGGATGTCCGGTGGGCCGTTTCCCTCGGCGGATATGAGCGGTCGAACCCGAGGCCGAGCACTGAGCCTGTGACAGCGGCAGCGCACGCGATCAGCGGCCTGAGCCACGATGCCACGCAGCTCAGGCCGGTGTGCGCGAGCAGCCACGCGCCGCTGGCGAAAAGCAGCACGAGCACGCTGTGCCGGAGTTTGAGAGTCGGTAGCAGTGTGAGCAGGCCCACGCAACCGAGCACGAACAGCAGGCGGCCCGCCGTGTGCACGTGATGCGAGGCAGCGGCGGGGTCTTCCTGCTCTCCGGATCCCCACTGCAGGAAGCGCAGCGCCGCGAAGTCCCCCAGGTAGCACGAGACCGGCAGGGCCACGAGCCAGCCCCGACTGCTCTCGCGCTTCCGCCGGCGCAGGTAGAAGGTGAGGAAGAAGTGCGCGCACCCGATACTGAACAACGGGCTCAGAGAGCTCGCGACGTTCGACAGCAGCGCGCGCAAATCGACGCTTTGAAAGCGGCGCGAGAGGAAGAATGACGCCGCGAGCGCCGCGAAAGCTCCCGCGTAGGCGGCGGAGACGCGCGCGGCCCCGTTGGAGCCAGAGTCCGAGTCGCTGCACGAGCGGCACGCGCTATAGAAAAGCCCCCGCGGCGGGTCCTGTTTAAGCGGCGTGACGCAGCTCTTCACGTAGCCGTTCCTGAAGCTCTCCGCGCCGCCGTCGTGCCTGACTTTACCGTGCGGAACCTCGCCTTCCTCCCGCACAGCCATGTTTTTCCCTCCTCCAGACCAAAAAAAAAAAAAACCAGCACGCGCTTTCCGTTCCCGTCTCAAACTTTCATCCTGCCGACGATCGACGGTTTCGCTACATGGCGGCGGACGCGCTCCGGAACCGACTCAAACGCGCTCCTGCATTTTTTTTTCTTCTCTCTCGACCGCAAAGGAAGAAAGAAGGTGAAGTGTTGTTGTTGTTTTAGTGATGATGAGCTCCGTAGCGCCGCCTACAGCCGAAAATTCACAGCGACTCGAGCCGAACAGCGAGCAGATACGAGTCATGATTTCATGGCTGTGTCCGAATCGACTCTCTGCTGAACATGTAGTGCACTAAGTAGGGTACAGGAGCCATTTCATCCTCGGTGAAGTGCACTGACTCTCAGCGGAGAGAAACTCATTCATAATGTTTTAGCAGAAACATCAGAGTTTCGCTCATGCGCGTGCGTTTCATTGTGTACATAGTAATAAATATTATTACAGCTAAATACACAATGATCAGTGTTCTCCCTGACAACAACAACAACAATAATAATAATAATAATAATAATAATTACTTCAAGTTTTTTCCAAGTTCTAACCCTAACCACTAACCCTTTTTATTGTCATTTCAACCATCTACAGCCGGTCCAGTACACACTGAGACTCCAGGACCATGTGCTGCATAAAACACACACTAAACCACATGAGACCACACAGAACTAAAGATCTACACATTCTACATAAAGAGCACGTGCAAACAACACAAGACAGTACAGTAACTCCTAAAACAGGACACAGTAAGTCAAAAGTGTCATATAAAAGATGTGTGAAAGAATAACAATATAATAAAAAACAATGCTGTGAATCTAAACATAACATACTATGACATAGTATTCAGCAGATTAGCTTTTACCATATATGGACATTCAATTCAATTCAATTCAGTTTTATTTGTATAGAGCTTTTAACAGTGGACATCGTCCCAAAGCAGCTTTACAGAAATATTTAAATTCAGGATATAGATGTTAAATGTATGAATTTATCCCTAATGAGCAGCCAAGTTTAAGAAATTAAACATAATATTTTTTATAAGTTCAGTAGCAGCAAAAGTAAAGGTGCAAGGGGATGGTGTTCAATTAAATATGAGAGAGAGATTGTGTGTGTGTGTGAGTCCAGTCTCTGAGTATTGAGGAGTCTGATGACTTGGGGGAAGAAGCTGTTACACAGTCTGGTCATGAGGCCCGAATACTTCGGTACCTTTTTCCAGACAGCAGGAGGATGAAGAGTGTGTGTCCACAATGCTGGTGGCTTTGCATGTGGTGTAAAGGTCTATGATGGTGGGAAGAGAGACTCCAATGATCTTCTCAGCTGTTCTCACTACCCACTGCAGGGTCTTGTGATCCGATACGGTGCAATTTCCAAACCAGGCAGTGATGCAGCTGCTCAGGATGCTCTCAATAGTTCCTCTGTAGAACATGGTGAGGATGAGGGGTGGAAAGTGGGCTTTTTTTCAGCCTTCTCAGAAAGCTGGACTTTCTTAGTGATGGAGCTGGTGAGGGACTAGGTGATGTTCTCCACCAGGTGAACACTAAGGAATTTGGTGTTCTTGACGATCTCCACAGAGGAGCCGTCGATCAGCAGTTGCATCTCTTTTGTTTTGTCCACAGTCAGAGACAGGTTGTGAGCCATTGGCGAACTCGATGATGTGATTGGACAGTCGTGAGTCAGCAGACTGAGCTGGAGATGTTCCCAATCTGGACTGACTGAGGTCTTCCAGCCCAGCAGGTTCAGCTTTCCAAGGAACAGCATGAACAGCATTCTGCACTTATATAGCACCTTTTAACCTTCACAAAGCACTTTACACTGTGTCTCATTCACACAACAGCAGAGCTACCATGCAACTTGCAACCGGGAGCAACTTTGGGTTCAGTGTCTTGCCCAAGGCCAGGAATCGAACCACCAACCCTACGATTAATGGACAACCTGCTCTACCACCTGAACCACAGCCACCCAACTTACGTGACACATTATTCACCGTCCGTATTATTCACAGTTAAACGGGACAGCGGTGCAGATTCTGTGCCACTGGACCTGTGATCTTATGTTTCAGCAAAAAGATATTTGTAAAATTATAGCAAACTATGTCTGAAAATCAGCATTTTGTGTAAGTGGTGTGTTTGCACTGGAGAATTGTTAATAACCGACTGATTTACTAGAACATTAAAGAAAAATTAGACATGTAGTGGACTATAGGGTGTAGTAGTCCTTGTTTTTAGATGTAGTGCACTTATTTAGAAAGCAGGAAGTGCAGGAATGTGAGCTGTGTTAGCTGTCAATGCTATGTGTATATCACAGAGTAATTTTAGTATTTCATTAGTAATATATTTACTCATCTGAGGGAAAGGTTGATGTTCCCAAAACAGGGTTTGTCTCATTTTCACTCTCATTCTGATTTACACTGTTATTTAATAGCTGTGTGCTAACGTGGAATCACTAGCAATGCAGACACTGAGGTCCAGACATAAGTAGTTTCAGAAAGTTTGATGGTTTAACCTCTGATGTAGTGTCTCCAGTTGTCAAATTCAAAATGTAAACAGTGACGTGCTGATAATGTGGTGGCAGAATGTAGCATAATGTCTGGAAAAACATACAGTCCAAGACTATTCAATTCAATAAAATTCAATATAGAGCTTTTAACAATGGACATTTTCCCAAAGCAGCTTTACAGAAATATATAAACTCAGGATATAGATTTTAAATGTATGAATTTATCCCTAATGAGCAGCCAGAGGTGACGGTGGTGAGGAAAAACTCCCTGAGACGACATGAGGAAGAAACCTTGAGAGGAACCAGACTCAAAAGGGAACCCATCCTCATCTGGGTGACACCGGATAGTGCGATTATAAATCATTACTAGTTCACAACTGTGTACTATAGTGTCAAAATGTGCAGTTCTGTAACCAGGAACTTATGAGCTTATGAGCAATTTATGAATATGAGCATCATAGTTATTTCTAAATTCATTATAGTTTTAACTTGAAGTCTGTTGTGTGACATGTGATGGAGACAAAACTGTTCTTAGCCGTACTCAACCAACAGAGCCAGAGCACCCTGAAGTTCTCGCCTGGTTTCCCCACTGAATCTAAGTACGGTTGAGCCTAGCCAGTACCTGGATGGGAGACCTCCTGGGGAAAACTAATGTTGCTGCTGGAAGTGGTATTAGCAAGGCCAATAGGTGGTGCTCTCTGTGTGGGTCCTAATGCCCCAGTATAGTGATGGGGACATATTACTGTAAAAAGAGAACTCTCCTTTTGGATGAGATGTTAAATGCATCACCCTGGTGTCCTGGTGAAATTGCCCCATTGGCCCTTGTCTATCATGGCCCCCTAATAATCTCCATCCCTGAATTGGCTATATCTCTCCTCTCCACCAATAGCTGGTGTGTGGCGGGTGTTCTGGTGCACTATGGCTGCCATTGCATCATCCAGCTAGAGGCTACAGACTGGTGGTGGTTGAGGAGATTCCCCCCTGTACTATGTAAAATGCTTTGAGTGTCTAGAAAAGTGCTATATAAATATAACTAATTATTATTAGCAGTGATGATCGGTTCTAAACTGACCTCGGAGCAGCTGAGGAGGATGCTGTCGGTTCGCCCACAGAGAGTTACTGTATGTTTAACTCTCAGTAAAATCTATGCTACCTGACAAGGTTTCTGTGACGGTGAGTGGGCAATAACTAAACACGTAATTCTGGGGGAACTTCATCCACAAATGTGTTTAATGTGTTTAGGGATAAATTTAATTAAAATAATAAGGGGTATATACTCCATACTATACTCCATACTATACCTCATAATGTATTCCAATCTATACCCCATACTATACTCAATACAATACCCCACACTACACCCCATACTATACTCAATACAATACCCCACACTACACCCCATACTATACTCAATACAATACCCCACACTACCCACTCTACCACCACAGCCGCCCCGACTCAGTACTATACTCCATACTATAATGTGTGCTATACTCCATATTAAACGGCACACTGTACTCCATACCATACTATATACTATACTGCACACTGTACTGTGCTGCATACTATACTATATACTATACTACACACTGTACTGTGCTGCATACCATATTATATACTATACTACACACTGTACTGTGCTGCATACTATACTATATACTATACTACACACTGCACTGTGCTGCATACTATACTATATACTATACTACACACTGTACTGTGCTGCATACTATATTATATACTATACTACACACTGTACTGTGCTGCATACTATACTATATACTATACTACACACTGTACTGTGCTGCATACCATACTATATACTATACTACACACTGTACTGTGCTGCATACTATACTATATACTATACTACACACTGTACTGTGCTGCATACTATATTATATACTATACTACACACTGTACTGTGCTGCATACTATATTATATACTATACTACACACTGTACTGTACTGTGCTGCATACCATACTATATACTATACTACACACTGCACTGTGCTGCATACTATACTATATACTATACTACACACTGTACTGTGCTGCATACTATATTATATACTATACTACACACTGTACTGTGCTGCATACTATACTATATACTATACTACACACTGTACTGTGCTGCATACTATATTATATACTATACTACACACTGTACTGTACTGTGCTGCATACCATACTATATACTATACTACACACTGTACTGTGCTGCATACTATACTATATACTATACTACACACTGTACTGTGCTGCATACTATATTATATACTATACTACACACTGTACTGTACTGTGCTGCATACTATACTATATACTATACTACACACTGTACTGTGCTGCATACCATACTATATACTATACTTCACACTGTACTGTGCTGCATACCATACTATATACTATACTACACACTGTACTGTGCTGCATACCATACTATATACTATACTACACACTGTACTGTGCTGCATACCATACTATATACTATACTACACACTGTACTGTGCTGCATACCATACTATATACTATACTACACACTGTACTGTGCTGCATACCATACTATATACTATACTTCACACTGTACTGTGCTGCATACCATACTATATACTATACTACACACTGTACTGTGCTGCATACCATACTATATACTATACTTCACACTGTACTGTGCTGCATACCATACTATATACTATACTACACACTGTACTGTGCTGCATACCATACTATATACTATACTACACACTGTACTGTGCTGCATACCATACTATATACTATACTACACACTGTACTGTGCTGCATACCATACTATATACTATACTACACACTGTACTGTGCTGCATACCATACTATATACTATACTTCACACTGTACTGTGCTGCATACCATACTATATACTATACTACACACTGTACTGTGCTGCATACCATACTATATACTATACTACACACTGTACTGTGCTGCATACCATACTATATACTATACTTCACACTGTACTGTACTGCATACTATATTATATACTATACTGCACACCACACACTGTACTGTACTGTATACTCTACTGCACACTATCTTGCTCTAGACTATACGGCAGTACACAGTGTCAGGTAGATCGGAATACAAATCGCGTTTGTCTCTGGTCGCTTGCCGTAGTGTGGGCGTGGCTAGCTCGCTGTGGTTCCACGTCACTCCATAGATTCAGACTCCATATCGGACACGGATACGGGCAGAAAACGGAGGCAGGAACTTGAAGAAGGTAAAGTCTACTTCATCAAAATCTTTATTTTAACATGTTATTTAGCCAATTATGCTATTTCTAAACGTTATTTATTTAAATAATAAATAGCTCATTAACTGTGTCGGTGTGTTTACCTGGCCACGTAGACAGAGAACTGGCTAAGCCACGGCTGTGTTCATATTCGCGTACTACAGTACTACATAGTATGGATAAAATAGTGCGCAGCTGTGTGGCGGACTGAGCCGTGAGAATACTGCTTAGTAGGCTAGTATGTGGTGTTGGACGTCGTTAGCTAGCTAGCTAGCTTGCTGTAAATGTCATACGCTTCTTCACAAACTGCATCATGTCAGACTGTGTGGTGTAAAAGTGATTAATAATGTGTAGAAGTTCTGCTTATTCACTCAGTAGATGATTTATTTATTATATAAAGCCGTCTAACGAGGCTTAGCATAGCACAGCTAACGTTAGCAAACTAGCTTGATTATTAGTCAACTAGCCGGTTATTCGATAAACTTGACTTCCTCCATGTTATAAATTCAGCTGTTAAACACCAAACTGTGTCTTATTTTCAATAATCCTGTCAATATGTAGATGTGTATGCAGATCCAGCGTGATAGGATGACGTGGATAGATGTTAAGTCTCTGCTACAGCGTCGTGCAAAAGTATTGGCACCCTTCATGAACCTTAACACCACACACCCTGGAATATTTTAAACTTAAACATATGAGGACTCTGTGTAGTTTAATTTTAGCACACCTTTTAAAAACACAGATCTTCCTGAGTACTGCAGATGTACATCTTACAGCCGTATAAATCATATTTATCGAATCCTCTTCTGGTGAAGACATGGTGAAGTTCAGAAGCTGAGTTTGGTTGGGCTTTATGACAAACCACTCTTCTTCTTTACTCTACTGACAGATTTGTGTTTTTCCTCTTTCAGGAAATCACTTTAATAATCTCTGACTGGTGTCTGCTGAAGGGACGAGGATCTGTCCAGCACCATGACTGCGGCGGAGAACGTGTGTTACACCCTGATCAACGTCCCGAGCGACTCGGAGCCTCCGTCAGAAATCAGCCTTAAAGCTGATTTAGGTAAAAACACTACTGAGAAAATTGTGAACTCCATGTTGTAATGTGTCAGAGCCCTGGAGAATCATCTTTAACAGCTTTGTGTTTTTTATGTGAACAGAAAAGGGGGAGATAAAAGCCAAGACGGAGGCGCTGAAGAAAGTCATCATCATGATCCTGAACGGTGAGAAGCTGCCCGGTCTGCTGATGACCATCATCCGCTTTGTGCTTCCTCTTCAGGATCACACCATCAAAAAACTGCTCCTGGTCTTCTGGGAGATCGTACCCAAAACCACTCCTGATGGAAAACTGCTTCAGGAGATGATCCTGGTCTGTGATGCCTACAGGAAGGTAAGCGTCTGTCTCCACACAAACCAAACTCGCGTCTTTAATCCAAGAGCTGCACGTTTATTCTCCGTATGGATTTCTCTGATTCAGGACCTTCAGCACCCTAATGAGTTTATCCGCGGCTCCACACTGCGCTTCCTGTGTAAGCTGAAGGAGGCGGAGCTTTTGGAGCCGTTGATGCCGGCCATCCGCACCTGTCTGGAACATCGCCACAGTTACGTACGCCGCAACGCCGTCCTCGCCATCTACACCATCTACAGGTCCGAGCACAGCACGGCTGTCTTTCTTTACAAAATACTTTATTTATTTATTCTTTATTCATTTTAGGTTTGTTTTGTTCAGTTTAACTTTTTTTGTGGTCTGTTTCTGGTTGGATTTGTTGATTTTTAATAGTTTTTCTAAACTACTTTTTTTTAATCCTTTTTTTTTTTTTTAATATCTTTTTGTTCATGTTTTAATTTTAGTGCAGTTCTGAGGACAGACTAAAAGTACAGAGTTTTTGTGGAAAACAAAAATATATTCTAATCATACAGTATCAAATGGATATTTATTGCTCGTATTTTCTTTATTTTTTCAGCTATAACTATTTGCACCAATGAAAAATGCACATTAGTGTGTTAATAAATGTGTTCTGCATAGTTGTGTATATATTTATATATATTTTTCTGGGTGTTTCTCTTGTCTCATGCTCTTTCTTTTTTCCTTATTTAGGAATTTTGAGCATTTAATCCCCGATGCTCCAGAACTGATCCATGACTTCCTCGTAAATGAAAAAGACGCGAGCTGTAAAAGAAACGCCTTCATGATGCTGATCCACGCTGACCAGGTAAATCAGCTCTGTACAGCAAAACTATTTATTTCATCGAATCAAAATCAAATTAATACAATATTTATTTAATCTCACAGCTTTTATCAGAATGTTTAAAACTCTCACTGACATCAGACAGCTGATTGGATGTTTCTGTCTGTTTCTCTGCCAGACTTTAAATTTTGTCTCATTGAACAAAAATATTGAGTCTGTGGGTTGAAATCTTTCAGTTTTTTTTAAAATCAGTTTTTCTGTTTTTTCAGTTTGTTTAAAAAGTAAACTTTTTAATACATAAACAGAGCAAACAGTGAGTGTTGTGGAAATTTTATTTGAGGAATAAATACAACAGAAAAAAACGTTTATAATAGTGTTCATTGATGTCTCTTAGCCAACACCTGATATTGATTTAATGCACTTCTTTATATAATAATAATAATAATAATGAAATGATTCTTCTTCTTATTATTATTATTATTATTATATAATCATGAACAGTCTTCAGTAAGTATTTATAATTTTTAGCAGTTGGGGTGAAGTTAAGGTTTTAATCATTTATTATCCTAAAACTTTTTTTCTCTGTGTTCAGGACAGAGCTCTGGATTATCTCAGCACGTGTATCGATCAGGTTCACACGTTCGGAGACATTCTGCAGCTGGTGATTGTTGAACTCATCTACAAGGTGATTTCATCTTTGTTACACGTTATAAGCTCCATATAACACACTTCATAGGTGTGTGTTGTCCTGCCTGGTTACACAACTGCACTTTCTGACTCTATAGTACACATTTATACAAGGGATTTATTTATTTATTTATTTATAATCACACTATCCGGTGTCACCCAGATGAGTCTGGTTCCTCTCAAGGTTTCTTCCCCATATCGTCTCGGGGAGTTTATCCTCACCACCGTCACCTCTGAATTTAAGTGTGTGTGTGTGTGTGTGTGTGTGTGTGTGTGTGTGTGTGTAGGTGTGCCATGCTAACCCGTCCGAGCGAGCTCGCTTCATCCGCTGCATCTACAACCTGCTGCAGTCGTCCAGTCCAGCTGTGAAATACGAAGCTGCTGGAACTCTGGTCACTCTGTCCAGCGCTCCGACTGCCATCAAGGTCGGACTCCTTACTCCACCATTATACACCTGTGTAATTAATGAAACTAGAAACACGTAAAACTGTGTGTGTGTGTGTGTGTGTGTGTGTGTGTGTGTGTTCAGGCTGCAGCTCAGTGTTATATTGACCTGATCATTAAGGAGAGTGATAACAACGTGAAGCTGATCGTACTGGACCGTCTCATCGAGCTGAAGGAACATCCCACTCACGAGCGCGTGCTGCAGGTATAAAATCATCATCATCATCCGTTATCATGTTCACCACCATACAGCTGTAATAGAGTTTATCTATAAACTATAAGGACTGTGTCCAGAACCTGGACGGTCTCGTTGTGGTGCTAATCGCTCAGCGAGTCCATCACAGCACTAACTGTACGGTTCTGTTCTGATCCGAGGACCTGGTGATGGACATCCTGAGGGTTCTGACCACTCCTGACCTGGAGGTTCGCAAGAAGACGCTGCAGCTGGCGCTGGACCTGGTGTCGTCTCGTAACGTGGAGGAGGTGTGTTAACGTGTTGTTATTATTATTATTATTATTATTATTATTATTATTATTATTATTATTATTATAACATCTGCGTTTAGTCAGAGAAATCTCCTAAAATTCTGACTTGTGATTTTTCCACATGAGGGGAGATGTGAGTTTTTTTTCTCAGTCAGGATTTGGTATTTATATTTTTCCCCTTATGATGTGAAAGCAGAATTAATTCTCTTGATTACTGTTGACTAATCTTCTTCAAAAACATTTAAATTATTTGACTTTATTATTATTTAAAATAATATAGAGCTATAAAGCCGAACACACTGATATCTTCTCAGGGTGTGAGGGTTAACCACTGAGGGGTTAAACCACTGAGGGGTTAAACCACTGAGGGGTTAAACCACTGAGGGGTTAAAACACTGAGGGGTTAAAACACTGAAGGTCGGTGATGTTTTTTTCCTCTGCAGTTGGTCATTGTGCTGAAGAAGGAAGTGATAAAGACCAACAATGTGACTGAACATGAAGACACTGATAAATACCGCCAGCTGTTGGTCAGAACTCTCCACTCCTGCAGTGTTCGCTTCCCTGACATGGCCGCTAACGTCATCCCTGTGGTGAGTGTCAGAACACACACAGCAAATCTCATCAAAATACAAAACACCCTATCATGAATCATCTCACCGTCCACTTTATTAGGAACACCTGTACACCTGCACATATCTAATCAGCCAATCATGTGGCTGCAGCACAATGAATAAAATCATGCAGATGCAGGTCAAGAGCTTCAGGTAATGTTCACACCAGCATCAGATTGAAGAAAAAGTCTGATCTCTGTGACTTTAACCGGCGCATGGTTGTTGCTGCCAGACAGGCTGGTTTGAGTATTGCAGAAACTGCTGATCTCCTGGGATTTTTACACACAACAGTCTTTAGAGTTTACAGAGAATAGTTACACAGAGGTTCCACTCCTGTCTGCCAAGAACAGGAATCTGAGGCCATCATGGGCACAGACTCACCCACACTGGACATTGGGCGAGTCTGTATAACTGGTTGATGGTTAAAGGTCTGGATAACTGCATGAAGGAGCAGGTGTAGAGGTGTTCCTAATAAAGTGGACAGTTAGTGTATTTTCCTGTATGCTCTTTCCAAGTTTATATACAGTATTAATGTAGTAAATATACTACATTTTTATAGTAAATGGGTTTTATTTATAAACATTTTTAAAAAATAATAAATAGATGATTCAATGCATTAATAAATATAAATAAATAATAAGGAGGTGTGCTTTACAGACAGCAGTGAAGACCGGACAGGAGAGTTTATCTGTGGTGTTTAATCTGTAACTCCTCCTGCAGTACCGCCACTGACCACCAGGGGTCACAACACAAAGCCTCTCTGTGGTCATGTGACGTTTCATTAAACGTTCCCTCATTATCATTGTAACAAGAAAATACAGAAATAAGGAAAAATGAAAGAAAAAAACCCTTATTTATTTATTTACAGGGTGTCTGCGTGTCCTTAAAATTCTTTTTGAAATATTTGTTTGAAATTACTTTTTGGGTCAATCCACGTGAAATCCCCGGAAGCCTCCTGACTGATCTTCTCAGATTTTTCTTCATACTTTCTGGAAATAACGTCACTGTTCCCAGTGGTGTGCAAAACTTCAGGTTTGTCTCTGCATTAGTTTCAGAGATATCGAGGCGTAAACAAGGGGGCGTGGCTTAAATTTTACCGTAAAAACAAATTCTACAGAAAAAGTTCAACAGTTACTTTGAACTGTTCGAGCTCGATGCAGGAAATTTTGATATCATCTCATTAATTTCTCATTTCAAACCCAGATGTCTTTAGTGAACAACATATTACACAGTATATGCCTTAAAATCACATTTCTGTTTGTTGTAAAACGATATATTTAATACCTTAGTAAATATAGTTTCGTTCAAGGTACAAACTTCGTATTGTCTGCATTTGCTAATTAAAACCTGCTCTTTCTAGTAGTATAATTCTCTGTATAATATAATATGTTGTTGTACATGAGCAGTATACGTTTGAAGTATAGGTGCGAAATGATTTTCATTTATAACGCATAAATAAGAACGTGTGATTTCAGACACCCAGTTGCTAAAAAAAGAAGTAGATGATGAGCGATGGATATGAAAATATGAAAGTTTTCAGAAGGTCATAAATTATGGGCCTTCTGTTCTATAAGTTTAAAGACATCTTATACTCGACAACAATCCCTGAAAATCTCCTGCATGCAAAGTAATGACTTTATTTCCAGAAAGTATTAAATAACTCTGAGATGGTAAGTCAGGAACGTTCTTAAACATTACTAAATATATACTGTAGCATTTTAAACCTCGTCTCTTAGCAATTAACAAACAATGAGTGCATTATGGTTTATTTTATACGCAGTAACATTTTTTATATGCAATAATAACAAATATTTGACACGTATAAATCTTATACTGATAATACTTTATACTTAATGTCGGTATATAACACACCTGCTTAGTGAGAAATAAGTTTAGTGTGAAACACAGATGCTAGTTGTACATTATATATTTATTTGCTTTGTTTTATTTAGAAGTATTGTGTGTGTGTGTGTGTGTGTGTGTGTGTGTAGCTGATGGAGTTCCTCAGTGACACTAATGAAGCAGCTGCTGCAGATGTGTTGGAGTTTGTGCGTGAGGCTATACAGAGGTTCGACTCGCTCAGAGCGCTCATCATCGAGAAAATGCTGGAAGTTTTTCACGCCATTAAAACTGTCAAGTAAGTCTACAGAGTATTATTGACTACGTAATGACATCATCACACTGCTCTCTTTCTCTCTCTCTCACACACACACACACACACACACACACAAGTCACACATTGTCACTGCTGTCCTGAGAATAAATAATAAATAAATGAATCCACACTCAGTTTATTTCTGTAAAGCTGCTTTGTGACATTGTGCATTGTTAAAAGTGCTATACAAATCAAATTTAATCAAATTTAATTGAAGTTAATGCCACGTGTTTGTTAAAAACAAACACGAACATTAAGTGTTAAAGCTTTCCATCTGCAGCCCGTTCTCAACAGAATGACTTAACGCTGAGCATCACAACATGAGATTATACAGACACGCTCATACATCACACTTAACTTCCTGTTTACATAAGCAGATTAATTCTCTGACATGTTCCTGCTAATTGTCATTGAATGATGCAGTGAATTTGTGTTGGTTGTAAACACATTGTGTGTGTGTGTGTGTGTGTGTGTGCGCGCAGGATTTACAGAGGAGCGCTGTGGATTCTGGGAGAATACTGCAGCACCAAGGATGACATCCAGAGTGTCATGACTGAAGTGCGCCGGTCACTTGGAGAGGTAAAAGCTCCATGTTTGTAAAGGAGACACTAAAATATCCAGATTTCAGTCACGGCACTGTGTATACACCTCACCTGCCTGTACATTATACACTGTTTACTCTAATACTGTGGCTATAAAGTAGCTTTCAAATGTATTCAGATGTGTGTGTGTGTGTGTGTGTAGATCCCCATAGTAGAGAATGAGATAAAGAAGGAGGCGGGAGAGCTGAAGGTGGAAGAGGAAGTGAGCGCAGTGCCGGTGCAGAAGCTGGTGACAGAGATGGGAACATACGTCACTCAGAGCGCTCTCAGCTCCAACAGACCCTCGAAGAAAGAGGAGGACAGGTTCGTAGCGCCAACCAACCACATCTTCACCAACCGCTGCTCATGCTGCGTCACGGGGCGGCGTAACACTCAGAGGAAAGTGCTATCTGCCCTCTTCCACATACACAAGCTCACAGATTGGCTAGTGTCACTGTGATTGACGGGGAGTAGAGAGTAGGCCCCTCCCACCCAGACAGCACAGACAGTTTTGCTCTCTTCTCTCTCGGCCTCGGATGGCTGTGATACGAAGTCGTGATCTCTGGACGACGAGGCGAACGCTGTTCTGTTCCTCCACTCTGGCGTCTAGTCTTCTTGTGGTGTTTTTAGTAAATCCCAGGCCAGGCAGGAACTAAAGTCAGGACTGGAAATGAACAGAAGTTATGATCTGTAACTAAGTTTTAAATACATTCATATAAACTTCACCTGCATGTGCTCTGTGCTGAACAGCAGCTCCAGAGAAAGATGTTTTGTTGATTTGCAGGTCATTAAGGTTTGTATTGGATACGAAGGAAACGCAGATCTCGAGACACAGCGAACTTTATTTTTGTCCATGTTTGCAGGCAGACATTTAAACCATCTGACTCGAAGAAGTTAGATTCTATCAGTGATTCCTGATAATATCATCAATCATCCCAAACTTATCATAGGCCCAATTTATTCAGCTGAGAGTGACACAGCACGTCTTTAATGTTCACCAGCGTGTTCTTTCAGAGTGAAGTAATGTGATGATGTAGTATTCCTGTCCGTAATCGTACAGCTCGACAGAAAAATCAGAACTAAGAGAGGATTTATGTGAGGATTAACTACTGCATGTGTTCTGTGCGTTAAAGCATTTTCACTACTGTTTTCCACAGATTTTAACTTTCTTCAAAGAAGTAAAAATAACGAATGAATCATCTTTTAGAAATCTGATTAGGGGGCCAGGCACCGAAGGTACATAGGCACCTTACTCTTCTTCTTCTTCTTCTTCTTCATCTTCTTCTTCATCTTCTTCTAGTCCATAGAACCATCTGGTAAAAAGTTGTAAAATTTGGTACACTGATTTGGGAGGGTCTAAGGAACATTCTGACCAAATTTGGGCCAAGTGCTGCCAATGATCTAGCGCCACCATCGGGTCAGATTTGGGCCTGATTAAGCCAGACTTTCGGCTTCTTACTGAGCGACTCTGATGTGATTATAAAGTTTGTTTGCAAAGTCTTTATTATTTATGAAGTTTTTTCCTTGTCTAGGCCTCCGCTGAGGGGTTTCCTGTTGGACGGGGATTTCTACGTCGCCGCGTCTCTCGCCACCACGCTGACTAAAATCGCACTACGCTACATTGCCATCGTTACAGACAAGAAGAAACAAAACGTAATGATGTCTTACCTGTTATATCTTTTTGTTTATTTTTAATATATGAGATTAACTAAAGTCACCTCGTTTGTTTCTGTATTTATTTTTTTGTCTCGTGTGTTCAGTCGTTTGTAGCTGAAGCCATGCTGATCATGGCCACCGTGCTGCACCTGGGGAAATCCTCACTGCCCAAGAAGCCCATCACGGATGACGACGTTGAGCGAATCTCTCTGTGCCTGAAGGTTCTGTCCGAGTCCTCACCGCTCATGAGTGACATCTTCAACAAGGAATGCCGCAGATCCCTGTCCCACATGCTGACCGTACGGCTGGAGGAGGAGAAACTGTCTCAGAAGGTACACACACACACACAGACACACACACACACACACACACACACACACAGTCACCACCGCTTTTGGTGCATACACCATTCTCAGCTTACAAGTTCTATCTTTTAAGGAGTTATTTTTACTTTTCTAAAGGTTTTAATGCCTCCAGTACTGAGTGGTGAAGGTGTTGTGCTTCTGGGTAGTGCGATGCCTCAAGAACGAGCTGTTTTTTAAAAAATATTCTATTAATTCTATTTATATGGAATTGTCATCATGATCATCAGATGAACTGATTAGATTTGATCATAAAACTGAACATAAAGGCTGAAGGTCACAGCAAGGTCAAATGTCTGAAATATTTTTCTTCAGTAGCTTCCTTCCTGTGTGAAGTGTATTTTATTGGGATTTCTGGTGTACAAATTACTAAGAGTAAGGACTAGACTTGTTTGTTTTGGAAGTGGCCCCGCCCACGCCGTTGAGTTCTGCTCAAGCTAAAAGATTTTCTTATCGCGATATCTGAGTGCTTTTATTTTGAAAATGCAAATATTAAACTGTAGTTTTTGGACAAAAACAATCAGATTTTCATCCTTAACACTAGAAGCTGAGTAATAAGTTGCAGTTTATGAGAGAGTGGTTTCGCCCATCTCCAGTCATTAAAACACATTAACACACATTAATGTTAATGTTCACTGAACACGGTGCATTTCCAGGGCTTCCTCCCTATCAGAGTGCATAAGACGTTTTTCATGTTTTTCTTTCATTTTATTTGCAGTTGTCGGACCCTGTGATGATGACTGTGTATCTGAGGAGGCGAGAACGTGATCACACTGAAGTGTTTGTTTTATATTTAATTCCACAGAAAGAATCGGAGAAGCGTAACGTGACGGTGCAGGCCGACGACCCCATCTCCTTCATGCAGCTCACCGCCAAGAACGAGACGAGCTCCAAAGAGGACCAGTTCCAGCTCAGTCTGCTGGCCGCTATGGGCAACACGCAGAGGAAGGAAGCGTCCGACCCGCTCGCCTCCAAACTCAATAAGGTAACACTATATAACACTCTGATGATGCAAAATATATACTTCAATAAACTCAACATAACACACTCCCCGTTTCACACTTTAAATGATTAAACGAGTACCACAGTGTCAGGACGACTCTCATACAGACGCTTGTGCGTTTCTCCTAACACACAGACTAGAAAGATGTTCAGTAAATAGGTGATTATTTGAATTTTGTTCTCAATTTGTGTTAATTGAGGTAAAAATCATAAACTCTGAAGTGTGATTTATTTTTAAAAGTAGAATGTACAAATATTCACTGCAAATATCTAAGATATTTAAGGTACAACAGCCAGCTCCGGCTCACTGATCTGATTGGTCGAGCAGCGTTCCTATAGAGTGGTGATATTTCCTATAACCGCACTGAGACGTTTCACCGTGTGCATCACTCCCTCGTCTGTGTTCACCTCGTAAAATTCCACTTCCTGGTTCCAAACCATTACTACGGCACAGTTAGTGACATCATCAGCGGACATGGCAAACTATACATTTTCATGAATATAACGTTTTGCCTTAAAATACGAAAGCTCGTCAGATGAAGATGAGAAGGAAGAAGAGACGCCAATTTCACCTGAAGCACCTTCAGCAGGAATGTACAGATCAGTGTGAGCTAGCCGACGTGCTATAAAGTGAGTGTGGGTTCTTCAGAATCTATTTCCGCTAACGGCGCAAAGATAAACAGAACATTTGCAGAACATGTGCGCTTAAACTTAATATCCGCTCGGCTGTTATTATATTCAGTATAATCTTAATCTCACTTGCTGTTCATTATATCGCTGAGAGCGAAGAGTTGAGATTTTTTTAAAACATAAGCCATGCAGTTTTAAAGTTTTAAAGTCAGGTTACTGGTTTTATTTCACACTGAATATGAATGGAAATTATTGACAACATCTGCGTCCGAAATCGTTTACTATTCCCTATATACAGTAGCGAATGATACTTGAGTCCACTATATGGGGAAGAAGTGAACGAAAATGAGTGAGCGAATTCGGACGCTGACATAAATACTAAAGCTGCAACAACTAATAGATAAAACCGATAATAATGGATTATGAAATTCGTTGTCAGTGAATCTGCGCGGGGCACGTTTACTTCTGTTCCGAAAACACGCATCAGAGAGTACAGAATAAAGTTGTGTCCCAAATGACATACTATACACTTACACTATGCACTATGTACTCTACCGTCTAGTGTATGAAGTTTAGAAGGGTAATATCGTCTCACGTGGAAAACTAGCGGTTTTTAACTAACCGGAAATATAAGCTGTTTCCAGGCGATGGCGCATGACGTCAAACACACAATAATGACACCTCTAGCTTTAGCAGATACCCAGATTCAACAACAAGGACTTTCTTCATTTTATTGTTTATGTCAGCGTTACCTTTTATACCCAACATGACCTCGGTCACCATCAGACGGAGGCGTAATCATCAAGTGACGGTGGAAAAAAGTGTGCGACCTCCAAGTCGTCTAAGGCAGGAGAGCATTTTATATTAAATGCCACAAAAAAGGTGGAGTTTTACGAAGCGGGGTTTGTGTAGCACGGACACACAACAGTGATGCAGGAGCACAAACTTGTCTTTATATCCGAAATGCTCCACTGTGTGCAAGGGTTTGGGGAAACTGCTGTGAGTTGCTTAAAAAGTTTAGTTTAATTCAAGTTTATTATCATTATATGCTGTATTTTGCGATGCAGTGTAAATTCTGTCACTTATTATAACGGAAGTGAGCTGTTTGTAACGAGGCCGCGTTGCTCCTCACTCGCAGTGTAGATGAACAGTGGGAGGGCGAGTAAGATCCGTCAGAATGAATTTAATCACACTGATGAAAGGTTTACTGTATAATGTGCTTAGCACCACCAAGCTGCCACTGCTGGGCCCCTGAGCTCCTGAACAAGGCCCTGAACCCTCCACTCAGCTGTATAAATGAGATAAATGTAAGTCGCTCTGGATAAGGGCCTATGCCGTAAATGTGATGAACATTGGAGAAGTGGAATAGATACAGCAGTGTAGTCTGTTCACCTCCTGGCCAGCAGATGGCAGTGTGACTGAGTAAAGCTCATGTGAATGTTTTTTCCCCTCTGACAGACTTTCTTTTGTCACTTCATCTCTGATTTCTGTATTTTCCTCCACAGGTGACTCAGCTGACTGGTTTCTCAGATCCGGTCTATGCTGAAGCGTACGTCCACGTGAACCAGTATGACATCGTGCTGGACGTGCTGGTGGTCAACCAAACCAGTGACACCCTCCAGAACTGCACTTTGGAACTGGCCACATTGGGTACCAGCTCTGTTCTTACAACAACATTCACTTTATCATCTCTATCTATCTATCTATCATTCTTTATCTATCTGTTTATCTGTTTATGTATTCATTCTTTCGTTCTTTCATTCCGTGTGCTGTCGGATATAAAACCGAGGTGTTGTGCTGATCCTGCAGGTGACCTGAAGCTGGTGGAGAAGCCATCTCCTCTCACTCTCGCTCCTCATGACTTTGCAAACATCAAAGCCAACGTCAAAGTGGCTTCCACAGAAAACGGCATCATCTTCGGGAATATCGGTGAGGAAACTTTCGGTGTATACAGCTAACTGCCATGGACAGGAAGTCAATTATTTAGCCTAGTGGTGTTTTGCAGTGTGTGTGTATAGTGTGTGTGTATGTGTGTATAATGTGTGTGTGTGTGTATGTGGTGCTTTGCAGTGTATGATGTGTCGGGAGCAGCCAGTGACAGGAACTGTGTGGTTCTCAGTGACATCCACATTGACATCATGGACTACATCCAGCCGGCTTCCTGCACAGACGCGGAGTTCAGGCAAATGTGGGCGGAGTTTGAGTGGGAGAACAAGGTAAAGACTCTTAGTACTCATAGTGAAATAGTGTGTGATTCCATAAACATCTCACTTCTCCTCTCCATTCTCCTCCTTGTTCTCTAAAGGTTACAGTGAACACCAACATCACCGAGCTGAACGATTATCTTCAGCACATTCTCAGCTCCACCAACATGAAGTGTTTAACTCCAGAGAAGGTAACGCTGTAAACACCAAAACATCTCACGCTCTCCTCGTCCATGTTCACTGATTTGTAAAGTCATGCCTTTTTCTCTTTCTCTCTCGTGTGTGTGTGTGTGTGTGTGTGTGTGTGTGTGTGTGTGTGTGTGTGTGTGTGTGTGTGTGTGTGTTTTGTAATCCAGGCTCTCTCTGGTGTTTGTGGTTTCATGGCTGCTAACCTGTATGCTCGCTCCATCTTCGGTGAGGACGCTCTGGCTAACGTGAGCATTGAGAAGCCCATCCTTCTCGGACCTGAGGCTCCGGTCAACGGCCACATTCGCATCCGCGCCAAGAGCCAGGTGAGGAACCGACAGAGTACTCGAACAGGAACTCACAGAAGAACTTGAACACTCAGTTTGTGTTTTAGCAGCTAACATTTATATACACAATATATGGCCAAAAGTATGTGCACCCCGGACCATAACACCCGTATGAGGTTCTTCCCCAAACTGTTTCCACGAAGTTTAAACCACACAGTTGTATAGAACATCTCTGTACGCTGTAGCTTTACAGTTTCCTTCACTGGAACTAAGAGGCCCAAACCTGTTCCAGCACGACACAAAGTGCACAAAGCGAGCTCCATGAGACGTGGGATATATCACAGTATTCCGGTTTGCTAAGAAAATGCATGTAAAATAGCTTCAAATGTAAAAATCCATAGATGGTTTCAGTGATCTGGTGATCGATCATCTACCGAAATATTTAAATGGGAAAACGGAGTAAAAATGAAATGAGTGATTGTGAGTGACAGTGGTATGTCAGTGTTTTAGTACTAATAATTCTCATTAAAGTGATATTATTCAGTAAAATACCACAGGACTGGTATTATGGTATCGTTATATTACACAGCTGTAGATTTCTTTATTACTAATATTTCTGTGTTTCTCCTCCACAGGGCATGGCCTTGAGTCTGGGAGATAAGATTAATCTGTCTCAGAAGAAGACCATCTCATAAAGCTCAAAGGCCTTCAGTAGGAAGCGCTCGTATTTTCATCCTTTACTTTATTTTTCCTCTGTCACTCCGTTTCTGACTCGCGTACACGTCATCGCTGTGTGATTCGAATAAAACCAGTGCGATCTGTGTAACGATATTTCATCCAACGAAACTCTTAATGTCTCTTCATTTATCTGTAATATGTACCAATAAATATCACCAGACCATCACCGTCTCCTGTCTTTAATTCTGAGTTGTTCATTAATGTTAAAAAAAAAATAAACACTATGCACAAAAAGAGCCATAAAACTGATCACACCATGAGGAGGAGCTTCATGGAACTGATGAGGTTTAAAATCACACCATCTATAACAACAAACTCCAGAAACTCCTCTACACAAGGATAAATACACCTCTATAAATATTAACTGTTGGGGGGCCAATAGTTATGACATTATTGTTTTTGCAGAAAACTTGTTTTTCTTTGTTATATAACTGCATAGTGCCTCAGTATGTTTAAGCTCAAAATGGCAATATTATTCATTTTATATATTTATTTCTGCCAGTTTTCAGGAAGGGGGCCAATAATTCTGGAGTCGACTGTATATAGGCAATTAATAAAATTTAACATTAATGCAGTTCTACTGATGCGTTTAAGGTTCAAGATCTTCAACAGTCAGGTGTTAATTCTGTTCATCTCTTATTTTTATCTGGAGGCTGTTAGTGATGTAAATGTTGTAAAATAAATGAACTTGAGCACGAATTAATTTTTAGGAAAACATCACTCCTGAAATTCCTCCTGACTGAAACATCTCCTCCTCCTCCTCCTCCTCCTCCTCCTCACTGTTCAGATCATCACCTCTGCCTTCATCTCTCTTCTACACTTTTACTCTCAGATCTTTAATCTGGATTTTTACCACAAATTCAATTTGTCCTAAAGATTCTGATTAAACTGATCTGAAGTCTGTTTTTCTTTTTCTGCTGTTTCACATTCGAACAGTCTGCTGCTGCTCCGAGCTCAACACTGATACAGAGCTTTAGTACATGATGATCATAAAACACCTCACTAATGCACATCACATTTACTGATTTCCATTAACACAAGACAACTTTAATGACGACGACGTTTAAACCCCGCGGTCATTATGGCGAAAGGTGTGAAATGTTCTGGAATTGTTTCTTGCGGAAAGAGAAAGAACGCTGCTGTAAACTGCTGTGTGACTAAAATAAGATTAAAATCATTCGAACTAATTTTACTTTCCATCAGGTGCTGAATAAAAAATAGTGCAGTGATATTGATTTTGGAGAATTTCAATCCCTAACATGGAAAAAACAATCAAGAAGGAAAAATAGAAACGGTGCAGGTCTTTAATATTATATGATTAAAATTATTACATTATTTTACTGTTTTTGTGTTTAACGCATCATTTACACCTGGAGAAAAATCCAAAACCATTTGAGGAGCTTGAAATAAACATCTTTAAAGTACACGTGTGTAGCGCTGCTATAAACACGCTGGAATTATTTACTTCTCGAGGATAAACTGTAGAAGAATTTAGCATGTTTGTGTTTTCCTTCACAGGGACGAGGTTTGGGTCGGTTTAGAGCTCGACTTCATTAAAATTCCTCGCATTCCATCAGGGCTTCGTGCAGAGTGAAAGCCAGTCATGTGTTCACTCCACACACTAAAAGTGAGAAAATGTGAATCAGTGACTCACACCAATAAAAAGTCCAAACAGAACACAGCTGTGTCAAAGTGAGACGTCTGATTAGAATCAGTGCTGATGTTCTCGTAGCTGAAGTGTCTGATGTTCTACTTGAGAACCCCATGTTCTTGTAGTTGTTTCTGTGAGGTCACAAGGTCAGAGTTCACACATCTGTGAAAACAACACAACACCACAGACGTCTCACATCGTGTACACACACACACACACACACCACACAAACAACGAAAATTGTACCCCGTTCACACCTGGTATTAATGTATGTCCTGGGTGATTGGAGTGTAAGCAGTGAGTGATAAGTACAGGTGTGAACGGGGTCCAGTGTGTCTCAAGGACACTTTGTGATCCAATTCCTCAAACCACATTCGGAGGTGATCTGAGTGCGTCCCCCACAGCAATGAAGGACCAACTAATCGACTGCGTCAGGGCTCTCACCAGAGAATATGTTTGTTGTATGTTTAAAGGCTGTTATTGCATGCTTTTTTTAAAACAATATTTTTTAAACTATCCAAGGAAGAACATCCACAGCCATCTTTATATTTTCTAAATGGTACCATCCACAGTAATCTCATCGTAATCTTTAGGCTGTCCATATGAGAGAACTCCAACCAGAAGTAGGGCATCAGGATAGATCAGGCAGGTCTGAAGAGAAGAAGGGGTCAGGATCATTGCTATCCTAGGAGTAGCTTGTGTGTGTTGGGGGGCGGGGGGGAGGGGGTGGTTGGTGGACAGATCAATAGGTATGCTCTTGTCCTGTAATGGACACTGAAACATCGCTGGGGCCCCAAATAACCCAAAAGGAAGTGTGACAAACTGGTGTAACACAAATAGTGTGAAAAGGCTGTTTTTTTCACAAGATATTGGAGTCAAGGGAATCAAGACCACTGGGCTGCTCCAGTCACTGTGGGACTCCTCGATTACTTCATGTTGAACCATATTTTTCTTGTGTTCAGGCATCCGGTATGGGCGGCTACGTACAATCACACCTGGAGGTGTCTCAGTGTGGTGTTCTGTGAGGTCAGTGCGACCGAGTAGAAGCGAAAACACATTGGAAAATTCCTCCTGCAACCTGGCTGTGAGAGGTGGTCCACAAGGGACCAGGATGAATTGATCTGCACTTTTTATACTTACCTCTGATCCCAGCTCCTCCAGCCACAGGAACTGCCTCTCTCCACAGTTTTAGGGGCTTGAGGTGGTATACTTGAAGTGCATCACCTCTATTCGTTCGCCTGACCTCATAGTCGACTTCTCCGACTTGCCATGTGACCTCAAAGGGTCCTTGCCACTCCGCGAGTAATTTAGAGCTCGTCATGGGTAGCAAAACGAGCACTTTATCTCCCGGTGCAAATTCCCATAGCCAAGTACCCCTATTATACAGCTGGGACTGATGTTCTTGCAACTGTAGCAAGTTCTCCTGTGTCCCAGTGTGTGGAGTTTCTCAGGCCAAGAACATATGGAATTTCATTTTTGCTGTTAGAAGGGGTCCTTCCTCCCAATTTTGCTCTAATACTTGTACACCACCCAAGACACCGCATGGCTTGCATCTGTACAGTTATTTGAATGGGGAAAACCTCGTGGAGGGTTGCAGGACCTCTCATACTGCAAATAACACTTATCCCAATTCCGCGCATCGTCATGAACGAACTTACGAATCATAATTTTTAAGCGTTTGATTAAAGTGTTCAACCAGCTCATCTGTCTGCGGATGGTAAGCACAAATTTATTTAATCCCCAGTAATTTGTAAAGTTTGTGTAGTGTCCATGACATAAACGTAGTGCCTTGGTCAGTCAGGATCTCTTTTGGGATCCTGACTCGGGAGATAACATGGAAGAGTGCCTCTGCAACACTATGTGCTGATATGTTGTGCTTCTGGTTATCGTGTTGCATAATCCACCAGGACTAACACAAAGCAAAATCCTCATGTGTACCTGTCTAATGGCCCTACGAGGTCCATGCCAATTCTTTCAAAGGGGACCCTGATAAATGGTAACGGGCGCAATGGCGCTTTTGGGGTGGCTGGAGGATTCACCAGCTGACATTTGCGACATGCCACACACCACCTGCAAACATCACTGTGAACTCCCGGCCAAAAAAAACCAAGCCATTAGACGGTTTAGTGTCTTATCATGCCCCAAATGCCCAGCCATGGGATTATGATGAGCCGCCTGGAATAATATTTCCCGACGGCTCTTCAGGACCAACAATTGGGTTGTTTCTTCTTTGGTTTGAGTGTCTTGCATCACTCGATATAACTTGTCCTTAATAATTGAAAAATACAAGTGGAAGACCGCAACATTAAGCTGAATTTGCTGACCATTCATTACTTTTACTTGGTCAAAGGCGTGCCTCAAAATTTCGTCATGAGCTTGCTCCAAGGGGAAATCCCAGAGGGGAATCCCTGCTAAGGGTGGCGACACACATAAGTAAACTCAGGCTAATAAAACACAGGTGTGAATCATTATGCGTTACCTGCCGGTTTGAAATGCTTCCTCTCTGTCCACAGCTGACGCTCGACCATGCCCCCGCTGCCACAATCCTATACTATACTCTATATCCATACCCCCTCTATACTCTATATCCTATACCGTCCATACGCTATACCACCATTTACTCTACCTCTTATATATTCTGAATCCTGTATCGCTCTATACACTATATCCTTTACCCTCTATATCCTATACCCCCATATACTCTATATCCTATACCCCTCTATACACTATATCTCTTATATACTCTATATCATATGCCCCCATAGTAGAAGAAGCAGAAGAAGCGTATAGAGAATATACTCTATATCCTATACCCCCATATACTCTATATCCTATACCCCAATATACTCTATATCCTATGCCCCATATACTCTATAACCCATACCCCCATATACTCTATACCCTATACCCCTATATACTCTATATCCTATACCCCTCTATACACTATATCTCTTATATACTCTATATCATATGCCCCCATAGTAGAAGAAGCAGAAGAAGCGTATAGAGCATATACTCTATATCCTATACCCCTATGTACTCTATACCCTATATCCCCATATACTCTATATCCTATACCCCTATATACTGTATATCCTTTACTGGCAGAGGAGGAGGTGTTGCACTCATTTATAATGATAATCTAGGCGTTACACAAAAACCTAGTCATAAATTCAACTCTTTTGAAGTTCTTTATGCTAGTATAACATATGTAGCCTCAAAAAACAAGTCTACTAAGCTGATTCCTCTACTTATTATTTACAGACCCCCAGGGCCATATTCCGAATTTCTTGGTGAACTTGCAGATTTAATGTCTAACCTGTTTGTTTCTCTAGACAAAGCATTAATTGTTGGCGACTTTAATATTCATTTTGATAACCCGGAAGATCCCAATCAGAATGTAATAGGACCCACTCATAATGGAGGTCACACTCTTGACCTGATACTAACATACAGATTAAATATAGAAAATATAGTCACATTTCCGCAGTCTGAAGCTATCTCAGATCATTATCTCAGATCATTATCTCAGATCATTATCTCAGATCATGTAAATTGAGTGTTGATCATAATATATGCACTTTGCCACGCTACTGTGTCAAACGTACATTCACCTCAGCTACTGCACAGAGTTTTATCAATAACCTCCCAGAAATATCAACTATGATTCAATCACCGTCTGATCCCACAGAACTTGATCAGGCGACTGAAAGCTTAGAGTCAATGTTCCTCTACACATTAGATAAGGTAGCTCCACTTAAAAGAAAAAATAATTAGAGAGAAAAAGCTTCAAGTACACTGTCCTTAACCATTAGGGGAAAATAAGCATACCTAATAATCTCTCTCTCTCTCTCCCTCTCTCAGTTCAATTCAATGTGTGCTTTATTGGCATGACAAAATATTTTTTGTATTGCCAAAGCAATATATAACAGTAGACCAAGAGAAGTAGGAATTGAACAAAACATAGTAAACATTGTTTAAAAATAAATAAATTAAATAAAAAACAAAAATAGGAGCAAAAAATAAATGAATGAACAGATGTTACAGATGTAGAAGATGTAAAAATTAATAACTAGATGCAACATCATATACATTAATGGTAACACAGGAACACAGGGACAAGGTGTTGATGGTAGGTGGGGTTAGGGTGGGTTGGTGTTTGTGATGGTAGGTGGGGTTAGGGTGGGTGGGTGGGTGTTTGTGATGGTAGGTGGGGTTAGGGTGGGTTGGTGTTTGTGATGGTAGGTGGGGT
>CM042567.1:150000-175000 GCA_023630585.1 Cranoglanis bouderius
GATATTAATTTATATCGATAGCCTACCATATAGCGGGAGATTTTAATATTAATACACAAATTACGAAATCATAATCAAACACCTTATAAGGTGTTGTGTGTTAGTTTGACGCGGGTTTGTTCGATCGCAGCAACATCCAGGCGGATTCTGCAGTTTCTCTGCTGCTGCGATGGATCTTGTTGCGAAACCAAATGTTACATCTGCGATCTGGAAACATTTTGGATTCATGTCTAAGGAGAGAGGTGACCCAATACATTTGGATGAAGCCATATGTCGGCTTTGTGGAAAATAATGTGCTAAACACTAGCCTATAAATCTCAGGAGCCATCTCCAGGCGTCACCCAGCCACATTTTTTAAATTTTATTTAAATAAAATGGTAAAAATAAATGGAATTTCTTTCAAAGTTTTATAGGCTTGTGGTTACTACACTTGAAGAAATAAAGTATTTGTCAGAGAAACGTGCGACTGTGTTTCACTTCTTCTCTTTATTTATCCATTTCTTCTGCTTCTCCCCTTGTGGGTCAATCACAATACATCCCACAGCGCCCTCAGGCTGTTTGTCATTGCAACAACACGACATAACAAGGCTGTGTTGAGTTGTTTCACTGATGGAAGTGCTGAAATAAATTTAATTAAAGCATATAAAATTATGTATATATTATTATTATTTTATTATATTATATTATATTTATTATATTATATAGTGATATAAATTTCACTCCCACCATAACCCAATGTGCAGTGGTAAAAAACGGCCACCGTCACAGCCCTAGTTAAATGACCTCGTTACAGCAAAAACAGACGAACTGATGCTCAGACATTCACGAGTAATGACCTGATGCCATCCAAGTCAGTGAGTCAGTTCAGATGATTTCACAGTGACATCACAGCGATGTAATCGTTGCCGTTTGGCATCAGGGATTGAACACGGATTGGGTTTTATCTCTTCTTTAAAGATGATTTAATAATCGTATTTCCACTGTGAGAGAAGCGTCCCATTCAGTCGCCTCATTTCGCTACGTTTTTCACTTTCAGATTGACAAGTCATTAAAATGTGTTTATAATTATGAGTAGAGCAAAAATATATTTTAGAATAATGAATATTTTGAAACACAGCATTTAATTAGCTATATTCTTCCATTTTACTCACACAATGTTAATGATACAGCAACAGGATTTAAAAAGCTTTTTCCATTTCAGTCATTTAACTGCAGTTGTTTATTTTATTATAGTTATATTTATTCAACTTTTTGTATAATGATTGTTGTTGTATAACGTGGGCAGCAGTAGCTCAGTGGTTGAAACCTTGGGCTACTGATCATAAGGTCATGAGTTCAAACCTCAGCACCAAGTTCAAGTTCAGTGTATTTGTATAGCGCTTTTAACAATGGACATTGTCCCAAAGCAGCTTTACAGAAATATATAAACTCAGGATATAGATTTTAAATGTATGAATTTATCCCTAATGAGCAGCCAGAGGTGACGGTGGTGAGGAAAAACTCCCTGAGACGATATGAGGAAGAAACCTTGAGAGGAACCAGACTCAAAAGGGAACCCATCCTCATCTGGGTGACACCGGATAGTGCGATTATAAATAAATAAATAAATAAATAAATCCCTTCTATAAATGTGCTAATGCTACATGGTCAAATAACAGCTGTGAGACCATGAAAAATTCATTACAGTTTTTATATGAAGTCTGTTTTGTTGAACTTCACCACTGTAATCTCAATGATCTTTAGGCTGCACCGTGTGGGGCCTCAGCAGCATCATGTGACTTCAGTTGATGAGATCTCCAACCAGAAGTAGGGCATCAGGATGGATCAGACAGGTCCAGAGAGCAGAAGGGGTCGGGATCACTGGCATCTCAGGAGTATCGTGTGAAGCTCGACAGAGAGAGAGAGAGAGAGAGATTATTAGGTATGATTATTGTCCTGTAATGGTTAAGGACAGTGTAGTTTGTGTGAGTGAAAGCAGGGACTCCGGTAAGACTAGCTATGACAGCATAACTAAAAGGGAGAGCCAGAAGGTAACACAGACATGAGGGCTCCCTGGGACATAAGGCAGCCAGCACCACCAAGCTGCCACCTTTGGGCCCCTGAGCGAGGCCCTTAACCCTCAACTGCTCAGGTGTATAAATGAGATAAATGTAAGTCGCTCTGAATAAGGGCGTCTGCCAAATGCCATAAATGTAAAATAATGACTTTGTTCTGAACAGTAAATATTATAATTTTATTTCTGTGCAGTTTCAGGTTCATCTCTTCTGTCTCCTTTTTTTCTTTTTTTTTTCAGCAAAATGTGGAGACAAATTCAGGCTCAGGTATCAGTGATGGTTCCATTTGGTGGAATGATCACATGCTAGTTAATATTAGCACCTGTAGCTAGTGTGCAGTGTTTCGTGTGTGTGTGTGTGTGTGTGTGTGTGTGTGTGTGTGTGTGTGTGTGTGTGTGTGTGTGAGACTGTATGGTTTTCATTACTGAACCATGAGGTCATGCTGAAGGAACACTGCGGCTCTGAGATTTTATTTAATAAACTCAGTAGAATGTGCAGCTGTGGTTTTCTGATCACCGACTCAGATGTTTTTGTGTTTTTGTGTTTTTGGAACTGAATCTTTACTCGTTTGTGATAAAAAGGGAGAACATGTGAGGGGTGGGTCCGGTTTCAGTTTTTTGCCTTTCATGAAAGAAAGTGAAAGTGAATGTGGATAAACACAGCTTATGAATTTGTAGTCTGTTTTTTTATTTGTATTGCTGTGTGTTTAGATAAAGATAACTCCAGCATCTGTCCTGAAGATGTCTCACACAGCAGACTGCTGATAGAGTGAGCAAACTGATTCATTACTGTCCGAGTCCGGGACGCTCTGTTTCCTGCTGTGGCTGCGGGGCGGGGTTGGGGTTGCGGGTGGGGTGGATATGGGGTAGAGGGGGGTAGATAGGGCGGTTGGGGTCAGGTGGTTTACACACACTGCTGTTTTAAAGAGAAACTCCTCTTTTCCTATTTAACTCCTGCATATTCAAACACCGTCCACATCCCTGTCCTCTGGACATCACTGAGCTCCGACTACTGCACTATACTACATGACACTACACTACACTGCACTGCACCACACTACACTGCATTAAACTACACTACACTGCACTGCACTACACTACACCACATTACTCTGCACCACATTACACTGCACTACACTGCACCACATCACACTGCACTACATTATACTGCACTACACTGCACGGCACCACACTACACCGCACTACATTACACTGCACTACATTACACTGCACTACACTGCACTACACTACATTACACTGCACTACACCACACTACACTGCACCACACTACACTGCACCACATTACACTGCACTACATTACACTGCACTACATTACACTGCACTACACTGCACTACACTACATTACACTGCACTACACTACACCACACTGCACTGCACTACATTACACTGCACTACATTACACTGCACCACATTACACTGCACTGCACCACACCACACTGCACTACATTACACTGCACCACATTACACTGCACTGCACCACACCACACTGCACTACATTACACTGCACCACACTACACTGCACTACACCACACCACACTGCACTACATTACACTGCACCACACTACACTGCACTACACTGCACTACACTATAGGGTTGTCAAAAGTACCGGTACTTCGGTACCAAGTCGGTACTAAAAAATAAAAAAATTGACGGTACCAGATTTTCACAAGTACCGGTAGTACTAACTGATGCGCTGTGTGACAGGTAGTCGGTCGGGAACTTTTCATAGGTGCACCGTGCAATTATGGTAGCAGTTGCATTATGGATGTTGTAGCATCATTTAATTCAAGTGTAGGATTGCAAAAAAACATCCTCGTTTTTTCTTACTTGATGGTTAGCATACACGAATGTAATGCTAATATGGTCATGTGTCCTTATTAACCATTTCATTCTTTTAAAAACATGCACAGCCCTGCCGGCGGACCGCAGTGTTGTTAAGTGTAAATCTATACTGTACACAGCTGCTGTGTTTACGTAGGAACTCCTGTGATATATCTTTGGAAAGATAAGATTCTTGTGCTTCGATTGATATAAACCAACACTTACAAAACTGAGGCATCTCACCTATGAAGCCTCGTATTAGTCCACTGATCCATAACATCCCCACAAAAACTCTTGTTACACTGGCAAAGGTCCAAACGATCCAATATAAAAATATTTAGTCCAAAACACATTATTACATCAATAAATACCCACAGACTATTGCTGAGTGTTACGATTCACCCTCTGATCACCGAAGCGAGCCGTGCGAGCGGCGCACTTCCGGATTCAGTGACCTTGACACTGTTTACTTCTCCACGTGTGTTTTGTTTTGATTTCTGTCCTGTCTCCGCCCCTGTATTGTCATTGGTTTTTTCCTAATGTGTCTCAGCTGTTTTGTGTTAACCACCTTGATTACTGTGTGTATTTAAAACCCGTGGTTCTCTGTCTGATTGTGAGCTTGTTTCTCGTCTTCTGGTTTTGATTCTGTTTCCGCCTCGTGTTGTGATTCTTGTTTAGCCCAGTTCATGCTGTTCGCCGATCGCCTGACCCACGCCTGTTTTATGACCACGATATCTGCCTCACGTTTTGGATTTGACTGCTGTTCCTAATAAACTGACTTTAACTGCACTTGCATCCGTCTCACTCACAATACCTGACACCGAGTCATTTCTAATTACAGGCAGATGTGCCTGATCTTTCAGGTTTTCTCTATTATAACTCCGCTTCACTTTAAGCACTTCAGTTTAAAAGTCCGTGTGTAAAGAGGCCTAACGAGCGGCGAGTGTTTCATTTCAGAAACTTTTTTACACGGTCTGTATTTTTTGCTAGTAATTTATTTAGTTATTATTTACTTGAAGGGAAAAAAACCTAAGGCCAAAACTTAAAGCATTTTTCAGAAATACTTGAAATATACATTTGTTTCATTTATTTGAATATATAACTTTATAAATAAGAAGTGTGTGTTGTTCAATTATGGCATATTTTTTGTTTAGTTGTTTATTTATACCTTTAATTACTTGTGGGGGGAAAAAAAAACTTGAAACACTTTGAAATACTTGAAGTATACAGAATGGCATTGTTTATTAAAAAAAAAAAAAAAAATATATATATATATATATATATATATATATATATATATATATATATATATATATATATATAACTTTATTAATAAAATAGTGTGTTGTTCAATTAGCATGTTTTTGTATTTTGCTTTGGTACCGAAATTGTACCGTGGAATTTTACTGGTATTGGTACCGAATACTGAAATTTTGGTACCTTGACAACTGTAGTACACTGCACTACACTACACTACACTGCACTACACTACACTACACTGCACTGCACCACACTACACTGCACTGCACCACACTACACCACACTACACTGCACCACACTACACTGCACTACACCACACTGCACTACACCACACTGCACTACACCACACTGCACTACACCACACTGCACTGCAGCACACTGCACTGCACCGCACTACACTGCACCACACCACACTACACTGCACCACACTACACTGCACTACACCACACTGCACTACACCACACTGCACTACACCACACTGCACCGCAGCACACTGCACCGCACCGCACTACACTGCACCGCACCACACTGCACCGCACCACACTGCACCGCAGCACACTGCACTGCACCGCACTACACTGCACCACACCACAGTGCACCACACCACAGTGCACCACACCACACCACACTGCACCACACTACACTGCACAGCACCACACCACACTGCACCACACTACACTGCACAGCACCACACCGCACTGCACCACACTACACTGCACGGCACCACACCACATTGCACCACACTACACCACACTACACTGCACCACAACACACTGCACTGCACTACACTACACCATATCACACTGCACTGCTCTACACCACACCACACTACATTGCACTGTACACCACACTACATTGCACTGCACCACACTACACTACACAACTTTACACTGCACCGCACTACACTGCACTGCACTACACTACTTTACACTGCACTACATTACACTGCACTACACTACTTT
Organism: Cranoglanis bouderius; assembly: GCA_023630585.1. NCBI lineage: Eukaryota > Metazoa > Chordata > Actinopteri > Siluriformes > Cranoglanididae > Cranoglanis > Cranoglanis bouderius. The sequence continues at coordinate 156,119 of CM042567.1, forward strand.
ACACTGCACCGCACTACACTGCACTGCACTACTTTACACTGCACTACACTACACTACACTACTTTACACTGCACCGCACTACACTGCACTACATTACTTTACACTGCACTACACTACACTGCACTACACTACACTACTTTACACTGCACCGCACTACACTGCACTACACTACTTTACACTGCACTACACTACACTACTTTACACTGCACTGCACTACATTACTTTACACTGCACTACACTGCACTACACTACACTACACTACTTTACACTGCACCGCACTACACTGCACTGCACTACACTACTTTACACTGCACTACACTACACTACACTACTTTACACTGCACCGCACTACACTGCACTACACTACACTACTTTACACTGCACTACACTACACTGCACCGGACTACACTACTTCACACTGCACTACACTGCACTGCACTTTCTCTATAGAGATGGAGAGAGTGTTTTGTGCGTTTTGTTCATTTTCACAGCTCAAACCCTCGACAGATAAAATGATTGAGTCTTTAATTCCAGGTGTTTGTGCGAGGTGTTTGTGCGAGGTGTTTGTGCGAGGTGTGTTTGTGTGAGGTGTGTTTGTGTGAGGTGTGTTTGTGTGAGGTGTGTTTGTGCGAGGTGTTTGTGCGAGGTGTTTGTGCGAGGTGTTTGTGCGAGGTGTGTTTGTGCGAGGTGTTTGTGCGAGGTGTTTGTGCGAGGTGTTTGTGCGAGGTGTATTGTGCGAGGTGTTTGTGCGAGGTGTTTGTGCGAGGTGTGTTTGTGCGAGGTGTGTTTGTGCGAGGTGTGTTTGTGCGAGGTGTTTGTGCGAGGTGTTTGTGCGAGGTGTATTGTGCGAGGTGTATTGTGCGAGGTGTTTGTGCGAGGTGTTTGTGCGAGGTGTTTGTGCGAGGTGTTTGTGCGAGGTGTGTTTGTGCGAGGTGTGTTTGTGCGAGGTGTGTTTGTGCGAGGTGTGTTTGTGCGAGGTGTTTGTGCGAGGTGTTTGTGCGAGGTGTATTGTGCGAGGTGTATTGTGCGAGGTGTTTGTGCGAGGTGTATTGTGCGAGGTGTTTGTGCGAGGTGTTTGTGCGAGGTGTTTGTGCGAGGTGTTTGTGCGAGGTGTTGGTGCGAGGTGTTGGTGCGAGGTGTTTGTGCGAGGTGTTTGTGCGAGGTGTTTGTGCGAGGTGTGTTTGTGCGAGGTGTGTTTGTGCGAGGTGTATTGTGCGAGGTGTATTGTGCGAGGTGTATTGTGCGAGGTGTGTTTGTGCGAGGTGTGTTTGTGCGAGGTGTGTTTGTGCGAGGTGTTTGTGCGAGGTGTATTGTGCGAGGTGTATTGTGCGAGGTGTATTGTGCGAGGTGTATTGTGCGAGGTGTTTGTGCGAGGTGTATTGTGCGAGGTGTTTGTGCGAGGTGTTTGTGCGAGGTGTTGGTGCGAGGTGTATGTGCGAGGTGTTGGTGCGAGGTGTTGGTGCGAGGTGTTGGTGCGAGGTGTTTGTGCGAGGTGCTGAAGTTAAAAATGAAAACATAATCACAGTTTTTAACAGGAACCTGAGCTCCGACCCTCAGCATATTTTGTAAAATACATTAGAAATGGAACTTTTGTTTGAAGTCAGAAATGATTAAAATAAAAGATAATACAGCTGAATTTGAAGTCCTGTCATATTTAGTCTTTAAGATAAAACACTGTGTTTAAAGATTCATTATTAAAATAAATTGTGTTGTCTTTATTTCTCACACTAACGAGTCACATGTTTGGACAATTAAATCTATTTTCTTTACAATTTTTTTTAATTTTACCCTTTTGTTCCTTACAGTTTGTAGTCACATTGTTTACCTCCAAACTTTTATTATTCCATCAGAAATTTTCACTGTTGATATTTTTATGATTAAAATCTGATTATTAAGTTTTGTGCATTAATACAGAATCAGGAATCATTTATGCAGGAATTATTTATAAATAACACAAAGCACTTTAAACACACATTTAATTTTCATCAAAATAGTCACATCTCATTTAGTGAGTGAACACACACACACACAGACACACAAATGCACGCACACACACACACACACACACACACACACACACACACAGACACACAAATGCACGCACACACACACACACACACACACACACACACACACACACACACTTGAAAGGAAACTGATCTTTGTATAATGGATAATGTTTAATTGAAGTGTTCCTGTGCTTTTGCAGCTTGACTCTGATCTGAAGGTTAAAGCAGCAGCTCTGTTCACACACTGTGTGTGTGTGTGTGTGTGTGTGTGTGTGTGTGTGTGTGTGTGTGTGTGTGTGTGTGTGTGTGTGTTGATTTTAGCTCACCTGTTGATTTCTCACACACTGCTGATTACAAATATTGTGAACAGAGTCTAGCATCTTTTCCACAGTGATCATGGTTCTCTCTGTGTGAACTCGCAGAACCGATCCGTTCTCAAACCGTGTGCATTCTGACTAAAATAAAAACTGGTTTAATACTAAAAGTCAATTAATGGTTGTTCTTAGAGGATTAGATGTGTTATAAACACAAACCGATATGGATTTGTTCAGGTTTTTTAAATAGAGTTAATAAAAATAAAATGCACAGAATCATGATTACGGATTTAATCACAATAATAAAACAGTCGATTTGGAACGCAGCCTTTCAGGTGTTAATCAATGGCATTAATGAAGCCTTATTGTTTTGGGGGTGTGTCCCAATACTCAGTGATGTTGGGGAAAAAGGGGAACTTCCTAAACAGTGATTGTGAAAGAGGATCTCCACCCACGTGTTTAAAAATACTCCATCAGGCCTGAACCTCCCCGTGGCCTTAAAGCCTTAAACTCCATTGTTTTGTATGTTGTCTCGGTTCACTTCCTGTATGAATACACAGCTTTGTGCAGGATACACACTCCGCTCTCCAGGGGTTAGTGAACTTTCCTGGAAGTAGGACACGCTGGTTCTGCACTTCATTGGTTTGTCAGTTTCACACGGCAGCACGGAGGCTGTGAGCAGGTTCTGTATGTACAGATGTGGAAGATTTGAGTTCCACATTCCACTCGGTTTAGTGTGCATGTGTATTAGTAGAAAAGGAAAGGAGTGTGTAGAGTGTGTAGAGTGTGTAGGGTGTGTAGGGTGTTTAGAGGACATGCTTTCCACGAGGCGTGTTTACGTGCCGTGTGTTGATTTGCACCCACGCCGGTCTCTCGTCTGCGTCTGGCTCGGAGTTGTGCATCTTGTGGCTTTTGTGTGCTTGGTGTTTCTGCGTCTGAGATATCCTGTTTACTCGTGTGAAGTGCAGACACCGAGCTCACACCTTCACCATCACACTAACGTCTTTTACTACCAAAAACACTTTAATGCACTTACAGCAAAAAAAAAATCCATTCCGCCATATTTTAAAAAAAGAAAAAAAAAAACATCACAGGGTTAAAAGCAGCTCCAAATTTAAATTGGCGTTTATAATAATCTAAATACTCCTGTGTTAATTAGAAGTGTATCCTGAACCCTGAGACTGTGATATCACAGCCAGGTAAATACACAAATACACCAACACACATCCATCCAATAACATCCTCACATTAGACGACATTAGCTCTGTGTTCACACGCCGTCATAGTTTTAATATGGAAGGTAACAGTTCTGTTTGTTTTTCATAATAAATATTTAGTATTGTTAATATATTCCTGTAAAAAGCCGATAATATAAAAGTCAGATTATGAAATGTTGTGCATTGATGCAGAATATTTCTGCGATCGTGACACAGAAGGAGCTGTACTTTTGTAAGGACATTTAAAAAAAAAAAACATTTTTACTGTCTTTACACGTCATCGAGTTTAAAATAAATCTCAGTTTTTCAGATCGTTCCAGCTTTTTCTGCTTCTTTTATAAAACTAGAGAAAACTTCCCTGAGACTTGGAGCAGGTCCAGTTTGCCCGAGGAGGTGAACGGTCACATGGCGGCTTTATGACAGCACCATGCTAATGCTAATTGTGACAGCGGGCCTCAGAGTCGCTCCATCTGATCGTTTTCAGACACGTGTCTGAGTTACAGCTTCACTGTGGGCTTTGTTCAAGCTGTAGATCAGCTGATCAGCCTCCCTCTCTCTCTCTCTCTCTCTCTCTCTCTCTCTCTCTCTCTCTTACACACTCACACACACATATCCTTTCCTCAGCTTTAAAATAAATAGAGAGATTTTCCACGAGAATTCTCTCACAGATCAGTTCTGCTGCAGTAAATTTTAATCTGAACGCTAATTTTCTTAATCCTGCACTCGGCTTCATCTCTAAACTAACTGACAACAACAAAAAGAAAAAAAACAGAAGTATGAACTGCAAAACCTATATGATTTTTCTTGTTGCTGAACCTCATGATGTGAAAGTCCAGCAGTGGCTTTGTGGTCGATCAGGTGTCACTGAGCTTTTTAGTTAATTTGATAAATAACTGCAATAAAATTACATTTTCATTGTCTGAGTGAATAAATCTACTTTCTCGAGCCACTCTTCAGACTGAAAGTGCTCATGAAGCATGAAGCAGCTTTATGATAAGATGATGTCCAGGAGACATTTTCTTATCAGCACCTGTTCGTACACAGGATCTCAGAGAGAGAGAGAGCAATATTTAGACGTTAGAAATCTCTTCCTTTTTCACTTAGCTATATTTACAGATGGCTCGAAAGTGGAAAACGGTGTAACTGCAGCAAAGGTGACTGGACCACAACATTATGGAATTCACATCCCAAAACAATGCTCAGTTAATATACTGGAAAAGCACAACAAAATAATTTAATAATCTTCACAGACTCCAAATCTTTTCTCCAAGCAAAGGAAACTTTAAAAACTGACCATCCTTCGGTAGACTGGGTCTTAACTAAAGTGGACCACTTATAGCATCTGTCCTTTAGCATCATCTTCTGCTGGGTTCCAAGTCATATTGGACTATCAGGAAATGAACAAGTGGATATGGCTACAAAGGAGGCAGTGAAGCTGGAGGTAGAAGAGAGTCCAATCCCCCCTCAGACCTTAAACCTTCTATCACTATATATTAAACAAGTGGCAAGAAGAAAGGGATACGTGTATAAACAACAAATTACATGGAATCCATCCTAAAATCTCCAGCAGACTTTTAATCTCTTTTAAAACAAAATTTGATCAGGTGGCGTTCACTAGATGTCGGAGAGGCCACTCGAGACTGCTGAAAGGTGAAGATCTGACTCTATGTATGTTCTGCAAGTCTCCACTTTCAATTTAACATATTTTATTGGACTGTCCTGCTTTTAATGCAAGTGGGCAACATTTTTATGTAGTAAGCTCACTCAAGGACTGGTTTAGTAAGATTTTACCAGAAAAGGTTTTAGAATTTTTATCATATGTAAATGTAAAACATCTTAACTGCTGTATTTTCCTGTCGTTTGGTTTTATTTTTTATTGTATTTATGCAATGCTTGAAATTTTTGTAAGTCCGTTTTTTGCCATGAAGATGCCAGAGATGCTGACATGGCATTAAAAGCTACACTACTACTACTACAGAGAGAGAGAGAGAGAGAGAGAGAGAGAGAGATGTTTGGTTTGAACTGAGCTGATGTTTATTTGTTAAACCTCAGCAGCTGTGGAAGAGCGGTGTAGATCACAGGGGCAAAGAGCCTCATCCTAGCAGGTGATGGAAGTGCATCTGCCCATCTGTTTTACAGCCCAGAGGAGAACACCGCTCAGCTGCTGTCACCTTCCACCACACGGCTGTTTAATATCGCTCGGCCTCCCAGAACTCACAGTGGAATTTTTTGTGTTGGCAGGAACAAGCACATATCAGCCTTGTACGAGTGTGTGTGATAAATATCTGGCACGATGTCCAACAAAACCATTTCATTCCTGGAGCTTTATTTAATCTGTATACCATTTATAGTGCTGTAGTCACTGAGAACTGAAAAAACATAGTTCATAGCAAAACAATTCACTGAGGTAATATGAACTAATAGCTTTTACTTTTAGGAGATTACAGGGACAGAACCGTACCACCTCCTGTCTTCATTCGGACTGTAGGAGGTCTTGTAAGGACAGCCGCTCTGCTCTGACTCGGAGGCCATTACTGCTTATTTATGAGGCTTAGTCTGGTGCTGTAATAGAGTTTGTGCTGTCTGAGCGCTCTGAGGCCTAAAACGGTAACAGAGCTGCGTATCTGTCACAGAGCCAAACGCAGAGCTCGTTCATCTGAATATCAGTTTAACCCACAGCGGGGAACAAAGCAGTTGTCCTTCTGAACATGTGAAAGAGTCTGAATGCAGCAACGTGACAAGCTTTAGGATGAATATCAAATACCTGTTTGTGTTTAGAAGAAGCTGCATAGCTTCCTGACTTTCTCTCACAAGTACACCGAGCCTGAGCAGCTCCACATCCTGGACACTGAATATCTGCTAAGGCACGACCTCATCCAGTGTTGTGTTTATAAAATATTTTCATTTGATTTTATCTTATTTCTCTGAAGAGGAACTCCTTCACAAGCACAAGGCTCAGGTTCAGAGCTGTAACGGTTTCACAGTTAGTCATGGTGTCCGATCGGACTGTTACCTCGCTGCCTTTCTCATACCTCTGTTTCTCAGTGCTGGGACGCGACTGCACTGGATCCATTTTCTGTGTTTGATTCACTCCTACTATAAACATGTTATACTGCTGCTTCTGCTGTCACTCCGAGGATGTTCCTAACTTTATCACACAACAATTCAGTTAAATTCAATAATGGACAGTGTCACAAAGCAGCTTTACAGAAATATACACATTCCGGATATAAATTTTACATTTATAAATGAACAAGACAGAGGAAAAACTCCCTGAGACAATATGAGGAAGAAACCTTGAGAGGAACCAGACTCAAAAGGGAACCCATCCTCATCTGGGTAACACCGGATAGTGCGATTATAAATAAATAAATCTCTTCTATAAATGTACCAGTACCACACGGTCAAATAACAGTTGTGAAACCATGAAAAATTCATTACAGTTTTTATATGAAGTCTGTTTTGTTGAACTTCACCACTGTAATCTCAATGATCTTTAGGCTGCACCGTGTGGGGCCTCAGCAGCATCATGTGACTTCCAATTGATGAGGTCTCCAACCAGAAGTAGGGAATCAGGATGGATCAGGCAGGTCCAGAGAGCAGAAGGGGTCGGGATCACTGGCATCTCAGGAGTATCATGTGTAGCTTGACAGAAGGGGAGAGAGAGAGAGAGAGAGAGAGAGAGAGATTATTAGTTATGATTATTGTCCTGTAATGGTTAAGGACAGTGTACTTTGCGTGAGTGAAAGCAGGGACTCCTGTAAGACTAGCTATGACAGCATAACTAAAAGGGAGAGCCAGAAGTTAACACAGACATGAGGGCTCCCTGGGACATAAGGCGGCCAGCCACCCCACCATCAACACACCTGGGTGAAGGCGTGAAAGTGGGGGGGCGACAGCATCCAAACATCCCAGTTCACCATTCAATGCTTAATAAGTCAATAGTAGTATTTTATAATCAGTGTGAAATTTGACTGGGAGCCAATGCAGTGTGGATAAGATAGGGGTGATGTGGTCATATCTTCTGGTTCTAGTGAAGACTCTAACTGGAGTTTGTTTATGCTCCTACTGGAACATCCAGACAGTAAGGCATTACAATAATCCAACCTAGAGGTGACGAAAGCATGGACCAATTCTTCTGCATCATGTAGTGACAATATATTTCTTAGCAATATTTCTGAGGTGAAAGAAGGCTATCCTAGTAATATTACCTACATGAGCGTCAAATGAAAGACTGGAGTCAATAATCACACCAAGGTCTTTTACTGCTGCACATGATGAAACAGAAAGGCCATCCAGAGTTACTATGGAATCAGAAAACTTACTTCTAGCTGCATGTGGTCCTAGTATAAGTTCTTCTGTCTTGTCAGAATTTAGTAAGAGGAAGTTAATGAGCATCCACTGTCTAATGTCCTTTACACATTCCTCGACTTTATTAAACTGGTGTCTGTCATCTGGCTTTGCTGAAACATACAACTGTGTGTCATCAGCATAACAGTGGAAGCTAATTCCATGTTTACGAATAATTTGACCCAGAGGTAGCATATATAAAGAAAAAAGCAGTGGGCCTAAAACAGAACCTTGTGGAACACCACACTTTACCTCAGTATGCATAGAGAATTCACCATTTACATCTACGTACTGATGACGATCAGTCAAATAAGACCTGAGCCAGGAGAGGGCCGCGCCCTTAATGCCAACAACGTTTTCTAGTCTATCAAGGAGAGCAGTATGATCAATTGTATCAAAAGCTGCACTAAGGTCAAGCAACACAAGCATGGAGACACAACCCTGATCAGAGGCCATCAGTAGGTCATTTACCACTTTAACCAGTGCTGTCTCTGTGCTATGATGAGGCCTAAATCCTGACTGATATATTTCATGAATGTTATTCCTATTTAGGTACGAGCATAGCTGCTGTGGTACAACTTTTTCTAAGATCTTGGAGATAAAGGGGAGATTTGATATTGGCCTGTAGCTGGACAATTGACAGGGGTCGAGGTCAGGTTTTTTAATCAGGGGTTTGATAACTGCTAGTTTAAACGATTTAGGTACATAGCCAGTGCTAAGGGAAGAGTTGATTATTTTTAGAAGGGGTTTGATTATTTCTGGAGTAATCTGTTTGAAGAAACAGAGCTTTCAGTCGCCTGATCAAGTTCTACGGGATCAGGCGGTGATTGAATCATAGTTGATATCTCTGGGAGGTTACTGATAAAACTCTGTGCAGTAGCTGACGTGAATGTACGTTTGACACAGTAGCGTGGTAAAGTGCATATATTATGATCAATACGCAATTTACATGAGATGAGATAATGATCTGAGATAATGATCTGAGATAATGATCTGAGATAATGATCTGAGATAGCTTCAGACTGCGGAAGTGTGACTATATTTTCTATATTTAATCCGTATGTTAGTATAATGTAAAGAGTGTGACCACCTTTATGAGTGGGTCCTATTACATTCTGACTGACCCCTACTGAATCTAAAATAGACACAACCGCTGTTCTCAGAGGATCTTCCGGGTTATCAAATTGAATATTAAAGTCACCAACAATTAATGCTTTATCTAGAGAAACGACCAGGTTCGAGATAAAAAGTGCGAATTCACCAAGGAATTCAGAGTATGGCCCTGGGGGTCTGTAAATAATAATAAGTGGAATCGATTCGATAGACTTATTTTTAGTGGTTACATATGTTATACTAGTATGAAGAACTTCAAAGGAGTTGAACTTATGGCTGGGTTTTTGTGTGACGCCTAGGTTTTTATTATAAATGAGTGCGACACCTCCTCCTCTGCCAGTTAGACGGGGCTGATGTATATAACTATATCCAGGAGGACTGGCTTCATTTAATGCTATGTACTCGTTTGGTTTAATCCATGTTTCCATGAAGGCGTGAAAGTGGGGGGGGCGACAGCATCCAAACATCCCAGTTCACCATTCAATGCTTTATTTGTCAGTAGTAGTATTTTATAATCAGTGTGAAATTTGACTGGGAGCCAATGCAGTGTGGATAAGATAGGGGTGATGTGGTCATATCTTCTGGTTCTAGTGAAGACTCTAACTGGAGTTTGTTTATGCTCCTACTGGAACATCCAGACAGTAAGGCATTACAATAATCCAACCTAGAGGTCACGAAAGCATGAATTCTTCTGCATCATGTAGTGACAATATATTTCTTATCTTAGCAATATAACAATATAATAGCTGTAAATAATAATAACAAAAATATTAAACACACATAGAAGAACACAGTATTGCTGACCACAACAAAACTACATGATCACATGACTTTATTCAGCTTCTCCAAAGTCATGATCACGATAGGGGAAGTCCAGGAACAGAGGAACAAAACAGTTCCTGAGTTACTGAGAGGAACATCTCATCGTTATGTTTGTATTGAGGACAAAGTTCTGGTTTTGTAGATGATGTTCAGTAGAAACTAATGTTGTTAAAAAAGCAAAAAAAAAAAAAAAAAGAGAAAGAATTTTCAAAGTAAAACTATTCAAAGCCAGAGCAACATGAACATCACTCCAGTGAGGTGTAACGAGGTCTCTGTGGTGTGATGGAGTTTCTAAGAGCATCACATGAGAAAGCAGAACAGCTGCAGCGTGCTCAGTGAACTCTTTACCTGCTGTGTGGTTTTCATAAGCAGGTCACACACACACACACACACACACACACACACACACACACACACACACACACACACACACACAAGGATGTTCTCCATCAATACAGAGCATTTCTTACAAACGTTAAATACTGGCTGTAGTGTGGTTTGGACAGTCAGTGGCGTGGTCATGTGACCAGTCAGTGGCGTGGTCATGTGACCAGTCAGTGGCGTGGTCATGTGACCAGTCAGTGGACATGGCTCTGTAGCTGGACTTTTTTCATGGAAGGTTTTTTTCAGGCCTCCAGCTGAGTTCTAAGAGGAACTTCTGTTTGGTTCCAGCTGCTCTTAGGGCAGAATGATTGAAGGTTAATGCCACAGGGTCTGCAGGAACAGGGCTGGAGGTCTCTCAGTAACTCTCTCCCTCCTTTAATCTCAGTAGGAACTGTGCCTTTGTGCTTCAGGGTCATGAGCAGGCTGTTTGAAGTGATGATGTATTTCATTTACCTGCAGCTCCTCCTGAACTCAGCTCACTCTAAACCCTCACATTCACACACCAGGAATTTATTGTCATATATTCAGCAGTAAGGTTCAGATTTTGTGTGATTAAAACATTTTAGCTATCAGATGGTATTTACTGAGATGTGCACATTCACCTTTAACAGGTAAGTCATAAGCAGTCATCAAGACGTCATTCTCCTTCCTGGGAATGTATTAGTTTCTGTTCACAGATGATGAGACTCCTGAGGATCAGAGCCTTTATGCTAATGGCTAATGGTTAGTGCTGCGAATCTGAACTGCTCCTCGAGGTCTTTGTGTGGGAACTTGGCTGAGCTCCTCCTCGGGTTCTGGCTGTTATCCAGGACATTGATTTGTTCCTGAGGAAGGCGAAGAAAAAGAGTTGTTGAAGTTGTTTTATTTCTTTGTTTGCTGTCTCGTGTTTGTCGCTTGTTTCAGAGCGAGACGTTTGTGGTGAGATAAATCAACATGCAGCTACGTTACGTGCTCGCTCTCCATCTTCACATCGTTATTGTTGAATCAGTGACCTTTCTGCTTTGTGTATGAGCTCATGGGAAAAGTGGGCGTTTCCACAGGAAGTGGAGGACGATGTGTGAGTCGAGCCTGGACTGTGGAATGTGGAGTGCAGCAGAGACGCACGTCAGGAAAGAGTTTACACAAAAACAAAACATTTACTCCATGTTAACTAATTATTCCAGGAGTTTGTGTAAGACTGATCCCGTCTGTCTCTCACACCACAAAGCTCCTGCAGGAATAAGAGACTGAGAGCTCAGTGATGAAGCTCAGGTTTTACTCCAAACACCAAGAACGTGTCCTGTACATAACCTCCCACTCCGGTAGAGGTGCCATGCGCTAAGCTAATTAGCAAGCCAGTCATTTCAGCTAAACGGTCCCACATTCACCCAGCTGGACTCTTTATCTTCTCAGTGATCTCATGATGAGCTTCCAGGAAGAGTAGAGTCACGCTGTGTAAAGTGTTCAGCAGCTCAGTGACTCCTGAATGAGTGTGTTCATGTCCCTCTAGAGAACCGTCATCCACTGACATCATCCACAGCAAAATCCATCATTTAGTCATGTTCTCACTTCCCTGAACACTCGACATGCACATGGAGGCTGCAGGACTGATTAAACCTTCAGACTTCTTCTTCACTGTGAGAGATATGAAGTCATTTTTCGCTCCAGTCCTCAGGACCTCGTGTTCAGCTTTACTGCTCATGTTCAGACTTCACAGCGTTCACAATCACGGCTTTAATAACAGGGTGTTTTTATTATCATTTACACGTTCACACTCGCCCTGAAGGTCCTGTTACACAGACTGTGGTGGAATTGAGGGACTTTACGTTTACTGCAGATTGTCCTGTTTATCTGATGAATGTGTTGCGGCACAAACAGCTCCAGCAGCTCCTGGATTTCTGAGTAAAGAACAATTTCCAGACGTCGGCTCTTCTTTTACTTCTCTGCTGATGTTTCACAATCCATCAGTGTGATGTAGGATAATTAGTCATCAAGGACCTCGTCCACCTTCCTGGGTACGTATCCGCTTGTGTTCATACATCAGCGTCCTTATAAATTCCTGGGAATTGTGCTGCATCTCTTCCCATTTAATTCCAGCCTTCAGTCTTCCTGGGACTTCGACTCACAACTTCTTCCTGCTGTTAAGAAAAGAATCGCAGAATAAATGTGTGCAGGACTCTTTAGACATGAGTCCTTTTGTTCGTTGTGTAGATAGATAGACAGATTAATAGATACAGTTGTGCTCATAAATTTATACCCCCCTTACAGAATCTGCAAAATGTTAATAATTGGAAAAAAAAATAAGAGGGATCTTAAAAATTGCATTTTGTTTATTTAGTTCTGCCCTGAATAATCTGTTTCACATTACAGATTTTTACATTTAATTCAAAAGACACAATAATAACTGAATTTACACAAATGAACCAGTTCAAAAGTTTACGTACGCTTGATTATTAATACTGTGTGTTGTTACCTGGATGATCAACAACTATTTTTATGTTTTGTGATAATTGTTCATGAGCCCGTTGTTGGTTAGGGTTAGGGTTAAGGTTAGGGACCGAGGGTTAGGGTTAGGGTTAGGATTAGGGACCGAGGGTTAGGGTTTGGGACTGAGGGACTCAAACACAACTATTACAAAAGGTGTAAACATTCACTGATGCTCAAGAAGTATCGTGTTGCCTTCTTAAGCATCAGTGAATGTTGGCACCTTTTGTAATAGTTGTGTTTGAGTCCCTCAGTTGTCCTCAGTGTGAAAAGATGGACCTGAACATCATATAGTCTGCTGATCAAATATGCAGAAGATGCTGGAAAAGTAAAGAATGTTCAGGACCTGGAGGATTTAACTGAAGAACAGTGGGCAGTTTAACTGTTCAGGACAAACAAGGGACTCATGAACATCATCACACAACATAAACACAGTCAACAGGTAACAACACACAGTATTAACTGCTTCATTTGTGTAAATTCAGTTATTATTGTGTCTTGTGGATTAAATGTAAACATCTGTAATGAGAAACAGCTTCTTCAGGGCAGAACTAAATAAACAAAATGCAATTTTAGTCATTCCTCTTATTTTTTTCAATTATTAACATTTTGCAGATTCTGCAAGGGGGGTATAAACTTATGAGCACAACTGTAGATAGATACATAGATAGATAGATAGAGACTTTATTGATGCTGTGAGGGAAATTATGTTACAGCAGCATAAAGAATAACAATAAAAGAAAAAAAAGCAGAATTGCAGATCTACAAAAAACACACTGAATATTAAATAAAGATTACATCAAAAAGAGTAATAGTAATAAATAAAAGAAAAAGGAGCAATATATAATATATACTTTGATGCAAATTTATTGAAATTATAGAAAAGAAGCTGCTGGAGAATTAGCACTGAGGTGAATAAAACCAAAATGATAAACATAATATCGTAACCATGGCGTCTGATGTCTATAGACACTGTATATAAACAAACAAGTGATATAAAATGTTTATAAAGGTCCTGTACAGCTGAGCATAGAGATTATATACACAGTTTACAAAGCTAGCATAGCACTGATGTATACAAAGTTTAAGCACTAACGTACTGTATAGCTGATATTCCATTACAAAGGCTAGCGTAATGCTGTATTATACAAAGTTCAGGGATGATGCGATGATGTCATTCCTGATTGACCAATCACCACGTCAGATCTGGTTCTCTTCTGGGAAATCCTAAACTTCCTAAACAAATATGTCCAGGGACGCAGCAGAAGGTGTTTGTAGTTCAGTGGAAATTCTAGTATTTATCCCAATTCTCTCTGCGTGTTAAATATTTCTCAGTACTTTATGACTGTGTGTGTGTGTGTGTGTGTGTGTGTGTGTGTATGTGTGTATGTGTGTATGTGTGTATGTGTGTGTGTGTGTGTGTATGTGTGTATGTGTGTGTGTGTAGCTTTAACTAAACTAACACTTAACCCTGACTCAAAGCCGTACACTTGTCATCTAAATACAGCTTCAGTCCACAAACCTGCACACAAACACACAGAGAAAATGACAAACAGCTTAGAAACGTCTCTGACCTGCGACCGAATAACACACACAGACCGAGCTCTGACCTGACCGTGCACATATCTCACATCAGGCGTGTGTGTGTGTGTGTGTGTGTGTGTGTGTGTGTGTGTGTGTGTGTGTGTGTGAAAGGTGTTGGAAAATTCTCACCCTAAGAATATAATGCATTTTTATAGAATAGATGTGTTTAAATGATTCAGTGTGAAGAGCGTGATGTCGGACTAAATCAGTCATTCGCAGCTTTACACGGTGCGGTCGGTCCATCGGGGCGTGTAATAAACGCCGCGTGTAATTAACGCCGCGTGTAATAAACGCTGCCTGTAGTAAACCGCCTGTAATTAACGCCGCATGTAATAAACGCCGCGTGTAATAAACGCCGCCTGTAGTAAACCGCCTGTAATTAACGCCGCCTGTAGTAAACGCCGCCTGTAGTAAACGCCGCCTGTAATTAACGCCGCCTGTAATAAACGCCGCCTGTAGTAAACCGCCTGTAATTAACGCCGCCTGTAGTAAACGCCGCGTGTAATAAACGCCGCCTGTAATTAACGCCGCGTGTAGTAAACGCCGCCTGTAGTAAACGCCGCCTGTAGTAAACGCCGCGTGTAATAAACGCCGCCTGTAATTAACGCCGCGTGTAGTAAACGCCGCCTGTAGTAAACGCCGCGTGTAATAAACGCCGCCTGTAGTAAACCGCGTGTAATAAACGCCGCCTGTAATTAACGCCGCGTGTAATAAACGCCGCCTGTAGTAAACGCCGCGTGTAGTAAACGCCGCGTGTAGTAAACGCCGCGTGTAGTAAACGCCGCGTGTAATAAACGCCGCGTGTAATAAACGCCGCCGGTAATAAACGCCGCCTGTAATAAACCGCCTGTAATAAAAGCCGCCTGTAATAAACGCCGCCTGTAATAAACGCCGCCTGTAATAAACGCCGCCTGTAATAAACGCCGCCTGTAATAAACGCCGCCTGTAATAAACGCCGCCTGTAATAAACGCCGCCTGTAATAAACGCCGCCTGTAATAAACGCCTCCTGTAATAAACGCAGCCTGTAATAAACCGCATGTAATAAACGCTGCATGTAATAAACGCCGCCTGTAATAAACGCCGCCTGTAATAAAAGCCGCCTGTAATAAAAGCCGCCTGTAATAAACGCCGCCTGTAATAAACGCCTCCTGTAATAAACGCCTCCTGTAATAAACCGCATGTAATAAACGCCGCCTGTAATAAACGCAGCCTGTAATAAACGCCGCCTGTAATAAACCGTGTGTAATAAACGCCGCCTGTAATAAACGCCGCCTGTAATAAAAGCCGCCTGTAATAAACCGTGTGTAATAAACGCCGCCTGTAATAAACGCCGCCTGTAATAAACGCCGCCTATAGTAAACGTCGCCTGTAATAAAAGCCGCCTGTAATAAAAGCCGCCTGTAATAAACGCCGCCTGTAATAAACGGCCTGTAATAAACGCCGCCTGTAATAAAAAGCGTGTAATAAACGCCGCCTGTAATAAACGCCGCCTGTAATAAACGCCGCCTGTAATAAACGGCCTGTAATAAACGCCGCCTGTAATAAAAAGCGTGTAATAAACGCCGCCTGTAATAAACGCCGCCTGTAATAAAAAGCGTGTAATAAACGCCGCCTGTAATAAACGCCGCCTGTAGTAAACGCCGCCTGTAATAAACGCCGCCTGTAATAAACGCCGCCTGTAGTAAACGCCGCCTGTAATAAACGCCGCCTGTAATAAACGCCGCCTGTAGTAAACGGCCTGTAATAAACGCCGCCTGTAATAAAAGCCGCCTGTAATAAACCGTGTGTAATAAACACCGCCTGTAATAAAAGTCGCCTGTAATAAACCGTGTGTAATAAACACCGCCTGTAATAAAAGTCGCCTGTAATAAACGCCGCCTGTAATAAACGCCGCCTGTAATAAACGCCGCCTGTAATAAACCGTGTGTAATAAACGCCGCCTGTAATAAACGCCGCCTGTAATAAACGCCGCCTGTAATAAAAAGCGTGTAATAAACGCCGCCTGTAATAAACGCCGCCTGTAGTAAACGCCGCCTGTAATAAAAGCCGCCTGTAATAAAAGCCGCCTGTAATAAACGCCGCCTGTAATAAACGCCGCCTGTACTAAAAGCCGCCTGTAATAAAAGTCGCCTGTAATAAACCCCCCCTGTAATAAACGCCGCCTGTAATAAACGCCGCCTGTAATAAAAGCCGCCTGTAATAAACCGCCTGTAATAAACGCCGCCTGTAATAAACCGCCTGTAATAAAAGCCGCCTGTAATAAACGCCGCCTGTAATAAAAAGCGTGTAATAAACGCCGCCTGTAATAAACGCCGCCTGTAGTAAACGCCGCCTGTAATAAAAGCCGCCTGTAATAAACGCCGCCTGTAATAAACGCCGCCTGTACTAAAAGCCGCCTGTAATAAAAGCCGCCTGTAATAAACGCCGCCTGTAATAAACGCCGCCTGTAATAAACGCCGCCTGTAATAAACGCCGCCTGTAATAAACCGCGTGTAATAAACGCCGCCTGTAATAAACGCCGCCTGTAATAAACGCCGCCTGTAATAAAAGCCGCCTGTAATAAACGCCGCCTGTAATAAACGCCGCCTGTAGTAAACGCCGCCTGTAGTAAACGCCGCCTGTAGTAAACGCCGCCTGTAGTAAACGCCGCCTGTAATAAACGCCGCCTGTAATAAAAGCCGCCTGTAATAAACCCCGCCTGTAATAAACGCCGCCTGTAGTAAACGCCGCCTGTAATAAACGCCGCCTGTAATAAACGCCGCCTGTAATAAACGCCTCCTGTAATAAACGCCGCCTGTAATAAACGCCGCCTGTAATAAACGCCGCCTGTAATAAACGCCGCCTGTAATAAACGCCGCCTGTAATAAAAGTCGCCTGTAATAAACGCCGCCTGTAATAAACGCCGCCTGTAGTAAACGCCGCCTGTACTAAAAGCCGCCTGTAATAAAAGTTGCCTGTAATAAACCCCCCCTGTAATAAACCCCGCCTGTAATAAACGCCGCCTGTAATAAACGCCGCCTGTAATAAACCGCGTGTAATTAACGCCGCCTGTAATAAACCGCCTGTAATAAAAGCCGCCTGTAATAAACGCCGCCTGTAATAAAAAGCGTGTAATAAACGCCGCCTGTAATAAACGCCGCCTGTAGTAAACGCCGCCTGTAATAAAAGCCGCCTGTAATAAACGCCGCCTGTAATAAACGCCGCCTGTAATAAAAGCCGCCTGTAATAAAAGCCGCCTGTAATAAACGCCGCCTGTAATAAACGCCGCCTGTAATAAACGCCGCCTGTAATAAAAGCCTCCTGTAATAAAAGCCGCCTGTAATAAAAGCCGCCTGTAATAAAAGCCGCCTGTAATCAACCCCGCCTGTAGTAAACGCCGCCTGTAGTAAACGCCGCCTGTAATAAAAGCCGCGTGTAATAAAAGCCGCGTGTAATAAACGCCGCCTGTAATAAACGCCGCCTGTAATAAAAGCCGCGTGTAATAAAAGCCGCGTGTAATAAAAGCCGCCTGTAGTAAACGCCGCCTGTAGTAAACGCCGCCTGTAATAAACGCCGCCTGTAATAAACGCCGCCTGTAGTAAACGGCCTGTAATAAACGCCGCCTGTAATAAAAGCCGCCTGTAATAAACGCCGCC
This sequence comes from Cranoglanis bouderius, assembly GCA_023630585.1. NCBI lineage: Eukaryota > Metazoa > Chordata > Actinopteri > Siluriformes > Cranoglanididae > Cranoglanis > Cranoglanis bouderius. The sequence goes on from CM042567.1 coordinate 174,011, forward strand.
TGTAATAAACGCCGCCTGTAATAAACGCCGCCTGTAATAAACCGCCTGTAATAAACGCCGCCTGTAATAAACGCCGCCTGTAATAAAAAGCATGTAATAAACGCCGCCTGTAATAAACGCCGCCTGTAGTAAACGCCGCCTGTAATAAAAGCCGCCTGTAATAAACGCCGCCTGTAATAAACCCCGCCTGTACTAAAAGCCGCCTGTAATAAAAGTCGCCTGTAATAAACCCCCCCTGTAATAAACGCCGCCTGTAATAAACGCCGCCTGTAATAAAAGCCGCCTGTAATAAACCGCCTGTAATAAACGCCGCCTGTAATAAACCGCCTGTAATAAAAGCCGCCTGTAATAAACGCCGCCTGTAATAAACGCCGCCTGTAATAAACCGCGTGTAATAAACGCCGCCTGTAATAAAAGCCGCCTGTAATAAAAGCCGCCTGTAATAAACCCCGCCTGTAATCAACGCCGCCTGTAGTAAATGCCGCCTGTAATAAAAGCCGCCTGTAATAAAAGCCGCCTGTAATAAACCCCGCCTGTAATCAACGCCGCCTGTAATAAACGCCGCCTGTAGTAAACGCCGCCTGTAGTAAACGCCGCCTGTAGTAAACGCCGCCTGTAGTAAACGCCGCGTGTAATAAAAGCCGCGTGTAATAAACGCCGCCTGTAATAAACGCCGCCTGTAATAAAAAGCGTGTAATAAACGCCGCCTGTAATAAACGCCGCCTGTAGTAAACGGCCTGTAGTAAACGCGGCCTGTAGTAAACGCGGCCTGTAGTAAACGCCGCCTGTAATAAAAGCCGCGTGTAATAAACGCCGCCTGTAATAAACGCCGCCTGTAATAAACGCCGCCTGTAATAAACGCCGCGTGTAATAAACGCTGCCTGTAATAAACGCCGCCTGTAATAAACGCCGCCTGTAATAAACGCCGCCTGTAATAAAAGCCGCCTGTAATAAACACCGCCTGTAATCAACCCCGCCTGTAATCAACGC
>CM042567.1:190000-197500 GCA_023630585.1 Cranoglanis bouderius
CTCTCTTCTGCTTTTTAATGGAGGACATTTATATTGCATCCCTAAATGTTAATGGGGCAAGAGACAGTAGGAAGAGAGCACAGCTGTATGAAATGATGAGGCAGAAAAGAGTAGATATATTGTTTATGCAAGAAACCCATAGTGATAATACAATTGTTGTTGACTGGACACGAGAATGGGCTGGCCTTTCTTCCCTGAGCCACCACACCTCCACTAGCGGAGGAGTAGCTCTCCTATTCTCCAGGAATCTGGAACCACATAGAGCCCCACATGCCTTCTCGCAAAAGACTCATCCATACAGTCGAAAAACATGAACTAGCTGACGTTTGGAGATCTTTTAATAAAACCCAGAAACAGTACACATGGGCTCATGTTTGTAACAAACTCATGTCTCTTGCAAGGCTGGACAGGTTTTATGTTTTTAAACACCATTTAAACACCATTAAAAACTGTTTCATTAGTCCTGTTGGTTTTTCAGACCACAGTTTAGTGTCATGTATAGTAGGGTTAAGCTCTATTAAGCCAAAGAGTGCATATTGGCATTTCAACACAGCTTTATTAAATGACCAATGTTTTAGAGACACTTTTACTTTCTTCTGGAACAGTTTCAGAAAAGAAAAGGGAAGTTTTACATCCTTACAACAGTGGTGGGACCCTGGTAAAATACACATTAAACAATTCTGTCAACAGAATGCAGCACTCAGTGGGGAAGTGACCATGGAAGAGCTGCAAAAAGCCCTACAGCGTATGGATAGCGGTAAAGCACCTGGTATAGATGGACTTCCAGCAGAATTTTATAAGTCTTTCTGGGCTACCATAGGAGAGGACTTACTGGAAGTCCTGAACAACAGCTTAGCCAGAGGGTTGCTACCGTTGAGCTGTAGGAGGGCAGTCCTCACGCTGCTGCCAAAAAAAGGGGACCTCACTGACATAAAAAACTGGAGACCTGTGTCCTTACTATGCAGCGACTATAAACTGCTCTCAAAAGTTTTAGCTACAAGGCTGGGAAGTGTTCTGGAAGAGATTGTCCATACTGATCAGACCTACTGCATTCCTGGGAAGTCCATATTTGACAACATCTCCCTAATTCGAGACATTCTTGACGTCTCAAAACTATTTGGACTGAATATGGGTTTGGTCTCCATAGATCAGGAGAAAGCTTTTGATCGGGTGGAACACAATTATTTGTGGAAAACTCTTAAAGCTTTTGGTTTCGGCACTAATTTCACTGACAAACTAAAAACTCTCTATTGTGACATTGAAAGCGTACTGAAGTTTAATGGCGGCTTATGTGCTCCATTTAAGGTGTGTAGGGGAGTAAGGCAGGGGTGCTCTCTGTCTGGTATGCTCTATGCCTTAGCAATAGAACCTCTACTGAACAAACTGAGAGCTGATTTAAAAGGGCTTTCAATCCCTGACTGTCCAGACGCCTTCCTTCTGTCAGCTTATGCTGATGATGTTGTGATAATGGTGGATTAACAGAGAGATGTGGATACATTACTTAATGTTTCCAAAGACTTTGGAACTATATCGTCAGCAAAAATTAACTGGAACAAAAGTGAGGCCCTTTTAGTTGGACAGTGGTCAGGTGATGTACCAAAACTCCCAGGAGGACTGTTTTGGAAAAAAGAAGGTTTTAAATATCTTGGAGTTTATCTGGGCGATGATCTAATTGTGCAAAAAAACTGGGAAGGGGCTGTTAAAAAAATAAAAGGTCGCCTAGACAAATGGAAATGGCTGATTCCCAAAATGTCTTATAGGGGACGCACATTAATTATTAATAATCTAGTGGCATCCTCCCTTTGGCACAAAATAGCTTGTATCGACCCACCAATGACACTTTTAGCAAAAGTTCAGTCAATTTTATTGGATTTTTTTTGGGACAAGCTACACTGGGTGCCACACAGTGTTTTATATTTACCTAAAGAAGAAGGGGGGCAAGGCCTTGTGCACCTACAGACCAGAACTGCTGCCTTCCGTTTACAGTTTGTACAAAAATTTTTAACCAGTTCAATGACTTTTAGTTGGAAACCTGTGACCAGTGCTATCCTAAGAACTTTTGGGGACCTGAGACCTGACAAGTCTCTATTCTTAGTCGACCTAAGAAGATTGAACACCTCCAGACTACCTGCGTTTTACCATAATCTCTTCAAAGTGTGGAAACTTTTTAGGGTCCAAAGGGCTACAACCGCAGACTCTTTGTACTGGCTGCTAAAGGAGCCCCTGATTCATGGAGCACGTCTGGACATTGGAGGCAACGCGTTCACCCGGACCCTCCTCATGTCCGGTCTCACCACGCTAGGACACCTGGTGGACCTGGCTGGCCACAACCTTCAGAACACCAATGGAGTAGCTGCACGTCTGGGACTGAGAACTGTACGGACTGTAGCACAACAACTCCAAAAGTGGAACTCTCTCCTCTCAGGTGAGGAAAAAGAAATGCTGGTGGAGTACTGTGGAGGAGCGGAGGTTCCAGATGAAGAGGATCCTTTCCCCGAACTGACTCTATCTCCAGACCTAGAGGGAAGCACTGCTCACTTTTTAGAGTGTGAAAACATTTCAAATACGAACTTGCAGATTGTTTCTGGTAAAACACTTTACAAGGCTTGTGTGAAGGTTTTTAATAAGAAATTGCTCAATGGCAGAGTTGACACACCCTGGCGCTCTGTCCTCGAGTTGAGTGAGGATGAGCGACCACAATGGAGAGCACTGTACAAGCCTCCATTAACTAAAAGAGCTGGAGATATACAGTGGAGAATTTTACATGGAATTATCGCTGTTAATGCTTTTATCTCCATCTTGTGTCCAGAGACAGGTCATGGGTGTCCTTTTTGCCTCCAGAGGGAGACCATTTTTCATACTTTTATGCAGTGTTCCAGACTAAAACCCCTTTTTAGTTTCTTGCAAACTGTTTTTTCCTGTTTTACCAAAGCGTTCTCAGTGCAGACTTTTATCCTGGGTGTGAAATATACAGGAACAAGGCAAGCTGAATGTCAACTCCTGAACTTTATCCTGGGCCAAGCAAAGATGGCCATTTATATCAGCAGAAAGAATAAGGTTGAACAAAAAGGAAGCCATAATGCAGTAATGGTGTTTAAAGCGATGATAAAGTCTAGGATTTTAATTGATTTTCTCTTTTATAAAAAGACAGAAAACCTGACAGTGTTTGAAAGGATTTGGTGTTATAAAGGAGCGCTGGGTTGTGTTGTAGAAAATGAACTGCTTTTTGCACGTTACCCTGTCCTAAGAAAACAATGTAGCACTGTTTTTTTTTTTAAATAAATAAATAAATTAATTTATTTATTTATTTATTATTATTATTATTATTATTATTTCAATTTATTAACTTAATGGAGTACCATTCATTTTATTATTTATTGGTGTTACACTTTTGAGCTTTTGTAATAAAAGCTAATAACAAATCTTTTTAAATTTCTCTCTCTCTCTCTCTCTCTGTCTCTCTCTCTCTCTCTCTCTCCCTCTCTCCCTCTCTCTCTCTCTCTCTCTCCCTCTCTCTCTCTCTCTCTCTCTCTCTCTCTCTCTCTCTCTCTCTCTCTCTCTCTCTCTCTCTCTCTCTCTCTCTCTCTCTCTCTCTCTCTCTCTCTCTCTCTGTCTCTCTCTCTCTCTCTCTCCCTCTCTCTCTCTCTCTCTCTGTCTCTCTCTCTCTCTGTCTCTCTCAATTCAATTCAACAAGCTTCATTGTGATGACTGTATAAATGTACAGAGCCAAAACATTACAGTAATGTAGAAGTGTTATTAATAAACATCAGTGTAGAACAAACATATTGTATTAGTGTCTGTATAGAAACATGGAGATGAGAGAATAGAAACCAAGTGTCAAAACAAATATCAGCAATTTTAAAGAAGTCTTAAAGGGAAAAAACAAAAAAAAAGGAAGACAAGCGGGGCTGTGTGTGTGTGTGTGTGCGTGTGTGTGTGTGTGTGTGTGTGTGTGTGTGTGTGTGTGTGTGTGTTTGGGTGTGTTTGTGTGTGTGTGTGTGTGTGTGTTTGTGTGTGTGTGTGTGTGTGTGTGTGCTGAGTCTGTACTTAGTCAGTGTGGTTGTGTGTGTGTGTGTGTGTGTGTGTGTGTGTGTGTGTGTGTGTGTGTGTGTGTGTGTGTGTGCTGAGTCTGTACTTAGTCCAGTGTGGTTGTGTGTTGGTGTTCAGTCACTGTGCTCAGGTAGTCAGCTACAGTGTTCTGTCCATTTAGGGCCAGACAGCACTGCATTTTACTGTGTGTTTGTGTTTGTGTGTTCCAGTGTGTGATGTAGTTTTGTTTTTGTAGTGTTATAATTTGGTGAGGTCTGATTGGTCTGATTGGTCTGATCAGTCTGATTGTTCTTGTGTCCGGCTGCTCCTGATGTAGAAGTGTGTTAGTGTGTGTTAGCGTGTGTTATTGTGTGTTATTGTGTGTTAGTGTGTGTTAGCGTGTGTTAGCGTGTGTTATTGTGTGTGAACTTGTAGGATGGATTTGCAGAATTGTGTGTGCATGATTTCAGCTGGGTGTTTGTGTAAAGTTTTGGTTTGTGAGCGGCCCCCAGACCTCACTACCCTACAGCAGGACTGCTTCAGTTACTGATTCAGATCATTTGAGCCAGATTGGAATTGGACTTTGGATATGGATTAGTTTTGTAATTGTGTAGAAGCCCTGAGTGATTTCTCTGTCAGCTCATTCACTGCTGGACTGAAATTTCCACTGGAACTCATTTTCAATCCTAAGTCATTGTATTCTTTGCAGTTTTCTATTTTGCGTGTCCCTACAGTGAAGTGTGATGTGTTTCCTTGACATCTGGATCTTTTTTGAAAAATAATAGTTTTGGTTTTGTTGAGGTTGAGTGTCAGGGCCCGGGTCTGACAGTACCGCTGCAGCAGGTCCAGGTTCTGCTGTAGACCCTGAACACTGGGGGACAGCAGGACCAGGTCATCTGCGTACAGCAGGAATCTGACCTCTGAGTGGTGTAGAGAGAGACCGGGTGCTGCTGAGCGATCCAAGATGGAGGCCGATTCATTAATATATATATTAAGTAGTGTTGGGCTCAGGCAGCAGCCCTGTCTCACTCCACGCTCCTGAGGGAAGAATTTGGTTCTTTTGTTGCCAATTTTAATTCCGTACTTGTTATTTGTGTACATGGATTTGATGAGATCATATGTTTTACCTCCTACACCACTTTCAAGAATTTTATAAAATAGATCTTTGTGCCAAATTGTGTTTCATAAGGAAGTCTATAAGTCTGGAATTAATGATGCTGCACAAAACCTTCCCCAGGTTACTGTTCACACAGACGCCTCGGTCATTATTAGGGTCGAATTTATCTCCACTTTTGAAAATGGGTGTTTTAAGACCTTGAGTCCAGACATCAGGGAAATAACCTCCACTCAGAGTCATGTTGAATAATTTAAGAATGGCTAATTGGAATTTTTTGCTTGTGTGCCTGATCATTTCGTTTAGGATGCCTTCAGGACCACTTGCTTTTTTGAATTTGGATTTTCTCTCTCTCTCTCTCTCTCTCTCTCTCTCTCTCTCTCTCTCTCTCTCTCTCTCTCTCTCTCTCTCTCTCTGAACACTGGATGAGGTTCAGCCTTGTGTCAGGAGATACTCAGTGTCTTTCATCTAAACTGAGGAAGTTACTACTCCTTCTCCACATACATACACACACACACACACACACACACACACACACCACACACACACACACACTGCAGCTCATATTTTCGAATATTTTTCCTCTTATTAAGTTATGATTGGGGTCTGAAAATCCTTCACAGATCTTCCATGATGTTCTTTCTGTCCCTTTACTGTGCAGAACATCTACAGGTTCTTAAAAAGTCGTAATATATCTTAACACTTTATTACAAATTAAAGGCCTTTAGTACATTATTTAATACAGGTTTATACACCATTACATTTGAGAGCTTTTACACTATTAAAAAAAAGATGGTTCTTTCCATTTTCTCTTATTAGATTGAATCTTGTAAAAGTTTCATGTCTCAGTAAATCTAAAACGTTTATTAAACATGCTGTAGTTCTGTATTTTTTCTTGCTCTTGAATAAACACTACTTTGTGTTTTTTGACACCAGTGTTAATTTGGTCATCAGTTACCTTTAAATAGCCTTGAAAGAGTGATAAATGGAGGAATTATTAAACGGAAGTGGATTACAGTTTTATTCTCATTAATGTGAAATTAGCAAAACTGTCACAGATCCATCTAAAGTTAAATCGAGGTGATGTATAAATGTTAATGATATTCGATGAGAACAATCGTACACACTGTGTTTTGTTTTTGTTTTTTTTGCAGGTGAGTCAGGAGGAGGGTCAGCAACTCGCTCGGCAGCTCAAAGTCACGTACATGGAGGCTTCAGCTAAAATCCGGATGAATGTAGACCAGGCTTTCCACGAGCTCGTCCGCGTCATCAGGTGTGTTCCAGTTATTCTTTATCTCTTATATATATAAACACACATTTCCTCATATTTACAACTTGGGACATGGCACCTTTTGTTTGAACCCATTCATTTTTCAAGTGATCAAAAATATTGGAACATGTTCCCGTTATTTGGTGTGCACAGATATCCAAATATCCGCCAGTGGCTTCTCTGTGAACAATCATTTAAAATAAATGTTTTTCCGTGACCCCCGCTACTGCTTCTCCACCCCCCGGTTACGAACCGCTGGTTTAAACAATTAATAGTGCTGACTGTCTACTCTTGGTTTGAGCCCTGGGTTTCACCTGTGAAGACTGCATTTGTTGTTAAAAAGGATAAACCAACTTGAAGGTCAGAGAGCTGTCTATGGGAGAAAAGCAAGTCATTTAGAAGCTGAGAAAAGAGGGTAGATCAATCAGAGCCATTGCACAAACATTGGGCATAGCCAATACAACAATTTTGGAATGTCCTGAAAAAGAAAGAAACCCCTGGTGTACTGAGCAACAGACACCGAATGGGTCGGCCAAGGAAAACAACAACGGCTGATGACAGAAACATTGTGAGAGCTGTGAAGAAAAACCCAAAAACAACAGTCAGTGACATCACCAACAATCTCCACAGGGCAGGGGTGAAGGTATCACAATCCATCGTTTGAAGAAGACTTCGAGAGCAGAAATATAGAGGCCATACCACAAGATACAAACCACTCATCAGCAGTAAGAATCAGAAAGAAATACAGAGATGAGCCACAAAAGTTCTGGAACCAAGATGAACCTCTACCAAAGTGATGGAAAGGCCAAAGTTTGGAGAAGGAAAGGATCTGCTCAGGATCCAAAACATACAAGCTCATCTGTAAAACATGGTGGAGGTAGTGTCATGGCTTGGGCTTGCATGGCTGCTTCTGGAACAGGCTCACTAATCTTTATTGATGATGGAACTCATGATGGTAGCAGCAGAATGAATTCAGAAGTTTACAGGAACATTTTGTCGCCAATTTACAGAGAAACGCATCCAAATTAATCAGGAGGAACTTCATCATGCAGCAAGACAATGATCCAAAACACACTGCCGACTCAAC
>CM042567.1:205000-295000 GCA_023630585.1 Cranoglanis bouderius
GCTTTAAACTCTCACAACAAATACTGACCTGCTTTACTTTAAAGTCTTTGATATTTCATTTTTGTGATTAATTTTGAAGGAATCTTCACGTTGCAGAATCTTTTTGGACTTTTGCACAGTTCTGTACATTAATCGTGGGAGATGTTTCAGATTCAGTGTGTGTTCTGGCACTTCAGACAGATTGAGATTCAGTTTCAGTAACATTTCTGACTGACTCCATCCTCACACACGCCGCTGTGTTTATTCTTGTCGAGGGTTTGCGTCACTTTCACAGTCTCATGTTTTTATTTCACTTTTGTTGTCTGCCTATTTGCGTTCACGTGTTTCTGTATGAGGGATAAAACTCGTAGTTTTTGTTTTCTCACACTGTAATATAAGATATTAAAAAAAAGATGGAAGTGATCCTCTGAACAACATGATTAAATGTTTTTACTATATACTTTTATACGTTATTTTCTTATCGGACTAGTTAATGAGTATTTTTATATGTTTGTAAGTGAAGATTGCTCTCGTGGAAAGAGCTCGACTGTGTGTATTTGTAAAGAGGAGTATTTAATGATCTCAGTTTATAATAAATATCATAGAGCAGATGATTACGGGCGTTAATATCATTAGCGGCAGAGTATTATTAAGTGCAGACAGGAATATTTGCTACAGTAGCTTTCAGTCTGAATCTTTATCCTCAAGCTCGTCCCATGATGCACTGCGTCAGGTGGTGATGAGCCTCATCCTCTGGTGACGGCGTGGAGTCTCGAGACCAGTTAGCTGAAGTTGAAGCTGCTCTCAGATTAGCAGAAAAAGGCAACGTCCTCTAGGGAATAAGAGCTGAGGATGGAGATAAAGCTTCAACCCAGTACGCGACTCGGTCCCTTTTTGTTCTAGAAATTTCTGTGCATCCATAACGTGTTTTCTTGCTGCCATCTTCTCCCTGTACAGCTCCTGGTGCTATAATAATAAAATCTGTGATTAAACCAAGCGTCTTATAAAATGCTTTTCCTGGAACTCAGGAGAAATATTTTTCTGTTTGAATAAAAATGATTTCCCTTTTGCCGTGAGGAATACAGTATGAAATTACAAAACCACAGATTTCCTTTCATATGATAATGAGAGTAATATTCTTTACAGCTGCCCCAGTGTGTGAGTTCAGCTGAAGATCAGATCTGTAAAATCCTCTCGTCAATGATGGTTCATTCTCTCCATCCTCCACACTGAGCCTCTGCAATCAGACTGGAATCATCAGAGTTCAATAATGAACATAAACCTGATCCTGATACTCCATGAGTCTGAACAGCAGCCCGTGATTGATTTCTGATCTTCACACATGTTTATAATGTTGATGTGGATGCAGTGGGCGAGCAGATTTTTCACAAACTGAAAAACCCTGAAGCTAAACTTCTAGCATCCATTAGAGATTCCACTACAATCCAGTGCACAGACATTTAGATCTGATGATCTGAGAAAATCAGATCCCAACCTTTAAGATCCTGAAGCTTGTGGCCAGAAAAGTGTTCGTAAGATATCAGACACTCTGTGGCTTTTGGGCGGAGCCTTGGTGACCGAGACTGCCGTGTGGTGTCACAACATGGTATCAATATCATATGTTTAAGGAAAAAACATTTCTCTTTTGTTTTGATAAAATTCTGAAGGTTTTCTCTTTACAGCGTACAACCACAACTCCAAAAAATTTGGGACGCTGTGTAAAATGTAAATAAAACCAGAATGCAATGATTTGCAAATCTCATAAACCCATATGTTATTCACAGTAGAACATAGAAAACATATCAAATGTTTAAACCATCATCAGGTTGAACAGGACGTACATCCTCTGGTGCGCTTTTTTAATCAGAGAACTGATGTTCAGCTCCCACTTGAGGTCCTAGGTGATGATGGATCCCAGGAAGCGCAAGGAGTCCACAGTATCAACTGGGGAGTCATACAGGATGATGGGGACAAGTGGGGCTGGGTTCTTCCTGAAGTCTATCACCATCTCCACTGTTTTCACAGCATTGAGCTCCAGGTTGTTCTGACTGCACCAGGTCACCAGATCGTCAATCTCCCACCTGTAGGCAGACTCATCCCCCTCAGAGATGAGCCCAATGAGGGTGGTGTCATCTGCAAACTTCAGTAGTTTGACGGACTGGTGACTGGAGGTGCAGCTGTTGGTGTAAAGGGAGAAGAGTAGAGGAGAAAGTACACAGCCTTGGGGGGAACCAGTATTGATGGTTCAGGAGTCAGAGACATGTTTTCCCAGTCTCATGTGCTGCCTGGAAGTCTATGATCCACCTGCCGGTGGAATCAGGCACACTCAGCTGGGAGAGCTTGTCCTGTAGCAGAGCCGGGATGATTGTGTTGAAAGCAGAGCTGAAATCCACAAACACGATCCTGGCGTAGGTTCCTGAGGAGTCCAGGTGCTGAAGAATGAAGTGGAGGGCCATGTTTACCGTGTCATCTGCAGACCTGTTGGCTCTGTAGGCAAACTGCAGAGGGTCCAGGAGAGGGTCTGTGATGGATTTGAGGTGGGACAGCATGAGGTGCTCAAAGCACTTCATTACCACAGATGTCAGAGCGACAGGTCTGTAGTCATTAAGTCCTGTGATCCTGGGTTTTTTGGGGACGGGGATGATAATGGAGGTCTTGAAGCAGGCTGGCACATGGCATATCTCCAGTGAGGTGTTAAAATATGTCTGTAAACACCGGAGACAGCTGATCAGCACAGTACTTCAGTTTTATGACATTCCAACATCTGTGATGTCTGGTGTTTGCAAAATGACGGTGTTCGGGATTATAAATTCTTCTCAGCTCGTCATAAGAGTTATTCAAGGATTGACTACTTACTCATGTCTCCTTCTCTTATTCCCTTTATTAGTAAAGTTGATATTTTGCTAGTCCTTTTATCGAATCATTCCCCAATAATTACTTCTTTAACTTCTGTATCGCTGGGATTCGGATGCAATCTCTGGAGACTGAATACTTCTTTGTTACAGGATTCAACCTTTGTGGCTGAATTGTGCAGCTCATTGTTAGAGTTTTTACAATTTAACCGGGATTCAGCCTCTAACCCGCAAATTTTGTGGGAAACCACTAAATGTTTCATTAGGGGTAAACATATAAGTTTCTCATATTTTTGTAAAAAGCGTAGGGAGAGCAATAAATTGAATTAGAAAGGCAAAGAGAAGCTAGAGAAGGAATTAAAATGTAATTTCTGTGAGAAAAAAGATAAGGAAGTAAAGGCTCTTAAATCTGAATTAAAATCTATTTAAAATCTATCTGAATTCATTATACATTGTACTAGACAATGTAATTATTTTAATGGAAAACACCCTAGTAAACTGTTGGCTCTAAGGTTGAAAGATAATGATTCCAGGGCCAATATATCTGATGTTAAACACGAGGGTTCCTTATATACTCAACCTAAAGATATCAATAAAGTATTTGAGTCCTATTATCGACACTCTACACCGATGACATTTTGTTATATGTATCAAATATCACAGGCTCTGTTACTGAATGCTTAAAATTGTTTAATATATTTGGTAAATTGTCTGGATACAAAATCAATTGGAGTAAATCTGTACTTATGCCCCTTAATTTAGCTGCAAAATCAGAGATCCAGGCCCTACCCGTTATGATTTTTGGTCCTATTATTTAGCATTTCAAATGAAACCTCTTAGGACATGGATCAATGCTGACTCTCTTGTGTCGTGGTGGGCCATAGAAGCTAATATTACTTACCCATTGTGTTTACAGGACTTACCCTTTACAGGAGTATCTAAGAAAATCATGGTACATTTTGGACTAATTATATGTCATTCTATTAAAATCTGGAAAGAGGCAGAAAAGATCATGGGAGCTTCATATTCATATAGTGCCTCTACTCCCCTCTGGCCTAATAGTAATCTTTGTACTGGTAATAGGCCTTATGTTTCCAAAAGCTGGGTTGAGTGAGGTATTAGACTGTTGATCTGTTTAACATTAACATATAAAAAAATAGATTGATTCATGTACTTAGTAATGTAAGTATTCAAAACTACTAGCAATGTTTCTCACACAAGGTTACACTTGGACGGCCTGCAGAGTATACTGACAGCCAACAAGGTTTATTACATCCCTTAAAAAATGAAGACGGGAGGAACCCAATAAATTCACTGGATAATTTCACACTGTTGTTCTTCAGCTAATCCTGATATTTATTCATTAGGGTTTGCTATAATTAAACCATGAAGACACCAATATGAAAATATTTTATGGCATTTTAGACAGGTTGAAAAATAATAATAAAACAGTGAAGCCTCTGGGGGCTGAGCCCCTCATACCTTAAAGTTCAAGAAACGTCCCTGTTGCCAACCCTGGTCCTGGAGAACCCTCTGTCCTTCACATTTTATTTTGCTCTTCCTCTATCACTTCCTCTATCTTTTTTTAATTAAATTTGTGTGTATTTTAGACAGAGAACCGTATTTTCATGAGAAACTGGATCTGAGTAGTAATGAGACAAGACTACGTCACAGGCACCAGCACCTCCTGTTCCAAACAGCCTGAGATTAAAGTCTGTACAATTGTTATAAATGTTGGAAATGTTAAGGATCTGTTTTTTTTCTGGTCTCGAGTGAAAGATTAATTAGTTGATTTTGTGATGGTTCGGTTACGAACGCCCAAAGACTCATAGCGTGTTTCTGGTAATAACTTGTGCCCATAGAAAAGGTTATTTCTGCCCTTTCTTCTTCTCCTTATGTCACACATCATTTTGAACAAATCATTATTAATCATTTTACCATTTATAATTTTGAACAAACAACCAAATGCATAAGAACATTCAAACATTTCAGTATTTAAAATCAGACACTAATTGTCTAATTCCATTCTGAATGTAAGTGTGTGTTTTCTTTTCAATACAATGGCGACAATATATGTGTTGTAGCCAGTTTAAGAAATATTCCTATACGCCTTTATTCTGTAGTGGGGTTTGAATGAAATGGTGTAATATTGGCAGACGTGTGGCACTTAGGCTTAGTGTGAATGTTTGTATCTGCTCGCATCTGCTCTTGTCTCCAGCAGCATCTCTGTTCTCTTCAGTAATGAGACAGAAAGCTCCAGGTTCACAGGTAGGTACTACTGTGTAGAATATTGACTAGCTTTTGATGTCATCACTAAAAATGACATGTAGACTGTTGGCATATATGATGAGACTGCACATAACTCATCCTCATATCTGAATTTGTTCCCTGTACCTGAAGGTGGCTTAAAGAAGAGTGCAAGTACAGAAAGAAGCTGAAAAAGCAGCGTAAGTGGTTAACTGGGGCCCGTGACAGAGGGCCGAGGGTGAAGGCTAACGTGCTTCCTCCGAGACGTGTGAAGACAAACTCACCTTTTGGAACTGCTGCTCATGCTGCGTCACGGGGCGGCGTAACACACTCGGAGGAAAGCGCTAGCCGTCCTATGATTGACTAGTGTTGCTGTGATGGACAGGAGAGAGAGTGTGTATGCCCCTCCCACACACACACACACACACACACACACACACACACACACACACACACACACACACACACAGAAGGTACAGTTTTGCTGATGGGTGTGGCGTCGTCAGAATTCGAACTCTTTAAATATTTTTTTTATTTTCCAAGCTATAGATAATAAAGTGATTGAAAAACAGGGTTAAATGTTAGATTATTAAACACATACATTGTAGACATTATTGGTGTTATAATTGCCCACGTACAGCCCATGCAGGAGCCTCCATATCGCCCTGCTGCTGTTCCACAATAACCCACATTTAACCCACGTGGAGCCGCCCGTTTCCCTACACACTACATCATTCCCTATATCAGTAACCAACTGTACAACATTAAGAGCTGTGCAAATCAATAGATAAATAGATTCATTATATATTCTATATATTTATTGATTAATAAATGTATTTAATCAAGATCATGTCGAAGAAACGTTTCCTATTCCAATTATAAATGTGCAAATGAATGGATAAAGAGACAAATTTATTGTAAAATTAGTTTAAAAGGAAGATCATTTAAATAAATTAAAAAAAAAACTGAGACAATATAATTTATCATTTTCATTTAATGAACATCTAAAATTGCCCATTGAGTTAATTATATATATATAATTTTATAATTTTCAAATATGTTTTATTTTTTATTTTATATATATATATATATATATATATATATATATATATATATATATATATATATATATATATATATATATAATTATTATTATTATCTATGTCTTGTATTTACTTTAATAAATATAAAAGCCTATTTTATATATACTTTTATTAATTAATTAATTTATATATTATTATTATCTGTGTGTTGTTGCTGTTTTGTATATTTGTGCACTGGGAGCTCCTGTCACCAAGACAAACTCCTTGTATGTGTAATGAAGCTGATTCTGATTCCGATTCCGATTCTGCTTCTGCTTCTGATTCTGTGACGTCACCGAAGAGCTTCGGCTATAAAGAGTGGAAAAACAACGCGGATCTTTCAGAAATTCACTGAACTTTGGCGAGTTAAGGTGATTATTGAAGTTGCTCTGATCGAGAGATAAAATGAATAAGTTCCTGAGTGCACTTGGCGCTGGTGTAGCGGATCTTCCACTGCGCCCCCTGCTGTACACGGCCGGAGCTGCAGCCACGGCAGCCGGCATTTACTGTTATGTTAAACGAGGCGATGGAGAGAAAACAACAGCGGACCCCGAGGACACAACTGAAGGTACAACTATTTCTCAGTCGTGCTGCTGTAACCATGCAGTGCTAAGTTTACTTCTGTCCTTTAAAAGAAATGAATTTCGTAGATTTGTCCAGTCTTTCATAAGCTAACAGGCTTTAGCCCTATTTTGGCCGGCGCTCGCGCTGCTTGAAAGATGCACTGATGGGTGAAAGCACTCTCTCTTTCTGTCCAGGTTCATGGAGGAGTTTAGCTTCATGAATGTGTAATAAAATCTGTCAGTGTGTTCTTAGCCTTAGCCCACATTAGACATGTCCATACTGAACATCAGTAAAGTGGATTTATTCTGGAGGCCAGTGAGAAAGTGGGAATACTTGTGCTGTAGAGCTTCACCTGGATCAGAAGTGGAAAATACTGCTGGTCTGGAATTCAAAACAGAAATAATACATGATGTCTGATGACTTTTTTTTTTGTTTTTTTTTGTTTAGACCCAGTGTGTGACCGGGCCACAGAACCGGCCCTGGTCCGACCCACAGAGGTTCCTCGGGACCAGGTCACGGTAAGTTTGTTCTGCTCCTAACTTTGGTTGTGTGAAAATCCAAAAATCCAGTTTTCCATTATATGAACATTTGAAATATCTGGATTGAAGTGTTTGGTGCTTATGGAGGAGGAAATGAAGTTTGTACTCCAGCACTAGGCTAAGGACAGCAATCCAGACCTTCATTAAGTTCATTAATTGCAGTTTTTGTCAGGAAAACAATGCGTTAAAATTTGATCAGAAGTCTGATGAATATAAGGATTCTGTGTCAGACATTGTACTGTAGGCTCTGTGGCCCTTTAGATAGATCAGAGAGCTGCAACTAAACATGATGTTTGGACTGAATGCTAGTGTTCAGGAGTGCTACAAACTCCTAAAGCCAACAATATTTGCATAATGAATTTCAGGTTGCTGTGACTGAGGCTGAGGAGAAGATTCAGAAGCTTGTGGTGTCCAATACTCAGCTGGAGGACAGAGTGAGGGAGCTGGAGGAACTGCTCCGTGACTGTGACTTGAAAAGCAAGGTATGTGAGATAAGCATCTGATTAAAAAGTACTTTTCAAAATAATATGAGCACCATATGATGGGAATGATTGAGAATAGGAAATATCTGCACACTGGAGTCTGATGCAGTGAGTTTGAGCAGTGATGCTGGTGAGATTAGATTAGATTAGATGGGAGGCTAAAACCTCATGTCTGTCACGAGCTCAGCAATGAAGCTATTAGGGATAATTATGTAATGTATTATATCATGAGGTTCATTATTTCTGATCAGGTTTATTATTATTATTATTATTATTATTATTATTATTATTATTATTATTATTATTATCATCATGGGATAATAAGAATGATGTTGGGCCAACTTGCAGATGTAATCATTAAGTACTCGAATTTTAACCTCTTTTGCCCCATGGCTGTGTTTTAGGCATGTGAGCCTCCAAACTATAAAAGTGTCTGAATGTGTGTAGAAGTAAATAAATCTTGGTTGTTTCAGGTCTTTCAGGTCTCCCTGGTGGAAGCTGAGGAGAAACACCAGAATGCTCTGCAGACCATTGCTCAGCAGGAGGTTGAGAAGTCTGACCTGAAATACCAGGTGGAGACACTGCGAGACACAATGCAGGACATGGGGAACGTGCTAACTGAGACTCAGAGGGAGTGTGATGAGCTAATGAACGTAAGCAAGAAAATCCTTGCATTAAGCAGCTCCTTTATTAATAACACGAGGACTTTTTCATCTTTCTGTTGCATGATGAGTTTAAATTAACCAAAATTAATATATTTTCAAGTTGCTAGATTTTTTAAGTAATAGAAGTGGCCCATTGCAGATGTGAACATTAAGCACTCGAGTTTGAACATCTTTTGCCCCATGTGTGTGTTTTAGGAGTGTGAGCGAGGGCGGGAGGCTCACAGCGTCCTCCAGTCCAAGTATGATGAAATGAAGGAGACACTGATGGACAAAGAGGAGTTACTGAAGGTAAACTTTCCTTCTCATGAAACCATGACTGCTATTGTATATTGTGTGTGTGTGTGTGTGTGTGTGTGTGTGTGCGCTTGTTTCCTCATATTTTGGGGATATTTTGTTCTTTTCCTCCATTACATTTTAGACTATTCTCATGAGTAATGAGTCAGTTTCTAAAAGTGTCTGAAAGTGTGTGTAGAAGAAAATAAAGCCAATAAGCCTTAATTGTACTTTCAGGTCTCCCTGGCGGAAGCTGAGGAGAAACACCAGAAGGCTGTGGAGACCACTGCTCAGCTGGAGGTGGAGAAGTCTGACCTGAAAGACCAGGTGGAGACACTGACAGGAACAGTGCAGAACCTGGATAACCTGCTAACTGAGACTCGCAGGGAGTGCGTCAAGCTAATGAATGTAAGTGAGAAAAATCATTGCATTAAGCAGCTCCTTTAGTAATAATATGAGGACTTTATTCATGTTTCTGCTGCATGATGAGTTTAAATTAACCAAAGTTAAAATTGTATTCTCAAGTTGCTAGATGTTTTAAGTAATAGAAGTGGCCCATTGCAGATGGGAACATTAAGCCCTCGAGTTTTATCATCTTTTACCCCATGTGTGTGTTTTAGGAGTGTGAGCGAGGGCGGGAGGCTCACAGCGTCCTCCAGGTGGAGAACAACGAAATAAAGAAGACTTTGATTCAGAAGGAGGAGTTACTGAAGGTAAACTTTCCTTTTCCTGAAACTAACACTGCTATTGTGCACTGTGTGTGTGTGTGTGTGTGTGTGTGTGTGTGTGTGTGTGTGTGTGTGTGTGCTTGTTTCCTCACATTTTAGGGACATTTTCCTTCATTACATTTTAGACTATTCTCATGAGTGATGAGTTGGTTTCTAAAAGTGTCTGAAAGTGTGTGTAGAAGAAAATAAAGCCAATAAGCCTTAATTGTACTTTCAGGTCTCCCTGGCGGAAGCTGAGGAGAAACACCAGAAGGCTGTGGAGACCATTGCTCAGCTGGAGGTGGAGAAATCTGACCTGAAAGCCCAGGTGGAGACACTGACAGGAACAATGCAAAACCTGGATAACCTGCTAATTGAGATTGACAAGAAGTGTGTCGAGCTAATTAATGTAAGTGAGAAAAATCATTGCATTAAGCAGCTCCTTTCGACATACGAGGACTTCTCATGTTTCTGCTGCATGATGAGTTTAAATTAACCAAAATTAAAATTGTATTTTCAAGTTGCTAGATTTCTTAAGTAATAGAAGTGGCCCATTGCAGATGTGAACATTAAGCACTCGAGTTCGAGCATCTTTTGCCCCATGTGTGTGTTTTAGGAGTGTCATCAAGAGCGGGAGGCTCACAGCGTCCTCCAGGTGGAGAACAACGAAATAAAGAAGACTCTGATTCAGAAGGAGGAGTTACTGAAGGTAAACTTTCCTTTTCCTGAAACTAACACTGCTATTGTGCACTGTGTGTGTGTGTGTGTGTGTGTGTGTGTGTGTGTGTGTGTGTGTGTGTGTGTGTGTGTGTGTGTGTGCTTGTTTCCGCACATTTTGGGGACATTTTCCTTCATTACATTTTAGACTATTCTCATGAGTAATGAGTTGGTTTCTAAAAGTGTCTGAAAGTGTGTGTAGAAGAAAATAAAGCCAATAAGCCTTAATTGTACTTTCAGGTCTTCCTGGCGGAAGCTGAGGAGAAACACCAGAAGGCTGTGGAGACCATTGTTCAGCTGGAGGTGGAGAAGTCTGACCTGGAACACCAGGTGGAGACACTGACAGGAACAGTGAAGAACCTGGGGTATATGCTAAATGATACTCGCGAGGAGTGCGTCAAGCTAATGAAAGTAAGTGAGAAAAGTCTTGCATTAAGCAGCTCCTTTAGTAATAATATGAGGACTTTATTCATGTTTAAGAATTAAACACTCAAATTTAAACCTCTTTTGTCCGAGCAGGAGGCTCATAGTATCCCCCAGATGGAGAACAATGAGATGAAGAAGACTCTGATGCTCAAAGAGGTGTTAATGAAGGTAAACTTTCCTGTTCATGAAACTATGACTGATTTGTGAACTGCGTGTGTACTTGTTTACTAAAATTTGGGGGACATTTTGTTCTTCTGTCACCAGAACATAAAAGTGTCTGAAAGTGTGTGTAGAAGAAAATAAAGCAAATAAACTTTCATTGTTGTACTTTCAGAAACACCAGAAGGCTGTGCAGACCATTGCTCAGCTGAAGGTGGAGAAGTCTGACCTGGAAAACCATGTGAAGACACTGCAAGGCACAGTGCAGGACATGGGGAGCCTGATCTGTGAGACTCAGAGGGAGTGTAAAGAGCTAACGAACGTAAGTGAGAAAAGTCTTACATTAAGCAGCTCATTTAGTAATATGAGGACTTTTCATGTTTCTGCTGCATGATGAGTTTAAATTAACCAAAATTAAAATTGTATTTTCAAGTTGCTAGATTTCTTAAGTAATAGAAATGGCCCATTGCAGATGTGAACATTAAGCACTCGAGTTTTAGCATCTTTTGCCCCATGTGTGTGTTTTAGGAGTGTCATCAAGAGCAGGAGGCTCACAGGGTCCTCCAGGTGGAGAACAACGAAATAAAGAAGACTTTGATTCAGAAGGAGGAGTTACTGAAGGTAAACTTTCCTTTTCCTGAAACTAACACTGCTATTGTGCACTGTGTGTGTGTGTGTGTGTGTGTGTGTGTGTGTGTGTGTGTGTGTGTGTGTGTGTGTGTGTGTGTGCTTGTTTCCTCACATTTTGGGGACATTTTCCTTCATTACATTTTAGACTATTCTCATGAGTAATGAGTTGGTTTCTAAAAGTGTCTGAAAGTGTGTGTAGAAGAAAATAAAGCCAATAAGCCTTAATTGTACTTTCAGGTCTTCCTGGCGGAAGCTGAGGAGAAACACCAGAAGGCTGTGGAGACCATTGTTCAGCTGGAGGTGGAGAAGTCTGACCTGGAACACCAGGTGGAGACACTGACAGGAACAGTGAAGAACCTGGGGTATATGCTAAATGATACTCGCGAGGAGTGCGTCAAGCTAATGAAAGTAAGTGAGAAAAGTCTTGCATTAAGCAGCTCCTTTAGTAATAATATGAGGACTTTATTCATGTTTAAGAATTAAACACTCAAATTTAAACCTCTTTTGTCCGAGCAGGAGGCTCATAGTATCCCCCAGATGGAGAACAATGAGATGAAGAAGACTCTGATGCTCAAAGAGGTGTTAATGAAGGTAAACTTTCCTGTTCATGAAACTATGACTGATTTGTGAACTGCGTGTGTACTTGTTTACTAAAATTTGGGGGACATTTTGTTCTTCTGTCACCAGAACATAAAAGTGTCTGAAAGTGTGTGTAGAAGAAAATAAAGCAAATAAACTTTCATTGTTGTACTTTCAGAAACACCAGAAGGCTGTGCAGACCATTGCTCAGCTGAAGGTGGAGAAGTCTGACCTGGAAAACCATGTGAAGACACTGCAAGGCACAGTGCAGGACATGGGGAGCCTGATCTGTGAGACTCAGAGGGAGTGTGAAGAGCTAACGAACGTAAGTGAGAAAAGTCTTACATTAAGCAGCTCATTTAGTAATATGAGGACTTTTCATGTTTCTGCTGCATGATGAGTTTAAATCACAATATATGATTATATATATGATATGAATTTAAACTTATTTTTCCCCATATGTGTGTTTTAGGAGTGTGAGCGAGAGCGGGAGACTCACAGGGTCCTCCAGGTGGAGAACGATGAGATGAAGAAGACCCTGACTCAGAAGGA
Organism: Cranoglanis bouderius; assembly: GCA_023630585.1. Lineage (NCBI taxonomy): Eukaryota > Metazoa > Chordata > Actinopteri > Siluriformes > Cranoglanididae > Cranoglanis > Cranoglanis bouderius. The sequence continues at coordinate 217,454 of CM042567.1, forward strand.
GGAGTTACTAAAGGTAAACTTTCCTTCTCGTGAATCTACGACTACTATTGTGTGTGTGTGTGTGTGTGTGTGTGTGTGTGTGTGTGTGTGTGTGTGTGTGTGTGTGTGTGCTTACTAATTTTTTGGGAACAATTTGTCCTTGTACAGAAATTCATAAGCCTTAATTGTTGTACTTTCAGGCTCCCTGGCAGATACAGAGGAGCAACACCAGAAAGCTGTGGAGTCCGTTGCAGAGCCGGAGGTCGAGAAGTCTGGCCTGACAAATCAAATAAAAACCCTGAGAGACACATGCAGTTTTCACCCCTCATACATCATAAGCTACAAAAAGATAAATATAAACAAAAATAAACAAAGAATGTGACAATCACACTGCCTCTGTTCCTTGTTACTGGTTATAACTGACAGACTCTTATAAAACTCTTACATAATCCACATATACTCGCATTAAATGTTCTGATCACCCAAGTGAACTTTGCGTGCCTCACTCCGTTTTGTTGCCTTAAGTGACATTTGTGTTACTATCCTCTGCTTTTTAATGATAAGATGGACAGACACTCAAGTACACTAGGGGTGAGTCCACATGCCTCACTAACAGAGACATTTCATTCTGTTTATTCATGTTTGATGCAACATTGGTGCGGAGTGGGAGCGTTAGTGATCGCACTAGAAACGTCTGGCTAAAGTGTCAGATAAGTTTAGGTAACTTTTCATGCTTGCAAAATTAAAATCCAGTATGTATAGAGGACTTCAGGAAGTGAGTAATTTAATGTGTGTTTTAGCTGATCAAATAGACAGCAAATAGACTCACTGGTCTGCTGCGGACTGGCTTTCCATCCGGGGTGAATTCTCCCTCTATACGCCCTGAATAGACTCTGGATCTGCCACGACCCTGACCATGATAAAGCACACATGGATGGATATATATATATATATATATATATATGGTGTATCAACTGAGAACTGGCTAGAAACCATTACCAAGTGAGATAATACTTCTCACAGGTGATGTTTAACTTTAGCTAGGATTAAAGCACTACTAACTACTAACAACACTAACTCAATCATTTATTTTGCATGTCAGAAATAATTCACAGTCTATCGTACAATGTATCTGTGTTCTTGTGTGCAGTGATGTAGAATGTAGAACGGCTGCTAAATTTGGCCCAAAAACTTGGGACGGGGCAACAAAAGGGTGGAAAAGTAAATGTTACTAAAAAGAAACAGCTGGAGGTTAATTGGCAACAGGTCAGTAACATGATTGGGTATAAAAAGAGAATCTTAGAGAGGCGGAGTCTCTCAGAAGTAAAGATGGGATGGAATCTGGATGGAAGCAGATGTTACTCTAAAACCTGTATATACCTTTCAGCATTGATGGGGCCTTTCCAGATGTGCAAGCTGCCCATTCCATAGGCACTAATGCACCCCCATACCATCAGAGATGCAGGCTTTTGCACTGAGCGCTGATAAAAAGCCAGATGGTCCCTCTCCTCTTTAGTCCTCTTTAGTTTAGAGGACGCGGTGTCCATGGTTTCCAAAAAGAATTTCAAATTGATTCAATTCGATTCGTCTGACCACAGAACAGTTTTCCACTTTGTCTCAGTCCATTTTAAATGAGCTTTGGCCCAGAGAAGACGGCGGCGTTTCTGGATCATGTTCACATATGGTTTCTTCTTTGCATGATGGAGCTTTAACCAGCATTTGTGGATGTCACGGTGAACTGTGTTCACAGACAATGAGTTCTGGAGGTGTTTCTGAGCCCATGCAGTGATTTCCATTACAGAATCAGGCCTGTTTTTAATGCAGTGCCGCCTGAGGGCCCAAAGATCATGGACATGCGATATTGATATTCGCCCTTGTCCCTTGTCCACAGAGATTTCTCCAGATTCTCATAACCTTTTGATGATATTATGTCCTGTAGATGATGAGATATTCAAAGTCTTCGCAATTTTACGTTGGGGAACATTATTCTGAAATTGTTTCACAAATTGTAGATGCAGTTTTTGAACCTCTGCCCATCTTTCCTTCTGAGAGACTCCACCTCTCTAAGATACTCTTTTTATACCCAATCATGTTACTGATCTGTTGCCAAATAACCTCCAGCTGTTTCTTTTTAGTAACACTTACTTTTCCAGCCTTTTGTTGCCCCGTCCCAACTTTTTTGAGACGTGTTGCTGCCATCAAATTCTAAACATTTGATATGTTTTCTATGTTCTATTGTGAATAACATATGGGTTTATGAGATTTGCAAATCATTGCATTCTGTTTTTATTTACATTTTACACAGCATCCCAACTTTTTTGGAATTGGGGTTGTATAAAGTCTAATAAGATTATTTAATAAATGATGTTTTCATAAGTTGTGTAGTGTGTGTACTGTATAGCCTTCAGTATTTTATTAAAACAAAATAAAAATGCATTATTCCTGATTTCTGTATGTTTTTAAATGTTTTATTGCGCATCACTGTGTACATCAGTATAAAATACATTTTCAAAATACATTTATTTTATTAAACTCAGAGCTATAAATCAACAAATCCTAACGTTCAGCTCCTCATCTGTCTCCACAATAGGAATCTGATCGACTCATTCACTAAAAACGCTTTGAACATGTATGCTTTTGAACACACACACACACACACACACACACACACACACACACACACACACACACACACACACACACACACAGTGTGGGCGGTTCGCTATAACATTATCATTAAGAGATCAGAGGTGAAGTGTCTCTGAAAGCCTGCTTATTATGTTTTCCATAAAAGCACATTACAATACAAACTGTGGTTTTAGTTCATGACTTAATGAACCATCTGTGAAAAAGTCAAAGAAGATTAATTAAAATTCTTCGAATAATGTCACATAGAAATTATAAATACAATAAAAAATCTAGGTGCAAGCAGTCAGTAATCAGATGAGAGAGAACGTGATAACTGCCATGTTTGATGACTGCAGTGCATTCTGGGAGATTCTGGCATTGACATGACTGAAACACAGACATCAGAAACTTGAAGAGCCTTGAAGGACCTGGGTGTTTGTGGGTGGGGCGCTGTGGTGAAGGCTCCATTCGCTCCACTTCAGTCTCTTGGGGCTGTTTTTAAGGAGGGATGTGAGGTGAACAGCGATGGAACTGAATCCTCTGATGAACCTTCCATAAAATTTTGTGACGATGAGAATCCTTTGTAATTCTTTGACTGTGGTTGGCTGAGGCCAGGCCTTGACTGCCGTGACTTTGTTATTGTCCATGAGCTCCTCTGAAAGTACCCCAGAAAATAAACTCTCGGCACATGGAGATCACATTTCTCTCCTTTTACATGTAAGTGGTTTTGGAGCAGGCGGATGAGGACTTTCTCACCCGCCAAGATGTCATTGGAAGCGATAATGAATTTCCCCAGCATGTCCCAAATGACGTTATTGATCAGGCTCTGTGCTGGAGTGCAGGAGAGTTTCCCACTCAGAACACAACGAATGATTCAAAAGGGTCTCAACTAAGTACTAAAGATGCTTGTCATGAAGGGGTTGAATAATTTTGAGACTGGAGAGGTCATTATAAGTTGCATTTTCAGTTGAATTTGGGGAAACCACTTGAAGCATTCGTTGTGTTGAACTATTTCAGTTGCTTTCGTTTGATTTGTTCATCGCAAACAGCTGAAAGTCTGTACATTTTGACAATAAACCTGATTTGCACTGGGGGTTGAATCATTTTGATTGCAACTGTACAGTCCATGCACGGCCGACGTCTGCCCCCTACGTCTGCCCCCTACGTTTGCCCCCTAACTACAAACTGGGTACTAAATATGTGTATGATACAAACTGTAACTTACTGTGTATTATTTTGAATGAGTACCAAGAGTTTAACAAAATTTTACTCATATGGCATATAATAATATGTATGTGTATATATATAATAAAATACCTTATAATTAGAAAATTATTTGAGCTAAAAAAAAAAAAAAAAAAAAAAAAGTGATAAATCAGGCATACAGCTTCCTCTGGGTTCCCTGTTGTTTTCCGCAGGTTCTCCAGGTTACTATTTGTTCTCTGGTTTCCTTCTAAAAACATGCTGGTAGGTGTACTGCTTACATTAAACTGTTATTTGAATGTGTGTGCGTGTGTGTGTATGTGTGTGTGTGTGTGTGTGTGTTTTAAATTAAATTGTTTTAAATTTAGTTGATCATTTCTCAGTCTCTGTTTAAGCATAATGTCTTCATAAACGCCCTCTATAGTATTTCATTCATTTTTTTTTGCTCATGTCATAATTACAGCTCGACACTGATTGTGTTTTTAATTGCAGTACTCATACACACTTATTAGTATTAGGTATAATCTTAAAAGTTTACTGATTGTCACAGCCCTCATGCATAACCTGTATTGAACCCCTAATATCTCATTGTGTTAATAAAGTCAGTTGTGTTGTTGTTGTTGTTGTTGTTGTTGTTGTTCAGGAGACTCTCGTCCTCTCTTTCATTAGCTGTAAACTAAACAGAAATAAGAGCAGGACTGAAAGCAGCTCTGTGTTCCAGTGTTAACTTCACAGCACAAAGAAACCGGCAAAGTTAATATTCACACTAAAGCTTGAGTTTGATTTATTCTCTCTGATTTAATCCGGCACTCTGTAATAGACTTTTTATCTCTGCACCACAGAGTGTGAAATTCACCGAGCCTCATTAATGTCACTGTAAATAATGGAGCTTTTTAGTATTCAGAGCTGAGTCACTTTTTTCCTTTTTCCATCTTCAGTGTGTTTTAGTCGTGTCTGCTCCGTGTGTGTGTGTGTGTGTGTGTGTGTGTGTGTGTGTGTGTGTGTGTGTAATGTCTCTCAATGATCTGGACTCGTCACTTAGTCTGTCTCTGTGAAATGAAGTTCGGTGTGATTCCGTGAAACCTCTGAGACCTCGGAGATGTTCTGGTCAGAATGTTAAAGATCTGCCTCCACACTCTCACACGGTTCCTGTCTTTATTCTCTCATTCTGAAATGCAGCACTGGGAAGAATTAAGTATGACTATGAGATTATAAAAACAAATAAACCTAAATAAAGATCAGAATTCTTCAGCAATAATATCATCTGTACTGTTTCCACCCTAATATGGTACAATGGTACAAAACTATACTATATAATATATATATATATATATATATATATATATATATATATATATATATATATATATATATATATATATATATATAATGTAATAATAAACACTGTAAAAATCAATAAACAGAAATCAATAAACACGTGTGTAAGAAATATGGTGTTAAGGGAAGTGACTCCACTGGACTGTAGATTGTGAATAATAAGCCCCAATGAGCTGAACAGCACAGATAGATAAGTGTCCCCCATCCTCAGTGGTACAGTCCATATTCTGAATGCATATGGTACAGTACCTGTATAAGTATATTAGTAATGTATATGAATATGCATCTTCTTCCAGTCGACTACAGTTGTCCCCCACCCCGCCCCTTCAGTGGTACAGTCTGTTTTCTTTATATATTAAATGTATATAAATTTGTCCTTGTGGACTATATAACCCCGCCCCATCAGTGGTACACTCCTTTATTCTGAAATGGCCCTATCGTGTCCATCTACGTTGCTCAGCGTCCCTCGTTGATTGTCCCCGCCCCCCTGCTGTAGTGGTACAGTCCGTGGTCTTTGATCCAGGCGGTGTGGCGCGTGCGCGTCACTGCGCGGAGCTTTATCGGGAAAATAACCGGCTGTCATTTCATTTAGGAGTGATACCACTGAGAGTGAGACGGAGAGTGAGACAGCGCGGTTCTGGGAGGATGATGGACGGAGTGAGCAGCAGTAAGAGCATGTCCTACAGCCGCTGGAGTTATGACAGGTAAGGAACTGAGTGGATGAGACAGAAACGCACACACACACACACACACACAGTGAGTGTGTGTGTGTGTGTGTGTGTGTGAGAGAGAGAGAGAGAGAGAGAGAGAGAGAGAGAGAGAGCGCCTATTTAAGCTCTTTGAGGTGAGAATGGATTTGAAGTTGCAGGTGTAATTGATGATCTGATGTAAACAGAAGGAGTGAGATGACTTCTCAGAGTTTTTACAGCCTACAGCTCACATCCTGTCTCCTGATGGCTTCCAGAGTCTTACTGAGAGAAACACTTGTCCTGTGGTGTTAAAAGTGAGAGAAATTAGAATCTAGAGGAACCCGGACACTCGTTAAACTCTGGAGATGATGTAGATCAGTGGTCACCAACCCTCTTCCTGGAGATCTACCTTCCTCCAGGTTTCATCTCCAACCAAAATCTAAAAAACTAACACACCTGTTTCCGTTGATCAAGAACTTCTTAAGGCAATGATGATCTGAAATCATCAGGAAGGTCGAGCTCCAGGAACAGGGTTGGTGACCACTGCCGTAGAAGAATGATAACGCTTAGCCTATATGACACCTATTTGCAATAAACAATGCAAAAACAAACAAACAAACAAACAAAAACCCCGAATAAGGTTTTCATTTGACTCGCACACGACTCCTTAAAATATTATATTTATTACTTTATTTTATTTGCTAATCCATGCACTCCTTACATGTGTTTTTATATATGTGCATGAATATATCATTAATATGCATATTACACTTTCTGCTGAACTGCTGTCTCATCTTTCAGGTTTACAGAAAACAAACAAACACCAGCAGAGTTTAACCCTTTAATCCCTCAGCTTTCAGTCAGAAACATTAGTCAGGGTGAATCATCTGATTCAATAATAATATATAATATTATACTGATAAAACAATAAATGATTGAATAGTCTGTGTATCACTGCGGAGCTCTTCTCTCACTGCAGTCTTAAAGAAGGAGCATTTCTCCCTCACCACACCACCACCTTCATCTGAGAGCACATGAGAAAAAAGTCTTCTTGGTTTTCTCGTTAAATTAAAGCTGCGGCTCGTCATGTTTAACGACGTTTCTACATCTATATAATGATATTTCAAGCATAATGTTGAAAGATTCAGATTTGGAATACGTAGTTATGACCTTCTGTTTACATTTTTCTGGTCCAGAAATTAGCTCCACCCCCAGATGGAGAAGAGCTGCTCAGCCCCACCCCTTTTTCTAAACCAACAACTCAGGAGGCATACATATTTCATCAGAGTAGGTGTTGATGGTGGAGATGATGGAGATGGTGTTGATGATGTTGGTGGAGATGGTGTTGATGATGTTGGTGGAGATGGTGTTGATGGTGTTGATGGTATTGATGATTGAGATGGTGTTGATGGTGGAGATGGTGTTGGTGGTAATGATATTGATGGTGGAGACGGTATTGATGGTGGAGATTGTGTTGATGTTGTTGGTGGAGGTGGTATTGATGGTGGAGATTTTGTTGATGGTGGAGATGGTGTTGATGATGTTGGTGGAGATAATGGAGATGGTGTTGATGGTGGAGATTGTGTTGATGGTATTGATGATTGAGTTTGTGTTGGTTGAGATGGTATTGATGGTGGAGATTATGTTGATGGTGGAGATGGTGTTGATGGCGGAGAAAATTAGAAAGAGATGGTTGGACAGCTCAGACATCATGATGACTACTGAGTGGAAACAGTGTGAGCAGAAGAATGGTTCTCCAGGACTTCCACACAAACCCGCCTGCATCACCAACCCTCAACTGGAGTGCTGTAAAACTCACACCACCAATCCTCTGCAGTAATGATTCACTCTGTGTGTAAAGATGTTGGGATGGAACCTGTGTGAAGGTCCTTCGGATGTAACTCAAATCATGAAGAACAGATGAGGCTTCAGAGAATTAAACACAAGCCCAGGAGTCATGATTTACTTCTAGACATTCACACTGACTCGGACGGCTGAAATCCTGTGGACACACAAACCTGCCTCAATGCAAAGTGTGCTGGAAGAGCAACAATCATTTATGGTTTTAAAAGAATAAGACAGAAGACATGGAGTTGCTGATGGCTTCCATCTACAGGAATGCCATAATGCAAGAATTCCGAAACCTCTAAATCCAAACTCCATCCTGAAAAACCTCTAATTGTCAGGAGATTGTGTTCATATTGCCACAAATTGTGCTAGATTTTTTTCCAGTGATGCAAACAGGAAGTCAAAGAAGAACAGGAAACTAGCAGATGAGTAAAAGAGGAAGCAGCACAGTGGTTGATGGTGAAGATCAGGAATGAATAAAGTAAGGATGATGACTGGGCAGTGCGGTGGTGCAGTCTCCTCACAGCTCCAGGTTCAATCCTGAGCTCGGGTTACTGTATGTGCTGAGTTTGACATGTTCTCCGTGTGTCCATTCCTCCAGGTTCTCCGGTTTACTCCCACGTCCCAGAAACATGCAGGTAGGGTTGGATAAGGTAAATGGCCCCAGTTGTGAATGTGTGTGTGTGGTGTTCAGTGGGCATCCCATCCGGCGTGAATTCCCACCTCATGCCCAGCATTCCGGGGACAGACTCCGGATCCACTGCCACCCTGACCAGGATAAAGAGCTTCATGAAAGTCAGGATGATGACTGTACACCAAAAAGTTCATTAAGGTAGATGAATTAGCACTCAGTTTGGAGATAAATTGGAATTCCTTATTTTGCCAAGAGTTGCACAAATTGTTGTGTTTGCTCCGTTTTTCACCATGAAAAGCTAAAGTATTAGCAAAAGTTCTGTATTTGAAACTTCTTGGTTTCAATGATCACATTAAAGTCACAACTTCCTAACTCTGTTCTTGGAGAACCCTGGAGAGTCTCTTATATTCCTGCTCTAACACACCTCATTCAGGTAATCAGCTAATTAACAGTGCTTCCTCAGCTGAATCAGGTGTGTTAGAGCAGGAGAACACTACAAACACTCCAGAGGCCTGTTTCATGAAGCGAGTTGAACAAACTCAGAGTTACAGAATAAGATTAGAGTTGACAAAACCAGACTAATCTAACCCGGGTTAATTAAGGTTAACGGGTTTCATGACGCTGGTTATGAACTTTCTCAGTAAACCCAGGTTTTAACCCTGAATCAGTGTTTACTCAGCGAGCTCCTGCACATACAGGTGCATCTCAATAAATTAGAATGTCATGGAAAAGTTCATTTATTTCAGTAATTCAACTTAAATTGTGAAACTCGCGTATTAAATAAATTCAATGCACGCAGACTGAAGTAGTTTAAGTCTTTGGTTCTTTTAATTGTGATGATTTTGGCTCACATTTAACAAAAACCCACCAATTCACTATCTCAACAAATTAGAATACTTCATAAGACCAATAAAAAAAACATTTTTAGTGAATTGTTGGCCTTCTGGAAAGTATGTTCATTTACTGTACATGTACTCAATACTTGGTAGGGGCTCCTTTTGCTTTAATTGCTGCCTCAATTCAGCGTGGCATGGAGGTGATCAGTTTGTGGCACTGCTGAGGTGGTATGGAAGCCCAGGTTTCTTTGACAGTGGCCTTCAGCTCATCTGCATTTTTTGGTCTCTTGTTTCTTATTTTCCCCTTGACAATACCCCATAGATTCTCTATGGGGTTCAGGTGTGGTGAGTTTGCTGGCCAGTCAAGCACACCAACACCATGGTCATTTAACCAACTTTTGGTGCTTTTGGCAGAGTGGGCAGGTGCCAAATCCTGTTGGAAAATGAAATCAGCATCTTCAAAATGCTGGTCAGCAGAAGGAAGCATGAAGTGCTCCAAAATTTCTTGGTAAACGGGTGCAGTGACTTTGGTTTTCAAAAAACACAATGGACCAACACCAGCAGATGACACTGCACCCCAAATCATCACAGACTGTGGAAACTGAACACTGGACTTCAAGCAACTTGGGCTATGAGCTTCTCCACCCTTCCTCCAGACTCTAGGAACTTGGTTTCCAAATGAAATACAAAACTTGCTCCCATCTGAAAAGAGGATATTGGACCACTGGTCAACAGTCCAGTTCTTCTTCTCCTTAGCCCAGGTAAGACGCCTCTGTCATTGTCTGTGGTTCAGGAGTGGCTTAACAAGAGGAATACGACAACTGTAGCCAAATTCCTTGGCACGTCTGTGTGTGGTGGCTCTTGATGCCTTGACCCCAGCCTCAGTCCATTCCTTGTGAAGTTCACTCAAATTCTTGAATCGATTTTGCTTGACAATCCTCATAAGGCTGCGGTTCTCTCGGTTGGTTGTGCATCTTTTTCTTCCACAATTTTTCCTTCCACTCAACTTTCTGTTAACATGCTTGGATACAGCACTCTGTGAACAGCCAGCTTCTTTGGCAATGAATGTTTGTGGCTTACCTAGTGAACCAAACTGAGAGACCATTTTGAAGGCTCAGGAAACCTTGGCAGGTGTTTTGAGTTGATTAGCTGATGGGCATGTCACCATATTCTAATTTGTTGAGATAGTGAATTGGTGGGTTTTTGTTAAATGTGAGCCAAAATCATCACAATTAAAAGAACCAAAGACTTAAACTACTTCAGTCTGTGGCATTGAATTTATTTAATACACGAGTTTCACAATTTGAGTTGAATTACTGAAATAAATGAACTTTTCCATGACATTCTAATTTATTGAGATGCACCTGTAAACGCCAGATGTTTGCAGCAAACAGCCAACAGCATTTAACATGGAAAAAGCAGGTGTGTGAACTTCCAGCTGAAGAGCAAGGAATTATGTGGAAATATGAGGAATTCAAAGCTACATTAACTGCAAAAATCACACCACTGCGGCTGCCAAAGCTCAGGAACATCACTGATTGTGTAAATGTGTAAGTTTACTTTTATAGACTCACAATGAGAATAAACGGATTGAAAACTTACAACCCCAACATATCTCACACCATTTCATTTAATATAAATGTAAATTTTTACATTAAATATTATTCAAATAAATATCAATTTGTGAAAATGTATTAGGACAGGAATAATGCCACCGCACGGCATGTACCTCTCACAGAGAACCACAAAGCAGCGCATACAGCGTGTGGTACAGTAAGGGCGTGGCTTCGGCATGTCAGGTTTTTAACGTGCGGCTCAAGAAGCCGGCAGAGATAAACTACACCTTCTGCCCAAAATCCATATCTTTCGTACAGATGGTCATCGGGAAAATCCAGGGGATTGAGTCTCTCCCTAAAAATTCTTTTCCTTCGAAGTGCCCTTATTATTATTTACGCTCCACTGGATTCTCCACAAACGCTGAAGCCTTCGCTACAAACACTAAAGGGTTAACTTCATGCGTCAGATTTATATCATTTTGCTCGCAGCTGATTGGTCCAAGTTGGGTTAGGGTTTTCTTACTCCATAGCAGGTTAGCCGCGTACTGTAAGTTACCATGGAGATGAAACTGGCTAAAAACCAATCCACCTTGTTGAGACTGAAAAACCAGAGTTTTAAACCAAACTCAAACTTACCTGGGTATCCACCGAAACCAGCCTAGTGCTTCTAGTGACGTCCAAAACAAATCCACGTCATACACCAGCACTTCTGAGACTCTTTTGTGCTTGCTGTTTAGTACTAATTTGGGAACGTTCTTTCCTCTAAAGTACGGCTCTTCAATCTTATTCTCAACGCACCGGTGTGGCTGCAGGTCCCGATTCCTGCTAAATAAGAGGCACTCTTCATAGCTGATTAGAGACCAAGATGCACTGATTAAACGAGTGGAATCAGGTGACTCCTGCTCAGTTGGCTTTAAAGATACCTGCTTTAAACAAAATCACTTTCAGGTTAATAATCTGTATATTGTATAATAAGGACAATGCATCACTTCCTGTATAGCTCCACACCCTGATGCTGGAGACACAGACAGAGAGAGAGGGAGATACAGAGAGACAGAGAGAGGGAGATCATCAGAGAGAAATCATTAGCCTCTTCTCTTTTCCTCTCTCCGTCTCTCCTTTACTCAGAAGGATCTTGTGTTTTTTCATGGCTTGTGCTTGTCAGTTTTGTGCAGCAGAGAGAGATCAGGCGTGAAGGTAACTGACTGTGTTGGAGCTGATGGTTCATAAAACAGCCAGAGGCTCGTATCTTCCCGGACAGACGCTTCTTTCATTCCTGCTGTGAAGCTCATCATCCCGGAGATCTGAGTGCAGACTGAATGTGAATGTGAATGTGAATGTGACGGCCTACACACTTCTTGTTTACCATTTAAATCTCATTTTAACTGCAGTGATAATAGACAACAATAGATTTATTGGATATTATTTGTGTTTCAGTGGATCTGCATGAGCCGAAATATCTGTCATAACGAGATGCCAGTCATATTTATGTATATTCATAAATTAGTATGTTTTTTAATGAGGGTAAATGTTTAGAAATGTTCCTGAGTCATTTTATGTCGTTTGCTGTTTTGATTCTCCTTCCCAGATTATTGTAGTGGCTTAAAACGACACGGTCGTGTTAATGAGATGTTTTGACAGACACATGGTTAGGAGATGAGGGGGAAATGGTTAGATGGAAGAATAGTTTCTGACGAGTATCTTATGGTTCCATATCTGAGAATAATGAGATTGTGTTGGTCATAAATAATAATAATAATAATAATAATAATAATAATAATAATAATAATAAACCTTATTTTACAGAGCGCCTTTAAAAGCAGCTTCTCAAAGTGCTGTACACAAAATAAGAAGTATATCACATAGCAATTAAAAAATGAAAGTAAACATCAACAAGCAAATGTCTTGAGTTGAGCTTTAAAAATGTCATAGGTCTGAGCTTTCCTAAGTTCAGCAGGAAGAGAGTTCCAGAGGGTAGGAGCATAGACAGACAGAAAAAGCCCCGTCACCTATAGATCTTAAATGGGTTTGTGGAACAGTCAACAAATTAGACGGTGAGGAGCGCAATCTGTGATTTGGGGTGTACGGAATTAATAATGCGGATAAATAATGAGGAGCCAAGCCATGTAATGCTTTGTGTGTCAGCATCATAATTTTAACATTGATACGGAACCTGACCGGGAGCCAGTGCAAGGCCTCCAGAACAGGAGTAATATGATTTGCATCTCTGGCTAAAAGAGCGTTACAGTAATCTATCTGAGAGACATCTAATGAGTTTACCAGCTTTTCAGCTACAGAGAGATTTAGCACATCTTGCTATATTTCTGAGGTGAAAAAAGGATGCTTTAACAGAGTTCTGTACAAAAGAATCAAATGTAAGACTGGCATCAAAAATAACTCCAAGGTCCCTCATTTTACTTTGAGTCTCCAATACAGAGCCATCAGCAGGGTCAGTGAACCAGCTTTGAGAATTTGATGACAGGAACCTATGACAATACCTTCGGTTTTACCCTTATTCAGGCAGAGAAAATTATTCATCATCCATGTTTTTATCTCAGAAATACAGTCAGAAAGAAAGCAAACATCAAGGTTTTCACCAGGTTTTGAGTGTATATAGAATATAGAAGTGTATAGATGAAGGTTTTAAATCTGCATCAGAGATGTGAGAACTGAGGCATGAACACATTGTCCCTCAGGAACAATAAGGAACATGTTCTTAGAACATTACAGCCTTGAAGCATGAGTCCTGTACCAAGCCCGGTTCTTTTTATCTATTCATTAAAAAAACAAATCCAATGTGCCAGTCAGTCTGTACTCGCTGTTAAAGAGCACAGAATATTGTAGTGTGTCGTGTATTGGGCTTTATGCAGTTGGTGCGTTTGGGACTTAATGTCTCTGTACATTTGGACATTATTTTATTTTGAAAAGAGAAACAGAGAGGAAGAGAGAGTTCTGTTTTGCACGTGTCTCTGCTCCTGTCCTGTCATTGGATTGTTGCCCTATTGTGTTCACCTGTTCTGTGTTTAATCCTTGATTAGTGTGTTTGTTTATACCCTGTTGTGTCACAGTATCTGTGTGTGTAAGCCTTGTTTCCACGTTTGTTCTTGTTTTTTGCCTTTTGTTTATGAATTGTTACTATATTCTACTATGACGTTGTCTGTGTTTTATGATGATTCCTGAATAGCTGTAAATAACAAGCATGTAGAGTTTACACACTTGTGTTCTGCCTTCACACACCACACTTTACAGTTTGCTTTGTGAGCTGCAGTGTGAGTGAGCGTTACGCTATTTTACTGAACCAAACAAAGAAGCTTAGCCCTTGCGATGTCATGTGACATTTATATATAGACTAGATTATTATTTATGCAAAGTAAGAATGTGCTCTGAGTTTATATATTACACAACTGTACTTTTCTTTGTGGAACGCAGTGATATTTTCACCTTGTCTATGTTATGGGATTTCCCATCAAACACTGCTGCATGTGAGGAGAGAGATTTGGGTTAACTAAAGACTTTCATCTCAGTTTTAACACACAGGTTCTTTATACAGGTCTTGTATCCTTCAGCCAGTCTGAGATGTTGTGGATAAGACCTGAGGTCTGAGAGATCCCCGTCACAACACTCCAGCACCGTGTAATGCAGAGATTATTTTGTTTACAGTGTTGCTGCGATGCACCAAAACATGACAACACGTAACACGCCCACGAAAAAGCGCGTTCTCTGAAAAATTAATTCTGAACATCATTTAACCCTCCTACATCCATTATGTTACGGGTCAAAATGACTTCCACAGTTTAAATACACACAGAAAACAGCAAAGAACAGCTTAAAACAGTAAACCTTTGTTATGGCTTGTACAAGACCACAAAAAGAAGAAGTTCATGACCCTAAATGAGGAAAAGTCAAAGAATTTCAAAGAGAAATAGAGAGATTAAGCAGTATTTCAGACATCTCAAATGTGGAAATGGGTCAAATTGAACCATAACATCATACAGGGTTAAGGAGCTGAGAATAAAACTCTGTTACCCAGAGTACAGAGCAGAAACGATCAAAACCCACAGCTCACTGGTTCCTAATGACAGCTGATCATATACACTACATACATACAGTCTGTAATTTCCTTCTGATTGAAGTGCTGTAAAAAGACTTCACACAGACAGACATATCGGCTAAAGAACATTAAATACACATCATTAAGTGTGAAAGTGAGGAACCAGAGCCTTCAGAAGCTAGAGATGATGAAACTCGTTTTCTTAAAAAGTCATTCTGAACTCCACAGAGTGACGTTTAAATGTTTAAACTCCTCTTTAAAGCTGATTCTATAAAATTTGGTTTTTGGGTCACATTAAAAAAAAAAAAAAAAAAATTTAAACAGAAATGTTCTCAGTGCTTCTGTATAAGGACAGAGATGATGATGTGATAACCGTAAACTTACAGCAACAGAACCTATGAGATAAGCTAACTAGCTAACCTGGATGATGATGATGATGATGATGATGATGATGAAGTGATGGTGGTTGTTATGGTAACGCTGAAATACATTCTGGCAGGTTTCGCCTGTTGCTGTTAAATAAATCAGTGATGTAAATGAAGTTTTACACAGTAATCCCCCCCCATCAATCTCCACGGCTTCAGTCAGTTTCCATGGTTACGCGTCTGCTCATGAGATTTACACTCATTCGCTCTCTCTGTCTCTCTCTTTACGCCTCTATACTCTGTGTTTACGCTGCATGTCTGAACATTATTATTACTTTGTAGTGTGTTTCTTACTCTTTGTGAAGGAACTGATCTGCGCTGTTTCTCTGTTTTATGGATTTGTCCTCATGTTTGTCTGAAATTTGGTCTGGATACGTGTGGGCGTGGCTTTATGCTTTATTTTTTAAATCTAGGATTTACTGATATGAGTGTCGGAAACTCAACACCTTATAACTTTTAACACTAATAACGTGAGCTGATTTCTGAAACAAGAAGAAAATTCATACGAAAAAATTTATAGCTTTAAAATGGATATCCTGAATATATTTACTTCTGTAAAGCTGCTTTGTGACAGCGTCGATTGTTAAAAACTCTGTACAAAAAAAAAACAAAAACTGAACCGAATCGAATGACGCAGTGTTTGAACACGGACGGTAACTGGTGTGTTTCGCTCAGTAAACAGCACACGTCCCTCAGCGGCCACGGTCCAACACTTTCACTCTGTACCAGTCTCACGCTTCACACAAACCTTCATCCGAGTCTCAGAGCGGCTCAGATCCGTCTGCTTTCATTACTGCTCTGGGAATCAGTGACACGTCGCAGCCGTCGGTGAGGAGACCTACAGAGCGAGCTGCGTAGAGCTGCGAGTCCTGAGTCCATGAATTCAGTTCAGTTCTGCTTTCAGCTTCTGCAGCAGTGGTACTGTCAGGTTTAACACCACTCTCATGACACCCTGATGGTGATGGATAGCAATCCAAGAAGTAAAGGATTTTTTGGTTAAAATGATTTTAAAATCTCATTACTGAGTCAGAGGAGTAGAGATGCTCTAAAACAGGTTTCTGAGCTGATTTAGGAGGAGTTTTAAATCATCATCATCATCATCCTCGTCGTCACACCTGAAAGTAGTTCAGCCAAAGACACACCCAAACTTCCTGTACAGCTTCACACAGAGATGCATCATGACACAGAAGCCTTTCCCCTTCAGTCATCATATCACTTGGTACATGACTCACACTACATTTTCAGTTGGGTGGTTAATATTTTATTGCTTTATCGGTGCACACTGCTCCATAAACACCATGTTTTATCTTAACGGTGAAACCTGGAGTGGAAGCTGAGCTGAGATTTAGATTTAGATGTAGAAGATTTCGATATGAGCTGTGTGTGGATTAAAGCGTCTGCTCTCTCTCTCTCTCTCTCTCTCTCTCTCTCTCTCATTGAAATGCATGAAGCTTCTCTTTGTGTCAGTATTAATAGCAGGCTTAAGTGCTAACAGTTTTAAGTACACGCTGACATAAGTGTGAGGTTTGAGTCACCATCAGAGGCTGAAGGCAGATCCAGATCAGAGCGTGGTGTCCCTGAATACAAAAACCCTGTCGCTAGTCAAGAACACTTTCTGAATTATGGATCAGGCGGAACAAACTCCACACCGCTCACGCAGAGCAACACCGGACCTGGGTTTGGAGATGAGCAGCTCGTCATCCTCATGACACTGAGGTGTGTGTTACCCAGGTCGTCCTCACCAACACTGTCGGTTGGAACCAGAGTTCATGGACCCACAGCTACGTAATTAGTTTTCTGATTAGAGCGCAAATGAATGTAATGAAAATGGTGTTTTATTAGCAATATTCTGTTTCTGAGACAAAATGCAAATGTAATAAATTCCCCTTGCAGTGGAGGGCCAGTTTTATCTTCATCATCATAATCATCATAATCATCATCATCATCATCATCACGTCTCCGTTTGTTCTGAAGATGAGTGTTAAAATCAAGAGATTACTCATCAGACGTGTGTGTGTGTGTGTGTGTGTGTGCGTGCGCGCGCGTGTGTGGATTAAAATGGGAGCCGGAAGTTGTATTTTCCGTGATGCTGAAGCGCCACCGTGTGGCGGAGGGATATCAGTGCATGTTTACTCATGATAATAAAATACTAAATGAAGGATGGTGTTTATTTTATACTTCTAATGTGATTTACATTCAGAGTCAGGAATATGTGTTAGTATTTTATTTTATTTTAATCGCTTTACATATTAATGAAGTACTCAGTGAACACTGATTAAAATAATGTCCTGTTATAAAGCTATGAATTTAAACACAGTGATCAGTATGAAGTTTATTTTCTGTCTCAGTGTTTTTTTGTTTTTTTTTTATCTTTAATGAGTTTGAGGCTGAAGTCAGTAAAATGGGTTAAAGGACATTTCAGAGGCAGTGATTTAGTGCTGAAGGCCTTTGTGTGATTTATGAACAATAACAATAATGAAAATCCCCCAAGCGACTTCAACAGTAAAAATATTATAAAATCTGTAAATATTTTATTTATAATATTCAACTGAATCTATGTTTAATTAAAAGAAAAAAGGTGGTCTCTGACACACACACACACACACACACACACACACACACACACACACACACACACACACTATACATTTAAAAAGTAAAGTGATAAAAATTTATATAGACACAATATTAGGCCTGTGGTTTTAATGTTATGGCTGATCGGTGTATAGTTAATGGTTACTCGAGAATTTGTTTTGAAGACATAAATTCACAATTTCTATATCTATATAAATGTCCTGTTTCTTTCTGTACACTCAATATTCATATGAAAATATTAATTTGTAGGAAATGTGTAGGAAAATAAAATGAAGGTGAAATTTGAGTGTAATGCCACAAGGGGTCAGATTGGTTCTGTTCACTCTGTGCTGAGATTTAAAAAAAGAAAAAAAAAAGCAAATGTGTTATTTATATTCATCTTATCAAATCAAATGCTAAGGAGTTCCAACAAACACATACATTAAGACTAGTGGCCGAAGTTAAACGCACATGAAATCATGAATAAGTAAAAAGGGCATGTGTTCAGGACCATATATGGTCATTTAGGGGCGGAGACTAGGAGTGGGAGCTAAAATTGATTGGTGTTTATGAAGGAGACTTCACACAGGACTCAGAGCATGTTTCATTAATCTGATTATTTCTGTGAACAGCTTACTCAACTCATGCAGCTCATCATCATCATCATCATCATCACCACTACCACCATCATCGTCATCGTCGCTGTCATCATCATCATCGTCACCATCATTGTCTTCGTCGTTGTCATCATCATCATCCTCACTGTCATGTGGTCTGCAGGTTTATAAACAGTCGGTGAGTTGTGATTGTGAACACAGGAGCATCACACACTCCTCACACTCACACACCTCACACTCGCACACCTCACACTCGCACACCGCACACTCGCACACCTCACACTCGCACACACACACCTCACACGCACACACCCACACCTCACACTCACACACACCGCACACTCACACACACCGCACACTCACACACACCGCACACTCGCACACTCGCACACGCACACACACCGCACACTCACACACACCGCACACTCACACACACCCCACACTCACACACACTGCACACTCGCACACTCACACCGCACACCGCACACCGCACACTCACACCGCACACTCACACTCACACCCCTCACACCTCACACTCACACCCCTCACACTCACACACTGCACACTCACACACCTCACACTCACACACCTCACACTCACACGCTGCACACTCACACGCCTCACACTCACACACATCACACACGCCCCTCACACTCACACACCTCACACACGCCCCTCACACTCACACACCGCACACTCACACACCGCACACTCACACACCGCACACTCACACACCGCACACTCACACACCGCACACTCACACACCTCACACTCACACACTTCACACACACCCCTCACACACTTCACACACACACCCTTCACACTCACACACTTCACACACACACCCCTCACACGCACACACCTCACACTCACACACCTCACACTCACACACCTCACACTCACACACCTCACACTCAGACACCGCACACACCGCACACTGCACACTCACACACCGCACACTCACACCCCGCACACTCACACACCTCACACTCACACACACCGCACACTCTCACACACCGCACACTCACACACACCGCACACTCACACACCGCACACTCACACACCTCACACTCACACCCCTCACACGCACACACCTCACACGCACACACCGCACACTCACACACCTCACACTCACACGCACACACCTCACACGCACACACCTCACACACACCGCACACTCACACACCTCACACACACCGCACACTCACACACCTCACACACACTGCACACTCACACACCGCACACTCACACACCTCACACTCACACCCCTCACACTCACACACCACACACTCACACCCCTCACACCTCACACTCACACACTGCACACTCACACACCTCACACTCACACGCTGCACACTCACACGCTGCACACTCACACGCCTCACACTCACACACTTCACACACGCCCCTCACACTCACACACCTCACACACGCCCCTCACACTCACACACCGCACACACGCCCCTCACACGCACACACCTCACACACACCGCACACTCACACACCTCACACACACCGCACACTCACACACACCGCACACTCACACACACCGCACACTCACACACCGCACACTCACACACCGCACACCGCACACTCACACCCCTCACGCCTCACACTCACACCCCTCACACCTCACACTCACACCCCTCACACACTGCACACTCACACACCTCACACACCTCACACTCACACGCTGCACACTCACACGCCTCACACTCACACACTTCACACACGCCCCTCACACTCACACACCTCACACACGCCCCTCACACTCACACACCGCACACTCACACACCTCACACTCACACACTTCACACACACCCCTCACACACACACCCCTCACACTCACACACCTCACACTCACACACTTCACACACACACCCCTCACACTCACACACCTCACACTCACACACCTCACACTCACACACCGCACACACCGCACACCGCACACTCACACCCCTCACACTTACACACCGCACACTTACACACCGCACACTCACACACTGCACACTCACCCCTCACAGAGACAGATTTTCGATGTGTGTTTAGTCGTATAACCAAAAGCAAAAGGAAGTTCCATCCGTGCAAAAATGTAGAAATTGCTTTGTTGTAATTAATTAAGCAGAAATAAATTATTTTTAGACTGAGACTCAAAAAAATTCACTTTCACTCTGATTTCATGCAACAAATCTAATCTGTATTTCAGATCAGACCAATGAAGTGCAGTGACAGTTGCTTTACATATCACTAAACTTGTCCTGTGTGTGTGTGTGTGTGTGCGTGTGTGTGTGTGTGTGTGTGTGTGTGTGTGTAATTTTGGAGAGAAGTGATTTTGGTTTGTGGTTGTGTTTGTGTTCTAATCAGTTGATAAACTAGTTTCAGTCTGATCTTCAGTGTAAAGAAAACCTCATATTCATTTCTTTGTGATCGCTGCGGCCGGAAATGTTTCATTCTGCTGCGGCTTTTTCAAAATGTGCACAAAATAGTCGGCGCGCTCTTTCACAGTGATGTTTGTTGGTAAATGAGACTTTTTAGCTGTACTCATGTTTGATGCACGTGAATCGAAGAGGGTTTTGGCTGAATGTGTGTTGTGATGATGTCACATGACGATGTCACATGACGCGTCTCGGCCCAAATCTGAGGAAAATCTGCGGTAATTCTGAAAAATTGCAGCTTCTCTGAATACTGTGGAGTTTCCATGATTTTGCGTTAATTTCTGTGATCGCGTGAGACTGTGAGACTGAAAGAGAGAGAGAGAGAGAGAGAGAGAGAGAGAGAGAGAGAGACAGAGAGAGAGATGAAGTGTGAAGTAAAGAAATGAGGAACTTTCCCTGTGTAAAGAAAAATCAGGCGTTTTTACTCAGGACATTTTCAGTAGTAATGATCAGACTCACTCACACACACACACACACACTAACACACACACACACACACACACACACACACACACACACACACACACACACACACACACACACACCACCTTTAAACAGAACACACACATTTACTATAAGAGTTACACAGGATGTGATGGAGTTTGTAAACATTTAAACGCTGGAGTTTGTTCTTCACTCGTCTTTTACCCAGCGCTGGCTTCACCTGCGGCGTCTCACTGCTGCATTATTCTGATATTTACTGCTCAATATTTCTTCACTGAGGCTTTAAATTATATTTATTATTGACTATATATTATATTTAACAAATCTTTGCACTACACACTGTTCAGTTTTGAGAAATAAAACAGTAACGTTGTAAATCTACGCTCCTGATTAATGAGTACTGAGTTATTCATGATTTAACCTCTTCATCTACATTAATGTTATTAATGTGTAATAACACGCTATACCATCTTAACTCAGATTTTATACAGTGTGTGTAACTGACGCGAGGAAAAGCGCCTGCACAAACAGCATTACAGTCAATTAATTACATTAAAGAAATGTAAATTTGTTCCATGTCCGATTTTTTTGGGCGGTTGCCATGGTAACGTGGCAATGGGCTGTGCCAGATGTGTCAGATATGGGAAAGATGTTAGCTCCTTAAAAACCTCACACACACACACACACACACACACACACACACACACACACACACGAGGGAATCTTTTAATTATTCAGCATTAAAATCCGGATGTGATGTATTGGTGGAAATGTGGCTGCAACTGCGTGTGTGTGTGTGTGTGTGTGTGTGTGTGTGTGTGTGTGTGTGTGTGTGTGTGTGTGTCCACCAGGGTGCGCTGTAAACACTGTGCGCTTAAACGAGCTAGTGACGTCATGGGGGGGGTCACGTGACAGATTTGAACCCGTATTAATTTGAAACGGTGAATAATCTCAGGACTCTGAGCCGCATGGGGATGATTTCTGTAAACATGTGAAATATTAAATATATTACGGTGATTTGATTTTTAATGGAAATTATTCAAATATACATTTATTGAATATTTTTAATCACCATGTTCACAGATCTTTATATTTAAATGTATAAATTAAAGTATATCATTTTATACAGTATATAATTTGATGCTTATTATAATGACTAAAAATATCATCAAAACAAAAATATTTAAATTATTTTAAAAAAAGCAACGTTTTCCTCTATTTACTACGTAACATATTTAAATAATCTTTAAATTTAAATATTAATTACAATTATTTCGTTTGTCTTCTTCTTCTTCTTCTTGCTTTCTGTTCCATCTCTCTTCCTCTCTGAAGTGTAAATAAAAGGATGTAGATAATAAAACACTTCATTATGACTATGAATAAATTAGATGACATCACTCATGACATCACACAAATCTCCAGGAAAAACAGCCGTCACTTTACTGAGACGGATGCAGTGATATTACCTTGGCAACCATGTGCCCATAGGTGTTTCTATGGCAACTGAAATTAGCAGCACCTTGGAGTGCCTCTCCTTGGACAAGTCATAGAAGAAAAAAGAAGAGGAGAGAGAAACAGAGAGAGAGAGAAAGAAAGAGAGACAGGGAGAGAGACAGGGAGAGAGATATGGAGAGATAGACAGAAAGAGAGTGAGACAGATAAGTGTGTTTACAGTCAGAGGTTTTATTAAAGTGTGACGGTGTTTTGTTCGTGTCTCAGTGCAGTTGAGGAGGAAACACAAACTCACCACTATTTTTTTATTCAGTTTCAATTTAAAACACAGTCAATGAATCTGAATATGCAAATTAGTTTATGATGTCATCTGGTGACTTGTACTGACTTTTTGAGTTGTTTTTATAAAGCGCATCTGGCTGTAATTATAGATTATAGATTATAGATGAATCCATCCTGAGAGGACACACAGCTCCATCCCATAATACTTTACTATATTTAGCTGATGTATAGATTCTGTACCATATGTGGGACGTTATATGACTGGTCTGCTCTGAGATGAGTGTTTCCTCAAACACAAACACGGAAGCTAGGCTTAGCACATGTTCATTAGACACGCGTGTGCTGCTGAAACTCTCAGCGTGTGTTAATGTCAGTAATAATGGTGATTATTTTTAGTCACCTTGTAAAGGTCATCCTGAGAGACGAGGAACAGCAGCTCACACCACACGTTCACGTCCACGGGCTGAGCTTGTCCTCCAGAAACATTGATTTGTGTCTCAGTCTTTTCTGTGAAAAAAATATCCTGCAGTTTAACAGAATTCGTGATCGATGTTCACAAGAGCCACAAAACATCTGTAACACGTCACTGCTCGTCCTCCGTGTTCCTCACGGCGTCTGATGCTGATGGTGTTCATGAACAAAAAGTTTCATTTCCGTCTCATCTGATCACAGAAACCCGGTTTGGTGAAGAGCTGCTTTAGTGCAAATCGTCCAAACAGCTCGTTTTTATTCAAGTCATGTGACTTGACAAACCCCAGGAATTAATTCTGGTACGAGTTACGAGTGATCACGCGTAATCTCCCTGACAAATACAACTGTTCCAGACTTTTGAAATGTTGTAATAGTCTAAATATTCTGCAGAGGTGCCAAAAATTTATCACACTGTACATTTCCTCAGGGGTCTGAGTGGGAAGTTTGAAGAACGAAACCTCACTGCAGATAATCTGATTCATTTCTAACTAGTTATTTCTAAACTATATTAGCTAAGAGACTAGCTAGCAGAAGAACGTACAGTATGCTAACGCGTCTTTATCACGTGGATGACTTCATTTCTAATATCTGATTGGCTGAGCCCGTATTATAGGGTCAAATCTTACAGCTGATTAAAAATTCTGTTCATTTCTTAATAATGTGTACCTGTATATTATATATTATTATGTAAATATATTATATTTTAATATATATTTTTGGAGATGTGAAGAAATATATAATACATAGAATATACAAAAATAATATGCTGTATAAAGAAAATATTAATATTTAAATGTTGAAATTTTTAATAGAATTAAACTGTTTAAAGCTTCTGTTTATCCTTATGAATCTGTACTATTCATTTCTTAAAACATTCTTTGACATCTTGAGAGTATAAACGAAGTGGAATATATACATTTATTTCATTTATTTTAAATATTTTATTCTAATGCATGCTAAGTGAATCTTATTTTAGGTTGATTATTTTCTACATTTTATTTGTTTGTAGCTTCTTTCCAGTATAAAGTTATTTATAGTTGTTTTCATTGTTGGTTATTATTGTGTTTATGTTCATTACACTTATTTACTTGTCAGTGTTAATGAAGGAATTTTTGGACACAATATTAGGATCGTTATACGAGGCAGGATTTCACTCAGGGATTACAGTAAGAATATTAAATAATCCGTATTAAAATATTTATTCTGGTATAAAACATGACCGGAGTAAAGATGATGTTGAAAAAAACACCAGTTATCCAGAAAGTTCCCTAAAGTCCACTTCAGTGAGTCGAGGTGATTTTAGAGTTTATGTGAAATCTCTCTCTGAGGTTTCTCATCCAAACTGACATTTCCAAACCCAAACCATGTTTAATGCATGTGCCAGAGCTTCATATTGATGTTTGGGGAACCGCAGCATGAACAGAATTTAAAGTACTGATTAGGATTTCATCCCTCTGTCCTGTGTCACATGGAGCCGAAGCCGTGTTTAACGCGGTGTGTATGTTTATGTTTACGGCAGAATTAAACACGACTCAGATCCTCAGCTTATTAAACTTATGCTCTGGAGCTCCAGGGCAAATCTGGGACTTTTTTCTGTTGTGTAATACATGAATTCCTGGCTAATGAGAACCATACATTTTTATTATCTTGCGCACAATGTGTTAAAATATGTGCATGATTTAGTTTAATGCAGCCACAGAAAACTAAACTGCAGTCAGGAAATCACCGGCTGCGTCCGAAATGGCGTACGGTGACGTACTAATCAGTGTGTGTGTGTGTGTGTGTGTGTGTGTGTGTGTGTGTGTGTAGTACGAACACAGTCCCAGACATACTACATCCGCCATTTCGGCATAAGCACTAAAATCTTAAAGAGACCACCAGATTAACGCAACAGCGCTAACGGCCAAAGGACCAGGATAAAAGCTCTTTAATTTTAACACTTGTAGCAGATTTATCGGCTTTCCTCATGCGCAGTTCGCTTTTTTCCTCCGAGCTCTTTGATGCACACAAAATTATAATAAATCTTTTTGTGGCCTCCAGAAGACGTGTCGGGAATCACACAGGCCTGGATGTAGACTCAGGGTTGAGTAATTAATAATAATCTCAGCAAAGAAAGTGTAGAGCACCATCGCAGTGAGGAGGCAGACAGAGACAGTAACAGTGACTGCACAGAACCGAAGTCAGAACCGGGACCTCAGAACAGAACACAAGAGAACGGAGAACAGGGCTTCGGTAACGCCGTCACTGACTGAATGCAGGAGACTTCACACTGAACACCTGTGTTATTTATAGCGAGCGTACTGATGAGGAACAGGTGAGTGTAATCAGACGTCTAGAACACAGAGACGCTGCTCGTGACTGGTCATGTGACACAGGATCAAAGGAGGCGGACCGGAGACGTCCGGACACTGAGATTTATTTCATCATATTATTTACTTTATATTGCTTTTGCGTTCTATTTCGAAGTATATTTACAGATAAAACATCAGGGTGAAATATTGTGGTTACAGAAAACAGTCAGTTAATAAGAAAAAAAGAAACTTAAGTTCAAGGTCAGAATTATGTGTAGCTGAGACACGCCTCTTTTTGGGCAAACTCCGCCTCTCAAGCACACCTGTAGCTCCACCTGCGGTTTGAATACTGTGTGTAATTTGTTTAAATTCAGTATTAACTCCTCACTACACTGAATTCAGCCCTGGAGCTCGGGTTAGGAGAGAACTGCACATTACAGCATTTACTCATTTTACAAACTACTTATTTATTTAAATATTTATTTATTTTTGATTAAAAAAAAAAAAAAAAACACTTTTCAGGTTCATTTGGCTAAACTTGCTGTTTTTTTTTTTTTAAATCAAATAAATCCAGAATGAAATATGAATCAGTAGTTACGGACCCTTTATGAAGATATAAGGGTGGGGTGAGAGACATGGGCGGAGTTAGTGTCTTATCTTTCCTTACGAATATTTCTCACTCTATCAGTTATTAAAAACTCTGTGTGTGTGTGTGTGTGTGTGTGTGTGTGTGTGTGTGTGTGTGTGTGTGTGTGTGTGTGGGGTACACTGTTCATCCAACAGTCCCTCCTTAAATGTTCGGCTTCAAATGTGAATTAGAATTGAAATATTTATCACTCCTGTGCTTCAGCGGTGTTATAACAGACAGATTAAGTGTGTATGAGAGAGAGAGAGAGAGAGAGAGAGAGAGAGAGAGAGAGATGACTGACTTTCAGCTTCACTCATTTCCTGTGAGAACAGCAGTGGTGTTAATGCTCTCTCTCTCTTCATGGAGAACGTTTCTATTCTGAGCGTTTTAACCTGAAGCTCTGTTCCTCTGTGATCTGCTGTGAGGTGGATTTGGGTTAACGACGCTTTGATCAGGAGAGAGAACCTTCTGAAATACTGGAGCTCTTCACCATCACGATTATTATAGCGAACTAAAGTAAAACTGTTACTGTTACTGAAAAAAAAAAAAAGCATTACCATATAATCCTCTTTAGAACAGACAGATGCAGGATAAAAATAGTAAAATTGTTTTTAGTATTTTACTGAACCTGAACCTAAAACTAAATTATTTTACGGTTGTGAGAAAAAA
This sequence comes from Cranoglanis bouderius, assembly GCA_023630585.1. NCBI lineage: Eukaryota > Metazoa > Chordata > Actinopteri > Siluriformes > Cranoglanididae > Cranoglanis > Cranoglanis bouderius. Next base: position 244,504 of record CM042567.1, read on the forward strand.
TATATGATAAAACCCGAATGCCCCTAAAAATACAAATTTGTGATTATTCGCATCACGCAATTCATGTAAATAGAACGGTTGGGGCGGAGTCAGGGGTGGAGTCAGGGGTGGGTTCAAGGGTATGGGGTTTTGCGTTCATACATTTCCTCAGGACTTCATTTGTATGTAATTTAACTACTTCACCACCACACGTTCAGATTTTATACTGCTTCTGGTGGAATAAATACTGAATAAATACTGAATAAATACTGAATAAATACTGAATAAATATTAGTAATAAAACTACAGAATCTAAAGAAAAGTTTATACAGTTTAAACATTTATACAGAACGCTCGCACATCAGTCACTGATTCCCTCAGTAATGAAGCTGCAGGAGCACACGCTCTGTAACACTGTCAGGACGATGGATTCAGAGCTAAAACTGGATAAAATCATCTAACAGTGATTAATGATATCTGTTGGATTAATCATGTTTACTCAAAGACTTGCATATAAACACGTGTAAAGAATGAGTGTTAAAGGAAGGATATAATATAAACACTGAAGTCATGTGTGTAAATGAACACAGTGTTGATGATATGATGGTTCATCAGACACAGGAGCAGCACATGACCCTGAGACCTGAGACTCGCTGCATTATTAACATCTCTCTCTCTCTCTCTCTCTCTCTCAGTTCATCAGTCTCTCTTCTACCTTTTTTTCCTTCTTCTAGTTTCTTCAATTTTTATTTATTTTTAAATATTAAAAGTTTAAATTATAAGTTGCTCTTAGCAAAAACAGTTTGGAAAGCGGGCTCCGAGGCCAGTGGTGGGAGGTGCTGTGTCTCCGGCATGGTGTCAGGTGTGTGCTGGGAAGGAGGAGCACAGGTGGAGGAGGTGCTGTTGGCTGTAGGAGAGCAGGGCAGGTGTGAGAACTCAGCCTCCTGAATGAACAAAGCTGTTGTGGTGTTTCTGAAAAGACAAAGCCTCATCAATACGCTAATCAAAAACGGAATATTGGTGAAAGGAGTCATGACAACAGTTTCCGCTCGATCTGCTCCCAGAACCCGAGTCGTCGTGCAGACAAACGTGCTTCTGTTCATCAAAAACTGCATCTGCAAAAACTCTGCAGTAAAACTCCGCCCTGTTCTTCTGCAGGACGATGTTTATGTTTCACTGGATGTGAATTTCAGTGTAAAAATGGCCGAGTGCAGAGGGAACGCGTGGAGAGATCTAACTTTCTTTATTGTCTCTCTTTTTGATTGTATGTGTCTCTTTCTTCTTGCTCAGGTGTGTCTCTCTCTCTCTCTCTCTCTCTCTTTCTGTTTGTGTCTCTCTCTTTCTGATCATGTGTCTCTTTCTCTTTCTTTCTGTTTGTATGTGTCTCTCTCTTTCTCTTCGTGTGTTGTGGTAACGAGGGTCTGCTCGATGCTCCATACAGACTCCCATTTATCTGCATTCATCTCGCCACAAAGGCTCCACAGTGCATTAGCATTACCATTAACCCCCTCCCTCCACTCCCTCCACCCCAGGCCATGCTTTATACGATTTTTTTCCGGAAAGAGCTTAGCTTATAGCATTAGTACAGATTGACAGATGTGGAAAATAATGGAGGCTCACTGAATTGTAGATGCTGCAAACTGATCTCCAGCATCTCCTGAAGCTCACAGCAGTGTGTGACGACGTAAACTCTTCAACAGTCATTAAATATTCAGCAGCCGTGCTCACTGTACACCTGCTGGAGTCTAGCGCGTCTGATCTCAGCGTCTGATCTGTTACACCACTGACATAATATTGACCTACACTGACGGGCAGAGGAACATCACACACTGTCATTTTGGCACTAAACACATCAGTGCACTTTGGTGGAAAAGAATAAAAATGTATTCTGTTTAACCATGCTAGTTATCCAGCTGTACAGTGGAGTGCAAAAGTTTGTACACCCCATGCTGCAATGATTAAACTTAAGAAATACATACAATACAGAATGAACTGTAAATTGAAGATTATATTCCTATAAATGTTCACAGTGTTTTAGTGTTCCTCAACAGGTAAATTGATTGTTTAAACAATAAACAGCTCTGACTGTCTTCTCTTGGTTTTAAGCCTTCAGTTTCACTTGTGAAGACAGCATTTGTTGTTAAAAATGATAAACTATAATGAAGGTCAGAGAGCTGTCTATGGGAGAAAAGCAAGTCATTTAGAAGCTGAGAAAAGAGGGAAAATCAATCAGAGCCACTGCACAAACATTGGGCATAGCCAATACAACAATTTGGAATGTCCTGAAAAAGAAATAAACAACTTGTGTACTCAGCAACAGACACTAAATGGGTTCAACCAAGGAAAACAACAACGGCTGATGACAGAAACATTGTGAGAGCTGTGAAGAAAAACCCAAAAACAACCTCCACAGGGCAGGGGTGAAGGTATCACAATCCACCGCTCGAAGAAAACTTTGAGAGCAGAAATATAGAGGCTGTACCACAAGATACAAACCACTCATCAGCAGTAAGAATCAGAAAGAAATACAGAGATGAGCCACAAAAGTTCTGGAACCAAGATGAACCTCTACCAAAGTGATGGAAAGACTCATCTGTGAAACATGGTGGAGGTAGTGTCATGGCTTGGGCTTGCATGGCTGCTTCTGGAACAGGCTCACTAATCTTTACTGATGATGGAACTCATGATGGTAGCAGCAGAATGAATTCAGAAGTTTACAGAATCAATCTGTCTGACAAGTTCCTATACTTTTGCTCACCTAAATATTGGGTGATCTGCCACATGTTCTAAGTTGTTTAACACGTCTACATATTAATACCAGGAAATGAAAGCTGAAATCCTAAACTCTCGTCTCATATTCATCTTTTGATCTCAAACCCAAATGCCTTCAGTCTACAGCAAAAACAAATGAATTGGCCTTGCCGTTCCAATAGTTTCGGGGACTGTAAATGTTTTATTCCATTTATACCAGAGAGGCAGCCAACGATATACAAATTTCTTTGTAAAAAAAACAAAAAACAACAAAAAAAACATAATTGATACAAATTTATAGTTACATTTAATGTTGTGGAACGTCGATGAAACAAGTTACTTCCTGTTGTCACTTACATTATAGCAGCTATAAACAGTCTTTCCCTCACCAGCCTCTCTTTACTTTCTCTCTTTACTCTCTCTCTTTACTCTCTCTCTTTATTCTCTCTCTTTACTCTCTCTCTTTATTCTCTCTCTTTACTCTCTCTCTTTATTCTCTCTCTTTACTCTCTCTCTTTATTCTCTCTCTTTACTCTCTCTCTTCAAGTTCATAAGACAAAAGATAAATAAATAATCGCAGCTTGTTACGCACGTTACCGAGAAACCACAAAGAAGCGTAAACTCCTCTGTCCTGAAAATGTCGAAAAACTTCAAGTTACAGCTTTACCTCTGACTGTTACAAAGCGCTGACACTGGAGACTCCTTCCATCAGTGTGATTGAGCTGTTACTATAGAAACGATAATGTACTGTATTAGGACGAGCGCACTGATATAAACCTATGATCTTGAGTTGCGCTACTGTCAGAGCTGCTGTTATTGAAAACTAACTCACACCTTCTGACCAATCGCAATCCAGAACTCAGTAGTGTGTGGGATTAACACCGTTTAACACAGCGCTTTTAATTCATCGTGGACGCTTTCGTCTGATTGGTGCATTTTATTAGTTATTAGGGTGAGGTTTTGCATCTGAGAAAATGAACTCAGTGTGTGATTAACATGGGATCACAGAGAGAGAGAGAGAGAGAGAGAGAGAGAGGAGTGTAAACAGTTCAGTAGTTATGTTCCTTTTGTTTGCACTCTGCTTAAATCAAAGACAATTAGAGCTGCACTGTGTGTCTCATGGTAATGCGACTTGCACTGGATGAAAGCATGAATAAATCACACAACATGTGAGACTGTGTGTGTGTGTGTGTGTGTGTGTGTGTGTGTGTGTGTGTGTGTGTGTGTGTGTGTTGATTGAAGGACAGTTGACATCAAAGAAACCAATCAAGCAGGCAGAGAAAGAGACAGAAAGAGAGATATATATCTATATACACAGATAGGTATACAGAGAGAGAGAGAGAGAGAGAGTGAGAGAGATACAGTATACTGAGAGAGCAGACGGCAGCTGCGTAGTGGAGGGGGAGTGTGAGAGACATACAGAGTGGTCGAGAGACAGACAGTGTGAGAGAGAGAGAGAGAGAGAGAGAGAGAGAGAGAGAGAAGGTTAGAGAGAGACAGAGAGAAGGTTAGAGAGAGAGAGAGAGGGGCAGAGAGAAGGTTAGAGAAGAGAGAGAGAGAGAGAGAGAGAGAGAGAGAGAAGGTTAGAGAAGAGAGAAATCATCACACACATAATGAGAAGCGCTGAAGCGAGAGCTGAGCTCCGGCTGCAGAACAACAGAAGCTGAAGATTAGCGTCAGAGCTGTAGGAGAAATTCAGACAATGGTCGTCCGTCTCACTCTCCGAATCCTCCGCTGTCGTGCGTCGCTCTGCCTCAGCGCTCCCCAGCCCCCGTCTCATCCAGCGGCTCCTCGACAGCGTGAGATATGAGCTCCAAACACTCGGCGGACTGGATTCCGTACAGGTACAGTGGCCTTCAGAGCTGCAGCGTGTTAGAGGAGCTCCAGTGTGATGTCTGATTCGATGTGCTGATTAACGTGTGTGTGTGTGTGTGTGTGTGTGTGTGTGTGTGTGTGTGTGTGTGTGTGTGTGTGTGTGTGAGACGAATTCAGAGCACATGGACGTTTCAGAGCTTCACGTTGTGTTGAACTGTTTTTGGTAGAAACGTTTGTTAAAGCAGCTGTTAGTTCATCTGTTTATTCGCATCGTTGTGTTGCACTTTTCTCTTGGGTTTGTTTTAGTCCTTCACTCTGGAATGAATCCTTCATCAACTTTCAGCTCTACGTTTTAGAAATTTAATCACATCTTAAAGAATTTGTGCGTTATTCATGTATGTGCGGTGTGATTTCTTTGCCAGTGATTCCGTATGTTTGAATTTTACACTTGAAGAGCTTGGGTTCATTTCTTCTTTTCCAGCGTGCACCCACTCCGTCCTCTTTCACCGATTCCTAATTTATTCATTCCACTCGGAATTGTGGATGATGTCGGAGTTAATTAGCACTTTTCCTCTCTGTGGGTGAAACACAGATCTGTGTCTGTTCTCTGTGCGAGTCTGAAAAGCCGCCGCTCCGACTGCTGCTGCTGCTGCTTCCAGGAGAACCTCATCGCCATGGCTGCACTGCTTCCTCGCCTTTCATTGGCTCCTGGTTGCTATAAGTTACACAGTTCATTTGCCATCACTTGTTTATTGAAAGATTGCATCAGGGAGTGAGCGCTTGTCTTCTGTTCCGTATGTAACGCTCGTTCCTGCACGTGTCCTGTTCCGAACAACATCTCCAGTGTTCATTTGGGCTTTTTATTCTCGCTCCTCTCTTCTAAAATGAAAGAACTATTTTTGGAGCTGCTGTGTGGGCTTCAGAACACTCACAAAAGCTCACAGGGGCTGGAGTGCAGCTCGAATAAGAGACAAAATAAGATAAAAGAAAAGAGTTCTGAAACGAGGATCTTCTCAGCCACCTATGCATCTAAAGTGAAACAAGATCCTGCTGTTTTCTGGCTTTTTGGTGAAATTCCTCCTCAGCTGCTAATCCAGGAGCATGTGTGCAGTTTCCCAGCAGGTTAGGATTTGAGAAAGAACTGCTCCCAGATCAGCACGGTGCATTATACTCCGTTTAGCTCAAATTTACACTCAGTAGCTAATCCACATCTATTTGCACGGTGTATCAGAAGTTTCAGATCTGTCACTGTTCTCAGATCAGACTCTACTTTTACATCTGATCCATTTTGTGCAGATTTCTGAAAGGTGAAGATTTGTGAAACCACTGACTTCAGATCAGCTCGTAGTTCCACGTGCCTCATTTCTATATTCCAGTCTCAGTCACCAGTTTCTAGGAAAGTTAATGTAGAACAGTCTCAAGTCTCGACTGTTTGATTTCAGCCAGAGCTGCACATTACAATAAAACATGCTTTCAAAATATTCGTAAAATCATAAACGTAAACAAGTGTTTATGACAAACCTGTTACTCGTACACTGGAACCTTGAAACCTCTTTAAGATCTTTGTAAATTTAATTTGTAAATGCTGTGAGCATAATAGTATTACATGCAACTACTACAACTACTGCTGCTAATAATAATAATTTGTTATATATGGCGCTTTTTACTTGGAGTCCTAAATCTCAAAACACTTTACACAAGGAATAAAACGATCTCCAATCATAAATAACATGGAAAACTAATAAGTTGAAAATAAGAGATTAAGAAATTCACAGTGAAGATAAACACTAAAGGATGTGAATACAACAATTATTGAATAGACCGGGACCGGTCTTGATCTTTACACAACAAAACAATGGTCTCTGTGTTGTCATAAACTTGGGTGAACTTTTACTCGGTCTTGTCTATGAAGACTCGAAATATTTTTCCGACACTCCCCGATACTGAAATACCCATGGACTTCCTGGGAAAAGACGTTGCCTCGATGGCAGCATGTATCTCTCTAAAATCCCAAAATACACCTCTGTGTCAGTGGTACCCTCACACATATGTGAGTCCCCCATGCCATGGGCACTGATGCCCCCCCATACCATCACAGATGCTGGCTTTTGCACCTTTCGTTTATAACAGTCTGGTTGGTCTTTTTCATCTTTGGCACGGAGAACTCGACGTCCAGCTGAAACATGGACTCATCTGACCACAGCACACGTTTCCACTGCCTTTCAGTCCATCTGAGATGAGCTCGGGCCCAGAGAACTCACTGGCGTTTCTGCATAGAGTCGATGTGTGGCTTCCTCCTTGTGTAATAGAGTTTCGGGTCGCATTTCTGGATGCGGCGGCGGACTGTGTTCAGCGACGACGGTTTTCTGAAGTACTCCCGAGCCCATGTGGTTATATTTATCACAGTAGCATGATGATTTCTCAGGCAATGCCGCCTGAGGGCTCGAAGGTCACGCACATTCAACAGTGGTTTCTGGCCTTGCCCTTTACGCAGTGAGATTTCTCCAGATTCCCTAAATCCTTTCACAATATTCTGCACTGTAGATGGTGAAAGACCTAAATTCTTTGCAATCTTGTGTTGAGCAATGTTCTTTTTGAACTGACTGACAATTGTCTCACGAAGTTTGGCACAAAGTGGTGAGCCACGCCCCATCCTTACTTGTAAAGACTGAGCTTTTGGTGGATGCTCCTTATATACCCAATCCTGACCCCCTCCCCTGTTACCAACTAACCTGATCCTCCAGAATGGTGCTACTTGAATATTCTATAAACTTTTCAGTCTTATTTTGCCTCTGTAACAACTTTTTTTGAGTGTGTTGAAGGCATCAAATTCTAAATTTGTTTATATTTATAAAATACAATTGGTCAGTGAAAACATTGAATATCTTTTCTTTTGTCAGTTAATTAAAGTTTCTTGACAAATCACAGATTTTTGTTTCTATTGCATTTTAGAAAAAAATCCCAACTTTTATGGAAATGGGGTTAGTACATGTTTATCTCATGTGGGGTTAGTACATGTTTATCTCATGTGGGGTTAGTACATGTGTGGAGTTATATAGTGCCTATAAATTTCAAGCGACTATGTTTCAAAATATTTCATCTTCTTATGTTCATAATAATCTAGCACAGAAGCCTGTGATGCACAGCGGTGTTTGTTCTCAGAAATCTGTATGAGCCAAAACAAATTCTAGTTCTTACTGCATTTTATTTACCTTCTGTGTTTAAGTCAAAGAGAATGTGCTTTGATTTGTACATCTTTACATATACTGTTGCTTTTCTTTTAAAAAATCTTTTCCATAACTAGCAAACTGTGTGTCTTTTGATTTACCACACACATGCTCCCTAACCCCTCAATGCAGTGATATAAGATAAGATATATAAGCACTTGCTAGAAGACTGGGATGTGTTTAACATGTCCTGTGTACAAAATGATAATAAAGCAGATGCGTTATTATTTTATTTCAAGAGAAACTTCATGTCAGGTTAGGAAGATACTACACCCAACAAATTTACACATCTGAGCATCTGGTCTCGCACTTGGACTCGGCCACATGTGGTGTTGGTCTCGTCTCGATCTCATCCGCCGTCACACTCGGTCATGACTCGGTCTTGACTTAGACTCCACTGGCGATGGTCTTGGTCTTGACTCGGTCTCGGCTAAGCAGAACCCAACACCAGTAAATAATACATAGAAGTGCTATAAGAGCTCATAGAGACCTGTCTTACCTGCAGAGACCGTCACTGGTCTGTCAGTGATGATGTAATTTTCACTCAGAGCTGATGGAGACGACAGAAGTGTGTTAAGTGGGTGGTGTGAATTTTTAGTATCGGATCACTGAAACATCTGATCTGAGTGTACGGGGCTTTATTAAGAAAAAGTCGAGGCAGAAACTGGCTCAGCTCTAATCTTAATGTAATGAGAGTTTATTAAAGACATGATGGGCTCATGGCTCACTACACACACACACACACACACACACACACACACACACACACACACACACACACACACACACACACTTCATTCACGCTGAAACACACAGACACACAGAAGATGTCCAGATTGTTGAGCTACTGTATTAAAAACAAGCTCCACTGTTCTGAAGGCCGCTGTGTCACATGATCTCAGAGATTCCACTTTATACATTGCTTTGATTTGTTAATAATTGTTTGATGGTAGTGAAAATGTTCTCGCAATGTGCACACACAACCCATGTTCCTGTTCTCCAGTCTGGTCATCATATACTGCATGAAATCAGTGGTCCAACTGCTGGATTAAAACACTGATAAATACTTATCCCTCATCTGAAGAAATAAACATGACTCATCAAAGCTAGCAAGTCATCAAAGTGCACTTTAAGTGCTCTAGAACCATTTCACAGGGAAAAGAAAGCAGAAAAACGTCTCGCTACGTAGATTAAAACCCATAATAAGGATAACCCGTGATAATAAACCAGTTAACTAGAAAACAAATGTCTAATCTAGAAGCCTTAAGAGCTTTTTGGTTGTTCCTCTGGGGGAACCCTGAAGTGAGAGTTTTTATCAGAAAAGGTTCCAACCATTTTTAATAGGCTAAGAACCCTTAATTATGCAATGAACCCTCAAGGAACCCTTGAAGAACCCTTTACCCCCCTTAAAAGTGTATCTATCATAGTAACATTGTTAGTAGATAAATAATCTCCATACAGCACCATGAAGGGTTCTTTCATCTGCCCCTTAAAAGATCTATGTAGAACCCTACACCAGAGTGTTTCCCTATTAGAAAGGTTCCACACTAGAACCATTTTAGGAGGCTATGGACAACAACAAAAAAAAAAAAAAAAAAAAAAAACTACACAAAGAACCATGAAGAACTTGTCTTAAAAGTGTAGCCAGCACCAAACATCTCCATAATCACACCATAAACCATGTTCTTTCTGGAGAACCCAACAACAGAAGGTTATTCTTTTAGAAAAAGTTGCAAATCTAGATTTTTCTATAAATCTGTAATAATGAACTCTTGAGGAATTCTTTATTTTGATCTTCACATTGCACACGGTTCCTCTGTTTTCGTTTGTTTTAGTTTCCATCAAGCAGCAGATGGTTTGTGACTAAAAGACGCTTTGTAACAGTCAGTAATGTACAGAGAGGACGCAGACGTACGGCGCTGAATAAACAGCATCACATCTTACACTCACTAATGTGGTGTTTATAGTGTTTAATTCTAACAGAGCAATGAAAAGACACCGAATCAAACACTCGTATTAACGTCCAGGTTACATGTGCCGGAGCTGAGATCATGTGACGGTCAGGAGCCAATCACAGAACAGCAAACTTCACTTGTTTATATGATCTCCAGTTTATTATTATTATTATTATTATTATTATTATTATTATTATTATTTCTTTGAATCTGCTTTGCCATTTCTGAAGGTTAATAGATGAACAATGGATTTGTTATCACACGTGACATGAATCCACGTGGTTTAAAACACGCTGGTGGTTTTTACACGGAGGAGGATTTTGTTGTTGTGTGTAAAAAGTGAAATGGATCAGATGAAGCCGTGCGTGAGACAGAATTATTACCGACGCTGAAGCTGAGACTCAGTCGCCCAAAATGAAGAGTGGCGTCTTCACAAAAGCCACAAAATCACTGAATAACACTGAATGAATGAACGTCTGTGAATTGTGTTGGGTTTTTTCCAGGATTCAGTGTTCGGCAGTGACGTTTTCCCCAAAGAGACGATATGAAAATAACCTCATGCTGAGGAAAGACTTCGACTGAAAGAGATACGGCGAATGAGCAATGAGGAAAAAAACACCTTCAGAGAAACGAACACACACACACACACACACACACACACACACACACACACACACACACACACACACACACACACAGTGCATGAGTGTTTTCATCTTTCCTGTGTTATATAATGATATAATGAGATGTTGACCCTCATTACAGCAAATCTGTTTGTCATTATTTTCTAGTTTGATGGTAACAAACACTCCTGACTGATGAATGTCCTGACTCTGACTCTGACTGTCTGTGTGTGTGTGTGTGTGTGTGTGTGTGTGTGTGTGTGTGTGTGTGTGTGTGAAGGGAGATGGTTTGATAAGGAAAGGAGATGAGGTTTTTGTTCAAGCCTGCAGCAGACAGGGCAAGAAACAGACCTGGAATTCACTACTCTCTTCACTGAATTCAGTTTTTAAACGTCACATCTTCTGTATCTCTGTACACTGATTTTATTTCTCATAATAATCAGCTTTCATTAGTAAATACTGTATATTTACACCACGGCGCTGTTGAGTTCTGGATTGTGATTGGTCAGAAGGTTGCTGATTAATTCTCTATAACAGCAGCTCTGACAGCAGCGCAGGTTTATATCAACGCCCTCGTCCTAATATGTTATCGTTTCCATAGTAACGGCTCATTCACGGTGACTCATACAGCGGAAACGTGCGTAGTGTTGATATCAAGTTTTTTTCTTGTTAGGAGTGAGTGAGGTGAGGGAATGAGTTTATAGCTGCTATAAGGTAAGTGAGAACAGGAAGTTGTTCCACTGGTAAAGAGTATGATGTATCTTCTTTAATAAATAAAAATGACAACGTTTGGTAAATGGCTGTGGTGTCAGAGGAATAAAACACTAGGGGACGTGCTGTTATAGGAAAATAATTAGCTTCAGGGTGGTAACAGTAACTGCGCTACATCACAACACAACACTGTTGATTATTTTCCTATAACAACATGCCTCCAACATTATTATGATGGTATTATGATGAAAGAAGAATCCTCTTAAAAAGGTAAAGACTCTACAGTAATCGGCTTTTTCAGAATCCTGTGTTCCAGTTTTAATTATCATTATTAATCTGGTTTATGGAGATTTATTTAACTAGATATTTCATATATACTGTGTATCAGCATGTAACAACAATCCTGCCCCAGCAGTCAGAAAGCTGTGTTAATGAGGATGGAAATGTGTGTGTATTAGTGTTGAGTAAAGTCTTAAACATGATGTCTGGTCGCTCCAGGACTGGACTCCACAACCCTTCAGGTACAGAATTAACACCACTACAACATTTAACCTGTCTACTCCACACACGCCCTGAGATCAATTCAATTCCTTCATGCTTCATTTCCTCCTCAGCAGCACTGAGTGAACGTTTCAGAACTGAGTGTCAGAGATGATTAGAAGGAAACAGACGAGAACCGGAGACAGTTCAAAAGCCGTGTAAAGATCAGTGGCTCCTACAGGACCTGAAAGAGAACTTAGAGTGTGTCATATCGTTAACACAGCAGCACGTCGTCATATCCACCACTTTCCTTTTCCTCTCCATGACTTCATCGTTCGCTGCTGTGTGAATGAATACGAGAACCTTCGGACCGATTCACACGTTCATTACAGAGCTGCTGAATCCGCAGTGTGTTTAATACAAGGAGCTTTGTGTCATTAATGCACGGCTGTGACGAGTGATGAATACAGGAGGAACCTTTTTTCACTGAGGTTCCTGAACCATGACACAGAGGCAGCTTAATATGCTGCGTCTGTTATTTTAGTGCTCCGTCGCTTCTTCAAGGCAAAGTCGAGACTTTTCAGGCTTCTTCTAAAGACAGTCTCAGGATCACTCCCTGAGGAAAATAACAGAGAGCTCACAGTTATAAAACACCATTTTAAAAATGTCTTGTTTCCTTCTGTCTCTCCACAGCACCCTGGATGATGAGTGCAGTAACCTCCGACAGCAGAAGCTGGACAGACAGGTGAGATTTCAGCTCAAATAAAAATCCTTCAAATAGAATCTGTAAATAAACACCTGCATCTCAACATGGTTTCTGTTACAGAATAAAAATAAACCAAGTGCATATTTTTGAAATATACTGTAAGCCCTGAGCTGTGAGGGTGTGTCGGGTTCCACAGTGATTGATTGTGGAAGAGTGTGTTAAATAAAGTCAGACTGTAATCTGTGTGTGTTCCATAACCAGCGCATTCTCTGAAAAGCATACAGTTATTTTGTAGAAAACTGAACCAGTGTTCTCATGTCTAAATTTAATTTCCTTAAATATTCGAATATTGTTCTCTGTTTGTTTTTAACTGAAAACAACTGCAATAATTACAACAAAGCAATGCCACAGAAGAACGTTTCTGATCCATGACTCTTTAATCATTTTTTGTTGTATACACATGATGGACTCAGGAAGCAGGTGTGCGCTATGCTAACGTAAATATCTGTTGAATTGTGGGTTCAGTTCTGGAGGAGAGGACAGATGGATGTTTTCCACATCTGTTGATGTATCAGTGCAGTGAGAGATAGAGTGAATCATCACAGCTGTAGTGAGTCTGAGGACATCTGCTTTAAACAGGTCTCAGATGTAGCTGTCTCATATCTCATGTAAATGGTCTGCACTTATATAGAGCCTTTTAATGTTTGCAGTTCTACAAAGCACTTTACACTGTGTGTCATTCACACACCAAAGAGCTACCATGCAAGGCACTCACCTGCCATCAGGAGCAACTTGGGGTTCAGTGTCTTGCCCAAGGACACTTCGGCACATGGAGTCACGTGGGCCAGGAATCAAACCGCCAACCCTATGATTAGTGGACAACCCGCTCTACCACCTGAGCCACAGCTGCCCATGTATGCCCATGTGTGTCCATGTGTGTCCATGTGTCTCAGTGCCTCATATCTTATGTGTCTCACATCTAATGTGTCTAAGTGTCTCATATCTCATGTGTCTCATGTCTCATATCACGTGTCTCATGTCTCAGTGTCTCATATCTTGTGTCTCATATCTCATGTGTCTCGTGTCTTGTATCTCATGTGTCTCAGTGTCTAATATCATGTGTCTCATATCTCATGTGTCTCAGTGTCTCATATCTCATGTCTCAATGTCTCATATCTCATGTGTCTCAGTGTCTCATATCTCATGTATCTCGTGTCTCGTATCTCATGTGTCTCAGTGTCTCATATCATGTGTCTCATATCTCACGTGTCTCATGTCTCAGTGTCTCATTATCCATGTGTCTTGTGTCTCATATCATGTGTCTCATGTCTCAGTGTCTCATATCATGTGTCTCATGTCTCAGTGTCTCATATCATGTGTCTCATGTCTCATATCTTGTGTCTCATATCTCATGTGTCTCATGTCTCAGTGTCTCATATCTTATGTGTCTCATATCTTATGTCTCATATCTCTCATGTGTCTCAGTGTCTCATATCTCATGTGTCTCATGTCTTAGTGTCTCGTATCTCATGTGTCTCGTCTCATATCTCAGTGTCTCAGTGCCTCATATGTCTCGTCTTATATGTCTCAGTGTCTATATATCTTTATATGAAAATAATGATGATGTTTCCTTGGTGGTTTTCTTTAAATGTGAGTATTGTTCAGTATGGTGGTCCAGACACACAGAGAGGACAGACACACAGAGAGGACAGACACACAGAGAGGACAGACACACAAGAATCTTTACTGTGTTCAGAGGGCTACATAACGCCTACTTCATGTCCTTCATGACAAGCTGTTATATGTACAGTATGTGTGCGTTTATTTTTCATGAAGGAATTGTGTAGGTGCTAGAGTATGTAGCTCTATGAACACCTCCACTTTTAAGTAAAATGTTACTGTTTGCTATTAAATAAAGAGAACCGTTTAGAGGAAAACATTCCTGCATTAACTATTAGCACCAGGTTTCTCTTATTCACTCAGTGTCTGTTAGCAATAATTGAAGTTCCTGAGATCAGATTCTTTACATAGTGAACATAATTTGTGACAATGTTTGCTAATTCCATTTAGAGGTCAGTTAAGCTTCACTTGGTTGAGAAGTTTTTCAGGTAGAAACCCAGCAGCCTCGGCCTGATGATGATGTTTATGATTTGTGTAATGGTGGTGAAGTGGCAGATGCTGTCTCACAGCTCCAGAGTCTCGGGTTCAATCCTGTTTCACATGTTCTCGCCGGGTTTCTTCCGAGTTCTCCGGATGCCTACCAAAAGCATTTCAGTAGGTGGACAGGCTAAGATAAATTACCCCTAGATGTAAATGAGTGTATAAATGTGTGTGTGTTGTGCCAGGAGATGTACTGGCATCCCATCCAGGCTGTTTTCCTGCCTCACACCCAGCGTTCCCCGGATAGACTCCGGATCCACCATCATCAGGATGAAGCTTTTGCTGAAAGTGAGTGATTTGGATGATGTAGTGCTTATATATGATGTATGCATGTGTTCCAGCGAGCTCTCTTAGAGCAGAAGCAGAAGAAGAAGCGCCAGGAGCCCCTGATGGTGCAGTCGAACCTGGACGGTCGCTCTCGGACCCGCAGAACCCGTCAGTGTGAGGAGCAGGCGCCGCTCGTCGAGTCCTATCTCAGCAGCAACAGCAGCACCATCTACCATGGTAGGACAATAACTGTCAGGTTCCTCTCCGTACTCGACTCAGATTCTTCTCCATACAATTTAAACCCAACAAGCTGGAAAACTGAACTCAGATCAGCGTGAAACAACGTCATGTACCGGCTGCTCTGCTCTGAATTTATAATACTGATTCACACTGCTGGCTTTGTGAAGATCGAGGAATTAACTCCACACTGTTAAACAATGTGTGTTCACAATGCTGCTTCATTCATTACATATTTAAATTTATTCAAATAAGTGTAAATATGCACTGGCGGGAGAACAACAGCAGCTGAGCGGATGAGGAAGAATTGCTTTTTAATATTTACACAGTAAAGTGTCAAAACTGTCAAAACTAAATATGAAACTTTTGCAAGACATTCGGGTGGAACGTCCCCTGCCACGTCTCCTCTTCTCACGTCTCTGACTCACTGAATTTCAGTCTCTGAAAGGTTTTTCAGATTTACGGAGACGTGAGTGAAATAGCGAGTGGGAGGGTCCTTTGTTTGGAGTGTAGCAGTGATGCAGAACGTTTTGAGCTCTCGCTGATTTTATTTGTGAAACAAATCACCTCATTAAATTCCCCAGCGATTAAGATGTAAATGTAAAAAGCTGCTGTGACCCCGAACACCTCCTCAGAAGATGAAACAGCTGACACGTCCAACAGGCATCACGTTTATTCCTTAAACTCGCTTCAAAAATGCCATGTAGCTGAATTACTAAACATTATTTATTCCTGTAGTCAGCTTTACTTCCAGAAAACAGAAGCCACATCAGGTTCTAATCTCTCTCTGTCTTTAGTCTTCATCTGAAATCCTCCGGTTTATTATCCAGTCCGTACAGGATTCCGCTGAGTTTTTTTTTTGTCGTTGTTTGATTTTGCTGCGACTTTTTAAAAAAAAATTGTGATGCAACTTGCTGAGTTTTTTGTGCTTTTTTGAGGAAAACTACTTGAATCTAACGCAACTAATAGTCGTGCGCGCTCTTTCGCAGTGATGTTTGTTGGTAAATGAGACCTTTTAGCTGTACTCACGTTCGACGCACGTGAATCGAAGAGGGTTTTGGCCGAATGCACGTTGTGATGACGTCACGTGACGCGTCTCGGCCCGAATCTGCGGAAAATCTGCGGTAATTTTGAAAAATCGCAGCTTCTCTGTATATTGCAGAGTTTCCTCGACTTCTGCGTTCGCAAGATCACAAACCCCCAGAGGGACTGATTTACAGGGTTTGGTCACTCTTTAATAAACATTTCAAAAAGACAAGCAAACTGGAAAGAAAAAGAGATTTTATTGGAACTTTACAGATTTCAGACTAACACATTCAAACATGAACACAACATAAAAAGTGCTCAGTTCTCCATTCTTTACACTGTTAAGAAATGAAACTGCAGAATGTTTTATTAACATAATAAACAACTAATAAAACTTATAGAGCTAATTCTCTAACTTCACCTTCATTTTCACACTGACTCCACTTTATCTCGTGTTCGTGTCTCTCCCACATCGCTCCTCACGTCCTTCCCTGTGCAGTACAAGAAGCTGAGCAGGAGGAGGACAAGGCTGTAGTGGAGGTTCAGGTTCCTCGCTCAGCTAAAAAATCCAAACCGCTCACGTCGACCCCACAAACGGGCAGCGCCAAGAAGGAGAAAAAGGGCAAGCACAAAGGTCAGCTGGTGAACCTCCATGCCGTTAACACTCCGCATGTGCATGACTGTGTGTGTGTGTGTGTGTGTGTGTGTGTGTGTGTGTGTGTGTGTTGAGGTTTGTGCCATTCCCAGCTCTGCATGCGCTGTTTGACGTGACCAGAGTTTTAGAGTTTTAAAGAGCAAAAAGTAGTTTTAGAGCTAAATTTTCTTTCTTTGTAGAAATAACACATGTTGGGAATTTGTGAATTCATAAACATTGACTATCTTCATTTAAAAAAAATAAAAATAAATCATATTTAAATGTTTATCGGCATCTGGTTGCCCTAACCGCTAACCCTAACCCTAACTCTAACCCTAACCCTAACTCTAACCCTAACCCTAACCCTAAAAAGAAAGAAAGCAGAGGTGTGTACTGAAAGTCCCTTCCAAAAACGACAAATGTATTCAGTAGAATTCCAGAGAGGACTCGGTGTACACTGATAATGTTTCCTGAGTTTATGGGAGGATTACAGCAGTCTCTCATCAACGTCAGCCCAGATGTCCTTATTTTTACACTCAAACATGAGGTGCTAATTAACAACACACACTTTTTGTCTTAGCGCTGTTTCAACATTATTTGTGTAATGTCAGTGTTAAAACAAAAGAGGAAAACAACGTGTGCTAAAATTACCGTCCACATCATAGACTACAGACTGAGCGTGTGTGTGTGTGTGAGTGTGTGTGTGTGTGTGCATTTTTTTGATGCGTCTCTTCACATAATCAGCATTAGACTTGACATTTAATTACACAGACATGTGGAGAATAAAACTACTTAGCACTGTCAGACTTTCATTATTTTGTCTTATTAAATGCTTTTATTTGCTTATATATATATATATATATATATATATATATATATATATATATATATATATATATATATATATATATATATATATATATATATATACAGTATCTCACAAAAGTGAGTACACCCCTGACATTTTTGTAAATATTTTATTATATCTATTCATGGGACAACACTGAAGAAATGACACTTTGCTACAGTGTAAAGTAGTGAGTGTACAGCTTGTATAACAGTGTAAATTTGCTGCCCCCTCAAAATAACTCAACACACAGCCATTAATGTCTAAACCGCTGGCAACAAAAGTGAGTACACCCCTAAGTGAAAATGTCCAAATTGGGCCCAATTAGCCATTTTCCCTCCCCGGTGTCATGTGACTCGTTAGTGTTACAAGGTCTCAGGTGTGAATGGGGAGCAGGTGTGTTAAGTTTGGTGTTATCGCTCTCACACTCTCTCATACTGGTCACTGGAAGTTCAACATGGCACCTCATGGCAAAGAACTCTCTGAGGATCTGAAAAAAAGAATTGCTGCTCTACATAAAGATGGCCTAGGCTATAAGAAGCTTGCCAACACCCTGAAACTGAGCTGCAGCATGGTGGCCAAGACCATACAGCGGTTTAACAGGACAGGTTCCACTCAGAACAGGCCTCGCCATGGTCCACCAAAGAAGTTGAGTGCACGTGCTCAGCATCATATCCAGAGGTTGGCTTTGCAGAATAGACGTATGAGTGCTGCCAGCATTGCTGCAGAGGTTGAAGGGGTGGGTGGTCAGCCTGTCAGTGCTCAGACCATACGCCGCACACTGCATCAAATTGGTCTGCATGGTTGTCATCCCAGAAGGAAGCCTCTTCTAAAGATGATGCACAAGAAAGCCCACAAACAGTTTGCTGAAGACAAGCAGACTAAGGACATGGATTACTGGAACCATGTCCTGTGGTCTGATGAGACCAAGATAAACTTATTTGGTTCAGATGGTGTCAAGCGTGTGTGGCGGCAACCAGGTGAGAAGTACAAAGACAAGTGTGTCTTGCCTACAGTCAAGCATGGTGGTGGGAGTGTCATGGTCTGGGGCTGCATGAGTGCTGCCGGCACTGGGGAGCTACAGTTCATTGAGGGAACCATGAATGCCAACATGTACTGTGACATACTGAAGCAGAGCATGATCCCCTCCCTTCGGAAACTGGGCCGCAGGGCAGTATTCCAACCTGATAACGACCCCAAACACACCTCCAAGATGACCACTGCCTTGCTAAAGAAGCTGAGGGTAAAGGTGGTGGACTGGCCAAGCACGTCTCCAGACCTAAACCCTATTGAGCATCTGTGGGGCATCCTCAAACAGAAGGTGGAAGAGCGCAAGGTCTCTAACTTCCACCAGCTCTGTGGTGTCGTCATGGAGGAGTGGAAGACGACTCCAGTGGCAACCTGTGAAGCTCTGGTGAACTCCATGCCCAACAGGGTTAAGGCAGTGCTGGAAAATAATGGTGGCCACACAAAATATTGACACTTTGGGCCCAATTTGGACATTTTCACTTAGGGGTGTACTCACTTTTGTTGCCAGCGGTTTAGACATTAATGGCTGTGTGTTGAGTTATTTTGAGGGGACAGTAAATTTACACTGTTATACAAGCTGTACACTCACTACTTTACACTGTAGCAAAGTGTCATTTCGTCAGTGTTGTCCCATGAAAAGATATAATAAAATATTTACAAAAATGTGAGGGGTGTACTCACTTTTGTGAGATACTGTGTGTGTGTGTATATATATATATATATATATATATATATATATATATATATATATATATATATATATATATATATATATATAATTTTAGATGCTAGCAGTTCGCTAATTCTTTACTTTAAATTAGAATTTTAAAGTAGACGTATGTGTCAGAAGCACAGCTTCATATGTGTAATGTGCGTAATGTGAAATGAATCAGGGGAATGAATCCAGTGTACTGAATCAGGGTAATGAATCAATGTACTGAATCAGGGTAATGAATCAGGTTAATGAATCAGGGTAATTAATCAGAGTAATTAATCAGAGTAATGAATCAGTGTAATGAATCAGGGTAACGAATCAGGGTAATGAATCAGCGTAATGAATCCAGTGTAATGAATCAGGGTAACGAATCAGGGTAATGAATCAGCGTAATGAATCCAGTGTAATGAATCAGGGTAATGAATCAGGTTAATGAATCAGGGTAATTAATCAGAGTAATGAATCAGTGTAATGAATCAGGGTAATGAATCAGTGTAATGAATCAGGGTAATGAATCAGTGTACTGAATCAGGGTAATGAATCAGTGTAATGAATCAGGGTACTGAATCAGGGTAATGAATCAGTGTAATGAACAGGGTAATTAACCAGTGTAATGAATCAGTGTAATGAACCAGGGTAATGAACCAAGTGTAATTGAATCAGTGTAATGAATCAGAGTAATGAATCAGTGTACTGAATCAGGGTAATGAATCAGTGTAATGAACAGGGTAATTAACCAGTGTAATGAATCAGTGTAATGAATCAGTGTAATGAATCAGTGTAATGAATTAGGGTAATGAATCAGTGTAATGAATCAGAGTAATGAATCAGTGTAATGAATTAGGGTAATGAACCAAGTGTAATGAATCAGGGTAATGAATCAGGGTAATGAATCAGAGTAATGAATCAGTGTAACCTGATCGGCAGTGGTAGCTCAGTGGTTAAGACATTGGGCTACTGAATGGAAGGTTGTAAATTCAAACCCCAGCACCATCAAGCTGCCATTGTTGGGCCCTTGAACAAGGCCCTTAACCCTCAACTGCTCAGATGTATAAATTTACATTTATGACATTTGGCAGACGCCCTTATCCAGAGCGACTTACATTTATTTCATTTATACATCTGAGCAATTATAAATGAAATAAAGATGTAAGTCGCTCTGGATAAGGGCGTCTGCCAAATGCCATAAATGGAAATGTAGATGTGTAATGAATCAGTGTAATAAATCAGGAGCACCATGTCTGGTGCTGTTTCATAAAGCAGTTTCATTTATCTATCAATCATTTTAAACCATTAACAATAATATATGTAGAACAGTAGATTCTTTTCTGCTCAAGAAACAACGACAAATGTCTTAGAAACATCTCTACACATCTCTGTGTGCCATCACATACTGAGCTCATGCATAGCTCCGCCCCCAAATCAGTTTTATACACGAGGACTGATGTAGTGCTGTGTTACAAATGACAAATCTGGGAAATAAACATCCAAATGGAATTAAACACCATGCTTTATAGTATGATAAATCTTCCAATGAGATCTTAATATATACAGTCATGAGAAAAAGAAGATATACCCTCCTTCAGTTCTATGTTTTTATTTATCAGGGCCTGAATAATAATTTTGTGGTCTCCAGCAACTTCTATAAACAAATAAATAACCTCAGGTGACAACAACATTCAACACAGCAGATTTCAATTTGAAGACAAATGTGAGGCCATCTGTCCAGCAGCTTAATAAGGGCTGAAATTGGGTCATGCAACAGGACAATGATCCCAAACACACCCAAATCAACATCTGAATGGCTAAAGAAGAAAAAAATGAAGGGGTTGGAATGGCCAAGTCAAAGTCCAGACCTCAACCCCATTGAGATGCTGTGGTGGGATCTTAAGAGAGCTGTGCATAAACGAATGTCCTCAAACATCAATGAACTGAAGCAATGATGTAAAGAAGAGTGGGCCAAAATTTCTCCCAAATGATGTGAGACTGATAAATTCAGTTCAATTCTATTTATATTTCAATATAAAAATTCTATATTCAATTTTATTTGTATAGAGCTTTTAACAATGGACATTGTCTCAAAGCAGCTTTACAGAAATATATAAATTCAGGATATAGATGTCAAATGTATGAATTTATCCCTAATGAGCAGCCAGAGGTGACGGTGGTGAGGAAAAACTCCCTGAGACGATATGAGGAAGAAACCTTGAGAGGAACCAGACTCAAAAGGGAAACCATCCTCATCTGGGTGACACCGGATAGTGCGATTATAAATAAATAAATAAATCCCTTCTATAAATGTGCTAATGCTACATGGTCAAATAGTGCAGTTGTGTAACCAGGAAAATTCATTACAGTTTTTACATAAAGTCTGTTCTGTTGAACTTCTCCACTGTTCACTGATGGAGACTTGAGTGTAAAACTGTTTGTGGTAATTGCAGTCCTAAAGCCATCACAGCATAACTGTGACAGGGCTCCCTGGGACATAAGGCAGCCAGCCACTCCACCATCAACAAACCTGGGTGAAGGTGTGAAAGTGGGGGGGGTGACAGCATCCAAACATCCCAGTTCACCACAACACACTATGCCTGTGAGCCTCCAGATCTGCTCCTTTACCTAAGAAAAAAAACTATTCACAAAAAGCTTGACTAAACAAATATGTTTTCAGCCTGGACTTAAACACTGAGACTGTGTCTGAGTCCCGAACACTAATTGGAAGGCTGTTCCATAACTGTGGGGCTTTGTAAGAGAAAGCTCCTCCCCCTGCTGTAGCCTTCACTATTCCAGGTACCAACAAATAGCCTGCACCTCTTATAAACTCATACAGAAAATATTTGCTTCAAGTTATTGTTGCTAAAGGTGCTTCTACATGTTACTGAATTATTGGCAAATGGTCTGCACTTATATAGCACCTTTTAACCTTCACAGTTCACAAAGCACTTTACATTGTGTCTCATTCACTCACACACACCAGTGGCAGTAGAGCTACCATCAGGAGCAATTTGGGGTTTAGTGTCTTGCCCAAGGTCACTTCAGTCATGTGGGAATCGAACCGCCAACCCTACGATAGGTGGATAACCCACGCTACCACCTGAGCCACAGCCACCCCAGTATGTATTTATTTATTTATTTATTTATTTATGTATGTATGTATTTATTTATTTTTGTACTCACCTGGCTTCTGACAAAATGACTACATATTAAAATCTGTTGTGTTTTTTTGGTGTCACCTGAGGTTAATTATTTGTTCATAGACATTGGTAAGGACCGTTATTTAGGCCTGACAAATAAAAACATAGAACTGAAGGAGGGTGTACTTTCTTTTTCCCCTGACTGTAAATAAATATTTTGTTTAGGACAGTAGTTTATGCTTTGCGTGTGTTTATGTCACTGCTGCAGTCGGTTTATAAGAACAAACTGTTTTGACAGATTTACTGTATAATAATATATAATTAAAACATGATGTCATTTTGTGTGAGAAATCAAATGTTTTTGTTTTTCAGAAATCAGATTTTAGTCGTGAATATTTGGACCGCACTCTTCCTGTCTTGTCTGTTTCTCAATCTTATTTTTTCTTCTTTTTTAAAATCATAATCTTTATTCGAGTCGTGTGTCTCATTAAATCGAGTCGTTTTTTTTTCAGTCACTGTTAGATCTTCTGTCAGGAACAGCAGCCATGTTGGTGGTAATTATTCTCTAAATGCCACACCAATTATCCTGCAGTCACATCATTACTTTTGAAGTAAGATGTCCTCCAGATAGTGTGCAAGGCCGAGCCTCTGAATGTCTGCCTCGGGTTTCAGAGACCAGCACCGGGCCTGATCTTTTAACATGTAATGACTTGATTGGAGGCGTAATTGAGGTCTGAAGTGACTGGGCAACCGCTGGACAGGAACATTACGGACAGTGTCTCTCTGCTGCGTGTAGACTAGTTGAGGGAAACACAAAATCCCCGCTGACACAAGAACCTCACAAAAGAACATGATAATCGATTAGCTGAAAGTGCATTAGCATTTGAAAGCATCAGGACACGGCGAGAAGATACGTGTGAAGGTCAGAGATGCACAGCAGTAATCAGTGTTGTGTTCTTTGGACTTTTTTTTTCCGCATGCGCCTCCGTGTCTCAGCATGTGACACTGCATGAAAACATGCGTGCATGCATGTGCGTTTGTCTCAGAATGTGTGTGTTCTACATGAGAACCCAGAGTGCATCAGGCCTCGAGGCTGACCATCAGGTGGTCGTGCGTCCGTGTTGTGATCGTACAGCAGGAACTCATGGACCAACGGCGTTCCAGGACGAGGCCCAGGACCTGAGCAGCCAAATCCAGATTCTCACAGTGGGACATTCCGCTGGACAAGACAGCGACACTGAGGTCCAGAGCAAAGCCGTGTCTCAGGCTCAGAGCAAGCAGGACCTGCGGGTCACAATGCTCAAGAAAGGTACAAGACTGACCGCGTGCTCACACTCTGAGAAACCTGTAGATGCTAAACGTCAATGTAGGATGGATATGGGGATTTAAGATGTAGGAATCAGTGAGAGAAATGATGCGGATGTTCCTCTTGAGGAACAGATCATTTTGATAAAAAGGTCCATGAACTAAAAAATCCTAAAAAATGAAAAATACAGCAAAGTTTATGCTAGGTATATCTAAAAGTTAAAAGTATAAAAACACTGCTAATCAGCTAACCATCATGAACATCTGACATTAACACCACATCACAAGCAACTAATGATGCGACTGTACATGAGGTGAAGTTACTGTATAAATTCCCTTTCATTCTTAGATAAACAGTGTGCTAGCAGTGGTTTCTTGTCGTCTTGTCAAACAGAAGCAGATTGATGTTTCTTGAAAATGTCAGATTATCCAGTGTGAAGTTGATGTTCAGTGATTATGACACGAGAAGGTCTTGATCTTTCTACAGGAATCTCCAGCAGCATGAACTTTGATGAGGAAGAAGATGATGATGATGATGAAGTGAGCTCCAGTTCTTCTCAACTCAACAGCAACACCAGACCAGGCTCGGCCACCAGCAAGAAGTCCAGCAAGGTACGGCAGACCACAGCGCCACTCACACTGCTCAGCTTGTGTGTATATTTAATCACGCTGATCTTCTGCGTTCGCGTGTGAACTCTGCTCGGGTCAAACTGCAGCAGGAACATGTTCAGAGTTAAAGTTTTTCTCTTCCATTTCATCCTCATCCTCTGATGAGTCTCAGATGGAAGTGTGTTTAGAGATGTAAGAAGTTCAGCTTTTACATTTTAAAGGATTAAGAACCAGTGTGTGTGTGTGTGTGTGTGTGTATTAGATAACACACAGATCCTCTCCAGTCCACTGCAGACATCACTGCTCCTTCTTTTAGTCACGAGTCTTCACATTTCTGTCTTTAGGGACGCAGCACTTCCTCTCATGCTGAAAATCTGCCCTGGATTCAGCTCCGTGGCTAAAAATGTCCCACTGAGCACAGCTGTGTGTTCTCTTCTGCCTCGTGCACTGGCTTTGGACTGAATGAAGCTGTTTATATAAATATAAATAAATACATATAAAACTGTCTCTATTCCAATCTGTCAGGAAGCAGCTTCAGCTTCGACTCCGGTGACCAACGAGCCGTCCATCGATGTGGGCGATCTGGAGGAGTTCACCTTGAGGCCGGCACCGCAGGGCGTGACCATCAAATGCAGGATCACACGGGATAAAAAAGGAATGGACCGGGGCATGTACCCCACCTACTACCTCCATCTTGAAAGAGAAGACGGCAAGAAGGTCAGTAAAGTCGTCCATTTGTCTTTATTCTGCATTTGATCAAAGAGCTTTGGATTTATTTGCTTTGAAGGCCTACAGCGTTGTTGTGTTCCCGTAATTACACGTCTGGACAGAAATAGAAACACTTCATTTCTCATTTTAGATCAAGAGCCAGAGACGGTGATTACCAGCCACGAGATCAGATTTGACCTGAAAAATGATTTCGTTTCAAAAATGAAAAATGAGCCACTTTCATTCATCAGAAAGTGATTACTCCTGTGTATGTTTAAACAGGAAAATATTCATTTGCAAAACTTTTAAACATGCAATATTTTACTTTTTTCCACTTTTATTATTATTATTATTATTATTATTATTATTATTATTATTATTATTTTTACAAATAATTCCTGAGTTTCTATGAAACACATCTCAAGTGCATTTTTGCCTCTCCAACTCACAGCCTGTTTTCACTGAGATGTGCCAATGTCATCAATATTCATAAAGCAGATTCCTAATGTTCATAAATATTCATTATTTGACTAAAAACGTCACTTAGATGTTATAGAGAGTTTTGTGTTTGAAGAATAAATGACTAACTAACATCTGTACTTCTACTTAGAACGATAATATTTGTGTATAACAATGTGGTAGCTCAGTGGTTAAGATGTTGGACTACTGCTCAGAAGGTTGTGAGTTCAAACCCCAACACTGCCAAGCTGCCATTGTGGGCCCTTGAGCGAGGCCCTTAACCCTCGACTGCTCAGTTCTATAAATGACATAAATGTAAGTCGCTCTGGATAAGGGCATCTGCCAAATGCCATAAATGTAAATATTTAGTTTAGGACAAAATGCTTCAGATGGTAAAATCTCTCACATATTTAGGTGTGGTGATGATGATGACTTCTGTACCATCAACACAAAAAGTGCTTTACACCATCCGTCATGTCACTTATCTCCAGAGCTGCTTGATATTTTCATATTTTTAATACATTTGATGTTCAGTGGTTCATTAAATCATCCCTCGTTGTAGATGTTCCTTTTAGCAGGGAGAAAGAGAAAGAAGAGCAAAACATCCAACTACCTGATCTCCATCGACCCCACTGACCTGTCCAGAGGTGGCGAGAGCTTCATCGGGAAACTCAGGCAGGTTTTAAGAACCGTTTTAAACACAAGTTCCTCGGCTGAGAGAGAACCTCAGGATGAGGGACCAGACTTGTCTTGTGCAGGTCACAAATCAGGAAACACAAGCATATCAACACAAAGCAAAACACCAGAACACACTAAAACACACTAAACAAAAGAATGTAGAACCAGCGTAAACGATCAGAACTGCTGATAGAACCTAAATAACGTTTGGAGCAGACCGAGAAGTTTAAAAAAGGTAAAGGGGAACCAGTGAATCTCATAGAAATGATAACAGCTCTGAGTGGGTGTACTACTAGGACCATATATGGAAATGTGAGCATGTCACACATTTGTGTGAAGGTATTTTTGCAGATGATCTTTTCCCAAGAGATTCATAGCACAAATACAATCTATTAATGAATGAATTAAAAGAACAATGCTGTTAGAAAACTACAAACCTGGACCCCGGTACTCCAGCTTCATCCTTACATGCTGTAAGAATGTGTTCATGTCAGTGTTGGATTCAGCCATGGACCTCGTTTCCCAGAATCCACCACAGCATCACAACATGGCTGACACGGAGTCCACTTCCCATCACACACTCACGTTCAAGATCACCTAATTACCGAGTACACAAACCTGGACTGAATCACACACACACACACACACACACACACACACACACACACACACACACACACACACACACACACACAGAAATAACCTGGGCTCACACGTGCTCTTTGTGGACTGGTATTTTTTGTGCATGTTTTATAGTTTTTGAACTTGTTCAGGTTCCTGGTTTTTGTCTTTGAAACTGACCCTGGAATCAGGACACTGAAAATGCCTTTCATTTTGGATCAGTTTACCTGTTGCAGTAAAGTCAACCTGCACTCGGAGCCATCTCTCTACCTGCCGCTGGTCCTAAACTATTAAACTGTTTAAACCGTTCTCTCTTCTCTCGTCACTCCACTTTCCCTCTCCGAGTCATCTCAGTGATTGAGGCTGTGGATTAAGATGGACAGTCGACCTTCATCCTGTCGCTCCTCATCCACACACATCTCCGTTACGGCTCTGCTGACCTTTACTGTGTCCTTTTAATCTCACTTCCTTAAAGGACTTCGAGCGACTCGTTGAATCACATTCAGCCTCTATCCTGTTCAATCAATCAACCAACCAACCAATCAACCAACCAACCAACCAACCAATCAATCAATCAATCAACCAATCAACCAACCAATCAATCAATCAATCAACCAACCAACCAACCAACCAATCAACCAACCAACCAACCAACCAATCAATCAACCAATCAACCAACCAATCAATCAATCAATCAATCAATCAATCAACCAACCAACCAATCAACCAACCAACCAACCAACCAACCAATCAATCAATCAATCAATCAATCTGTAAAATAAAACTTCTCCTGGACGTTGAATCTGATTCTATAAAATGTAGTGTTTGGGTCAAAGTTAAAGTCACATAGAGAATGATGACGTGGAAAATATTTGTCGCAGCAGCTCCATGCTAAGCTAGCTAATTTAAATTTGATGTAAAAACAACAACAACAACATTAGCGATATTAGGTTTTTCAAATTGGCATAATTCATGTATATTGATGTTCCTGGTGTTTAATGAGGGTAAAGGTGTAGAGATGTTTCTATGACTTTTTACTCATTCTTGGGCATTAAAGAAAAATATTACATAATTAATTTTTCAACACAGAATATTTGTAATGATTTAAAATGAAATATTCAGGGGAACTGAAATACTCTTGAATAATAAGAGTCAGATTTCATACATTTGGTATCTGTGTAGATAGACATACAATCAGAGAGACAGACAGATGGATAGAAATGGCACCAATGACAAACATACCTGTATATTTGCATATTTCATGCATATTCATGGTTGCTGGTATTTTAATGAAGGTGTAAAGATGTTCTTGCCGTTGTCTAGTCGTTTCTTGAGCATTTAAAACGTTCAAAATGAGAAGTTTAGCAGGACTTCAGAGTGTGAACAGTGGAAAGTGAAAGCTGCTGTTGATTCACGATGTTTTAGTTTTATAAAAGTAAAAACCAGAGCAGAAGAAAATCTTTTTAAAGTTCAGCAGCTGCTTTAAAAGTCAGACCCGTCTGCTTCAGGGTTATTATGGGATGGATTTGGGACAGAGTTCTGAGTGAATGTAACGTGGTGTTTGAGTGATTTCTCTTTCAGACACGCTGATCTTTATTACAGAACACTTACTATTTCTGGGATGTGGTTTAGAGGAGACGTGTTTCATTTACAGCCGCAGTATTTTATACGAGAATGAAGCATTCATCATCTTATTCATTATTCACAACTCTAAGAAAAGAGTGTTATTTTTAAGAGTAGCCTAATTAGAACATTCATTTTGAGAAATGAAGTTAAAATCACAGAGAACTGAAGAGTCGATGTTCTGTTCTCCATCTGATCCTCAGGTCGAACCTCATGGGCACCAAGTTTACAGTTTACGACAGCGGGACGAACCCGGTGAAGAGCACGTCCAGCTTAGAGGCCAGCGACCTGCGTCAGGAGTTAGCGGCTATCTGCTACGTGAGTGAATTTCACTTGATGATTCTTAGCATGCTTCAAAGAAACAGGCCAAACTGATTTTTTTCCTTTTCAAATAATTAGAGAAACTACGTTTATGCTTTACTCTGCCTTTACGCTAACAAAAGTCAGTCCCATAAGACTTTTTTTGTTTAGTCATTTTTATCAAAAATCTAAAATAAAATCAAACAAATTCTTCTTCTTGGGAAAACAAATCTCTATTTTTATTGCTCTCTATAGTCTGAGAGAACTCTGGTTTTATTGCGTTTGACCGTTTCCTGTTTCCCCGAGCTAAATACAAGGCTGCACACATGTAAAATCCCTTCGCCATCACTGTGTGGAAAATAAAAGCACTTTTATACAAAATATACAGATGATTGTTGATGTGCACAAGTCAGGTAATGGATATAACACATACAGGTGTCTCCAACCTCGTTACAGGAAGAGACTCTGTGCTGGAATTATTTAGATATTGCGTTAAAGTAAAACTACAGCATCCTTATGTGTCGTATTGAAGCTTCAAATATCACTCATTGCATTTTATTTTATTAATATTCAGGTATTATTTTTGCTTAATTTCCTGAAGGTTGCCAATCATTTGTCCTGTAGTGGCTAGCACACACACACACACACACACACACACACACACACACACACACACACACACACACACACACACAAGGCAATGTGCTGAAGCAGTGAGACCCCTGGAGGTGACTCCTGATATGACAATCCATTAAACAGGAGAAAGTGAAGTGTCACAGCCATGCGGATTCATCCCCCCCCCCCCCCCACTTTCTCCTTAGGAGACCAACGTGTTGGGGTTTAAAGGTCCTCGGAAGATGAGTGTCATTATTCCGGGAATGAACATGGATCATGAAAGAGTCTGCATTAGACCACGAAATGTGAGTGTTTCCTTATTTTTAATAAAATGTACAGATTTACAGGGAGTTATTAGTGTTAGTGCCTGACCAAAAAACCAAATCCCTGTCTCACATCTGTCTCACGTCTGTCTTCCATATGTCTCACGGCTGTTGCACGTCTACTTCACACCTGTCTCACATCTGTGTCACATCTGACTCACGTCTGTCACACATCTATTTCACATTTGTACTGTAGGAGCATGAAACTCTGTTGGCTCGCTGGCAGAACAAGAGCACGGAGAGCGTGATCGAGCTCCACAACAAGACTCCAGTGTGGAACGATGACACTCAGTCGTACGTGCTGAACTTCCACGGCAGGGTCACTCAGGCCTCGGTGAAGAATTTCCAGATCATTCATGACAACGACCGTGAGTTCAGAAAAGTCTTTCAACTAACAATTACATTCAGGAAGTTTCAGTTTTGGAGACGCCATCAGGTTTTTAACCGTTAACACTGAGACAAAGATTAACATTAACATTAATTTACACTTCGGCATCTCTGACTTCAGGTTTAATGATGTCACAGGTAGGAATCACGCTCTCACACGTAAATACTGGGAAGATTCTCACCTTCCAGGAGAACTTATAAAGCTCTTAAAGTGTCTTCAAGATTATATCACAAGTCTGTTAAACTTAGAGCTGCTGTTTGTAACTTAAAAAAAACTGTAATAATAATATAATCTTAAAGACACTGTGGAGAAACTGGGATTAATAGTATGACTGTGCATCGGATCAGATGAAATTTAACTGGATTTTCCTCAATTAATGAAAATGAGAAGTCGATTATCCCAGTTCACCACAACACTCTATACCTGTGAGATCTCTAGATCTGCTCCTTTACCTAAGAAAAAAAACTATTCACAAAAAGCTTGACTAAACAAATATGTTTTCAGCCTGGACTTAAACACTGAGACTGTGTCTGAGTCCCGAACACTAATTGGAAGGCTGTTCCATAACTGTGGGGCTTTGTAAGAGAAAGCTCCTCCCCCTGCTGTAGCCTTCACTATTCCAGGTACCAACAAATAGCCTGCACCTTTTGATCGAAGTAGGCGTGGCGGATCATAAAAGACCAAAAGTTCGCTTAGGTACTGTGGCGCGAAGCCATTTAGCGCTTTATAGGTCAATAGTAGTATTTTATAATCAATGCAAAATTTGACTGGGAGCCAATGCAGTGTGGATAAGATAGGGGTGATGTGGTCATATCTTCTAGTTCTAGTAAGGACTCTTGCAGCTGCATTCTGGACTAACTGGAGTTTGTTTATGCTCCTACTGGAACATCCAGACAGTAAGGCATTACAATAATCCAACCTAGAGGTGACGAAAGTATGGACTAATTTTTCTGCGTCCTGTAGTGATAATATATTTCTTATCTTAGCAATATTTCTGAGGTGAAAGAAGGCTATCCTAGTAATATTATCTACATGGGTGTCAAATGAAAGACTGGAGTCAATAATCACACCAAGGTCTTTTACTGCTGCACATGATGAAACAGAAAGGCCATCCAGAGTTACTATGGAATCAGAAAACTTACTTCTAGCTGCATGTGGTCCTAGTATAAGTTCTTCTGTCTTGTCAGAATTTAGTAAGAGGAAGTTAATAGGCATCCAGTGTCTAATGTCTAGTCCAGGCTCTTGTTATCTCAAAACTGGATTACTGCAACACACTACTTCCGGGCCTCCCAGTCAGCTCCATTAAATCCCTTCAGATGATTCAGAATGCAGCAGCACACCTTGTTTTCAACCAGCCCAAAAGGACCCATGTCACACCCCTCTTCATCTCCTTCCACTGGCTTCCTGTAGTCGCCCACATCAAGGCCAAGACCTTGTCTGGTACAGCATCCCCCTACCTCAACACTCTCCTTGAGGTTTATGTTCCCTTGCACAACCTGCGATCAGTTAATGGTGGTGCCTGTAATGAGTAGCTGGTAGTGCCTATTCAGGGACACTCCCCCCCCCCCCCCCCCCCTTACACTTCTACTCTGTGCACTTTGGGTTGAACTCAATTACAAATCTTGTACAGTAGCACTACTCGTATTGTTCTCCACTTGATATATCGATTTGCTTGTATTGCCTCATTTGTAAGTCGCTTTGGATAAAAGTGTCTGCTAAAACAATAAATTTAAATGTAAATGTAATGTCCTTTACACATTCCTCAACTTTATTAAACTGGTGTCTGTCATCTGGCTTTGCTGAAACATACAACTGTGTGTCATCAGCATAACAGTGGAAGCTAATTCCATGTTTACAAATAATTTGACCCAGAGGTAGCATATATAAAGAAAAAAGCAGTGGGCCTAAAACAGAACCTTGCAGAACACCAAACCTTACCTCAGTATGCATAGAGAATTCACCATTTACATCTACAAACTGATGACGATCAGTCAAATAAGACCTGAGCCAACAACGTTTTCTAGTCTATCGAGGAGAATAGTATGATTAATTGTATCAAAAGCTGCACTAAGGACAAGCAACACAAGCATGGAGACACAACCCTGATCAGAGGCCATCAGTAGGTCATTTACCACTTTAACCAGCGCTGTCTCTGTGCTGTGATGAGGCCTAAATCCTCATCATTATTCCTATGTAGGTATGAGCAGAGCTGCTGTGCTACAACCTTTTCTAAGATCTTGGAGATAAAGGGGAGATTTGATATTGGCCTGTAGCTGGACAATTGACAGGGGTTGAGTTCAGGTTTTTTAATCAGGGGTTTGATAACTGCTAGTTTAAATGATTTAGGTACATAGTCAGTGCTAAGAAGTCGGATTGTTTCTGGAATAATCTGTTATTTTTCCATGTAAGTAAGGGATCTAGTATACAAGTTGATTTTATGAGAAAATTTGTGAAATAAGTTCGGTCTCTTGAAGGGGAGTAAAATATTCTAATCATTGATCTGATATTGTTATATTATTATCTACAGGGTTAGTTATAAGACTGTCTGGTTTTAAATGAATAGTCTGAATTTTTTGGCTGATAACTAAAACATCCCAGTATGAAGAATGTTACTGTCATTTACTGTAGATTTGTAAAACAGGGTGTAAAATTTAGCTGTAAAATTATGAACTGGTGTTCACAGCGCAGTCAATATTCACATTTTATTTTTAGTATATCCACATCAATAAATCGTTTCTCCTTTGTGTGTTTAGCGGATTATATCGTGATGCAGTTTGGCCGAGTGGCCGAAGACGTCTTCACTATGGACTACAACTACCCCATGTGTGCGCTGCAGGCCTTCGCTATCGCCCTGTCCAGCTTCGACAGTAAACTGGCCTGTGAGTAACTCAGTAACTCTGAAGACGAGCGGATGTGTGAGAGGATGTCCTGATTCCCTCAGAAGGACTTCAGTGACCTGTAGGAGTCCTGATTTAACTAAAACCCCTGTGAGAGCACACAGGAGCTCAGACTGACCGCACTTCGGACCTGGGAGCGTTTCTTTCTGCTTTTCGGGACGACGGTGAGGGAAAAAGCACAAAGACCGACCCACCCACACGGCCACGTGATTCTTTTTCATGTTAAATTTTCATGTTAAAATGAAATATTGTGTAACTTCAATGCTACAGCACATGCGTTTGTATTAGCGGTGAAATCTCATCGTCAGTCTCATCGCTGGATTAACTGCAGTTTTCTGAGTAACGCTAACGCTGAACACACTAACATCACCACTGATCACTTCCTAACGAGGCCTAATATCACTTTATATACTCAGTCATTTTAACATCTTAATGTTGGACTTATTCTAAGTTTGTAAAGTAATATTGAATGTGTGTGTGTGTGTGTGTGTGTGTGTGTGTGTGTGTGTGTGTTTATGACTAACTTCAGCAATGTAACGTCATCGCAATGCTTTATAACAGCTTCATGCCGTCTGTGTGAAGTGTTTTGTATTCCTATTTTATTTATGTATTTATAGATCATTCCTCCCGCTGCTGTGATTTTATTGAAGACCACATGAACACTCAACACTCAACACTCAACACTGAAAAATACATGAAGACAGAATCAGTGTTTAATGACATTTAAATTGAGAGCTGTGTAAACAGTAAACACACAGATGCACGACTCGTGAATAAGAGAACGGTCTGAACAGTGCACTTTATCCTGAGTGTTGCTGTAGTGTGTGTGTGTGTGTGTGTGTGTGTGTGTGTGTGTGTGTGTGTGTGTGTGTGTGTGTGTGTGTGAGTGAGTATGAGGTCTCAGTTCTCGTCAGTGTGTTTCTCAGTGAAAGATAAAATTACAGCAAACAAAAAAATAAATTTACTGAATAAATCCTGAAACTTGTTGTCCTTTAATTGAGGTTTAAATAGCAGCTGGTCCACAAATCCGAACAGATTTAAATCTAAACATACAGTACACTAGATGAGGCTCACTAGGACTGGCACTTTTGTGAACAAACAAACAAACAAACAAACAAATAAACATTTTGTGTATATCTGTTTATTTCTTTCTAACAAAAAACAGCTCAATTAATTAAACAATTAGTCAATTAATTAATTAATTTGTTAATTAATACATTAATATATTTTTCGTTTTTTTATATCGTAGAGCATATTGGAAACAGGGGTCACATTTTTATATAGTATAAAAAATATTTAAATATATACAATATATACACACAGTATATATGTCCAATGATAATCATATTTAAATTGTTCTTTAAATGAGCCACTAACTTGCTAATGTCACAATATAACACAAAGTATAAACTATACTGGTCTCACTTTTTCTTCAGTAAACGTAACCAAAAATCACTTCCTGTCACAGTAAAAGGCAATTTTGACTGACATTTCAAACAACCAATCATGTGACTATACCTTCACCTGAAAACTTCATTAAGTCAGTGTTCACAAACGTGTTTTTGTACAGAAATGTGGGTCAGATTCTGAAGCTCGTGGCCAGAAAAGTGTACAAAAGGTATCGGACTCTGGGTAAGCTGTAGGTGAAGCGTCTGAGGCCGAGACTCAAACTACATGAACCAACACACTGCATAATGTATAAACCAAGGAAAGAAAAACAGTGCTATTACTGTCTAATATTAAACTCAAATATTATATCATATTAAACATTTTATATTTGTATTCTGTTTGTATTCTCGGTGATAGTATTTTGCAGGAAGAGAAGGAGAAAATCAACAGGACAGATTTATTCATTAAAATCAGCAGTTAGGACACAAGTGGCTCACAGATGTGCTTTAGAGAAATGATTCTGTCCATCAACAGTCCATCACTCCACAATCCCAATTCCCTCTTTCACCAAAATCAAAGACAAGAATAAGGGGGAAAAAAAGGATCAGAAGAAAGCTCGGGCAATTACTGAAATATTCAAACATTCCCTGTAAAATGTTTATTTAATCAGAGGCTGTGTTCAGGTCATGGATTCAACTTGTGTCTTAAACGTCACTGTGATCTACAGCTGACTCACATCTCACCTCACGCACCGCAACACACACATATAGTGTCAGAAAATTATATTTAAAACAATTTATCTGGGTAATAAGTGTTTAAAACCTGACAGACTAAATTCAATCTAAACAATAAAAAATAATGATGTTTTCCAAAGAGAACACATTTGTTTCCCAAACCTCTAATGTTCCTCAGCTGTTCTGCATTTTCATTCAATTCCATCATCAGATTCTCTGAGTTCACTTCCTGTCGAGGATTAGTGCTGGAATTAAACAAATACAAGGCTGCTTTTTGTGCAACAGCAAGAAAAATCTGATCAAACCGGACCTCTAAGCCGTGACGATCAAACTGTGACACGGGAATGAAGAAACCGAGGAAGCTGGGAGCAGAAGATCTCATGGAAGATCTGAAAAATATAATAATAAAATAAACCTCGACTGCATCTTAAAGGTTTTTTCCTAACAAGACAGAAAGAAATCCAGATAAAATCTTACTTAGTGTTTAGTCCTGAAGTTAAAGTGTCAGAGCTCTGACTGAGAGAAGAAGATGTTTAATAAGAAATGGTTTTAAAAGATGTGTAACAGCGAAGAAACCATTTTTACAGAAATGCAAAGCAGAACAGGTTGTAGCATGTTAAAGAATATAACACACATGATGCCGTGAGTTCGGGCGTGGCACACAGGATGCGTTCACAGCAGGTTTATTTGAGCTGCTACTCATTAATACTCATCGATAATCCAGAATTTCACAGTAAAACACAAAAGCCACGATTTACTAAAGGTTCGTAAGATTTAAATGTAAAAACAGTTAAAACAGTAAAAACTAAAAGTGTATTTAATGGGATACACGAAAGATTGTGTTTCACGTGAGCAAAACAAAACATCTGTGCATTTGTTTTAATAAATATGTGATTTGGAATGTTTTTACCTAAATAGTGGGCGGAGTCACTAAAATCAACTAAATAAAAAACTAAATCAACACATCAGGTCTCGACTTGCTTGTGATGATACCAAGCCTTTTGATCTCGTGTTTAATTTCTGGTTTTGACTTTTCTGATTCTTTGATACTAGTTTAGTTTAGTTTAGTTTGTTCATAGATTGCCCGAGCCATGCCTGAACCACGCCCGAGCCACGCCCGAGCCACGCCCAACCCACACCTGTTTATGACGACGTCTCGATTTTGTGATTTGGATTGTCTGCCTGTTTTGTATCAAATTCACCTGCACTTGTATCTGTCTCTGCCACCTCACACCTTCCAACATAATTACAGTGAAACACTCCTGGAAAAACAAACAAACAAACAAACAAACAAACAAACAAACAAACAAACAAAAACAACAGGGTTCTAAACACATTTTTAAATTACACATGAATGCTTTGTAGATACTGGAGTCAAAAACACTGAGAAGATACACACAGCTCTCCGACTCGACAGTAAATCATTATCAGAGTCTGGATGAAATAAATAATGATGGGTGTAGTGTTGACAGATCGGGTCAGTTTTCCTTTTTCTGGTTCTTGCAGCGCATCCTGAGCCGTGGAGCTTCATCTGCTCCTGACTGTTCAGAGTTAATCACAGCTTCAGGTTTATATGTGAGAAGGAAGTCGATCAGATCAACTTCCTGTTCTTCAGGATCACATGTGAACTGAGTGCTGAAGTCCAGACGCTCAGCCTCCATCAGTGGGTCATCCTCCTCCCTCTCCAGGTCCATCTTCTTTAGATCATCATCTTCATCCTGCTTATCTTCTTCCACATCATCATCATCATTATCATCATCATCATCATCATCACTATCATCTTCAGGAGGGTCTTCCTCCACCTCCCCATCTTCATAACTGCAGCCAACAGCACCTCCTTTTGGATAGTGGAAGACGTGCCTGTGATTACTGAACGTGATCTGTCTTCTCCTGCTGGATGTTTCCCCTTCTTTCTGATTTCCTGGTGAATCTGGTGTCTCTTCTCCATCAGTAGAATTATGAGCCAGACAAGGTTGGTCTTCACCAATTTCCTCCTCTTCCTCTTCATCCTGTTCATAATCTTCTTCATCAGCATCATCTTCATTATCATCTGACTCTCCTCCTTTTTTGCGTTGTGTCTGTTTGAGTTCACAATCACCCTTCATCCCTTTAGGACCATCTTCATCTTCACTGGACTCATCCGTCACTTCTTCCGTCTCTTCTTCATTCTTTTCATCCTCCTCATCTTCTCTCTCCATTCTTTCAGCCAGTTCCTCAGGAGTAGGAACATCTCCGTATGGCTCCTCAAAGATGACACTTGGGTATCGACGTCTGCAAAGTGGCACCTCATACTGAGGAAAGGTCTCTTCTGGATAACCTGAGGAGGCAAAGGACAAAATCACACACTCATGAAGATGTCTTTCAAATCATTTGAGACTTTGATGAGTAATGGAAGCTCTTCATATGAGTGGCAGTGTGTCTATAAGCTCATACTAGTTCAGTCACGTTGAGCTGTAATGAC
This sequence comes from Cranoglanis bouderius, assembly GCA_023630585.1. NCBI lineage: Eukaryota > Metazoa > Chordata > Actinopteri > Siluriformes > Cranoglanididae > Cranoglanis > Cranoglanis bouderius. Next base: position 281,907 of record CM042567.1, read on the forward strand.
TTTATTCAGTGATCCTGGATTCAGAATAAGAACCTTCACAGACAGAATGATATTAGGAGCTTAAACAGGTCAGTGTGTGATGTTTTACCCTCCCAGTCTGCAGAATACGGGGTTTCCTCAGCTTCCGCCTCAGGGGTGACGTCTTCCAGCGACCGTCCCTCAACCAACATGTGTGTGATCTTCCTCAGATGCTGGAGTTTTCTCTTCTCTCGTCCACTTCTGTAGTTACGACACCTGTGACCAGGACAATACACGAAGATCAGAGCAGCCTCCTGAGATATACAGTATACACACGTACAGCTTTTCTCTAATGCCTTAAAACGTCCCTCTTCCCTCACCCTGGTGGTTATGAGCATGAAGCCGTTCCTCTGTGAGCTTTGAGAAGACTCAGGAGAGAAATTTGGGTAAATGTTTTGTTTTTAGAGAAATGTTTCTTTACCTTGCAGGATTCTGGACAGATTTTGAGGTTCTCCTCTCTCTCTGTCCTTCCATCTGTTTTAACCTGGTCTGTAGCTGAACCATCTCATCTTCAGCTGTAATCAACAGTTACACAAGTGTTTACAGACGAACTGAGGTTCTGCAGGAATAATGTACCGAATAATGAGTCGTAACTAACTCCAGCTTCTGAAACTCAGTGACTCTGGGCTCCAGACTCCAGTTCTACAGACGACTGTGATGTAAAATAACACACCTTCTTCATTTTGTGCATCTGTTGAATGGAGCTCAGTTCTTATCCTAAAGACCTGCAGTTAATTGGTATCAGAAGCTGCTGAGCTGCTCGTGATTTTATAATCCGGGTTTAACAACAGAATAAAACTCCCTCGAGGCTGCAAGAAGATTTTAATCAACCTCATCATGTGCAAAAGCAACACCATCAGGAGGTTAATGAAGAAGTAAAAATAAGAACAAGTTCACCGAGCAGCTGTTTTATGTTGGATGAGGGAGGAGTTTTACAACTGATTATTTGGTCAAAAACACAAAAGAATTTTTAAGGATTACAAGTTGTCTGTGGTTAGTTTAAATATTATTTAGGGTTGTAAAAATTCAGATTTTCAACAACATTCATTTACATAATGACCTGAATATAAGGTGATGAATTTTATGTTTTTAATTTTTTTTTTCCAAAAAACTTTTTAATCCAAAATTTCAAATTACAACGATGTGTTTCATCAAACTGTATAAAACTAAATGGTCCTAATAGTTTACTTTATTATTATTATTATTATTATTATTATTATTATTAGAAGAAGAAGGTTTTATTATTAAAGGTGTGTGTCACGTGAGTACTGGTTCTGGCTGTGATATGGCCGCCCTGGACTTCATTACCCATCAGCCCCGTCAGACCACTGTTAGGTCGCGCAAGAAGCGCGACTTCAATTCCCAGAACTCTTTTCCACACACTCCACACTACACTTCCCAGCAAGCTCGGCGGCCTACAAACATGGCCGCCAGGGACTACAACACCCACACACTACCTCGGTCACAATCACCCTCGTTCTAATCCCGCGCACCTGTCTTCTATTTCACTAACACGTTATTTAAGGACTTTTCTGTTACAGGTCTAACGCGAAGTATTGTTTGTTTTTTCCCAAATCTAACCTTACTGAGCTACTGCAACCTGGACTGATTCTCACGGCATTTGACACTAAGCTAAGTACCCTGGATTCCGATTTCCTCTCTAGCCCTCTTCCTATATTACACATCTCTGTGATAGGTTTACTTGCACCAGTGTTTTGATTTTCTGTTAGCGCTAGTAGTTTGCACACCTTTTATTATTACCACTCTTTTGTTGTGAAGGTTGATTGCTGGATGCTGTTTTTGTTCGTTTTTTCCTTCCGTGGTTTAGTGTGTGTTTTTTGTACTGCTAGCGCTAATACTTTTGAGAGAGTGTACAAGCTCTGCTTCAATATCCTGTGAAGACTCGAAGCCTTCTAAAAACCTGTTGTTTGCCCTGTGTCCTTTTCTTATGTATGCTGAATAAAGTGACGAAGTTTTTGACCGCAACTGTGTCCAGCCTGCTTCTGGTATCGTAACAGAATACTTCGCCTCGACATGGACGCAGCGGAGGAAATTCGTCACGCAATCGCAGCCCACGGTCAAATTATCAACGCGCAACAACAACGCTTGGGAGAAATAGATCAGAGTCTTCAACTTCTCTCTCAAGTCACGGCTACAGCAACGCAGCGCGCCGCTCCCACATCCTTTTCTACACCTCGACTGCCTATGCCCGTACCCGATAAGTACAACGGTGACACTGGATTATGTAAGGGTTTCATCTTACAATGCTCCTTATACTTTGACTGTTGTGGGGAAATGGGGGATCATGAGAAAGTGGCGCGATTCATTTCCTTATTAACCGGCAAGGCTTTAAGGTGGGCGGCGGCAGTAAGGGAACGAGGGGGAGAAACGGTTGCATCCTATGACACCTTTGTCTCCATGTTCCGGCGGGTGTTTGACCACGCCCCCGATCACCAGGAAGTCGGGGAACGGCTCCTAACACTAAGACAAGGCTCACTTCGAGTGGCGGATTACGCGTTAGAATTCCGGACTATCGCTGCGGGTAGCGGCTGGAATGACGTGGCGTTAAAAGCGGTCTTCCGTCAGGGCCTTAATCCCGCCATAATCACTGAGATGGCCTGCCGCGATGAACCTCTTAACCTGGATTCGTTAATTGATCTCGCCATTCGCCTCGACCAACTTCTCTACAGCCGTAGGCATTCATCTCAGCACCCTGAATCAACCCGACTCCCCGCTAGCGACGAACCCATGCAGATCGGCCATGCTAAACTGGACCCCGAAGAGAAAGAAAGGAGACGCCGAGAGAATCTGTGTCTCTACTGTGGCCGCGCTGACCACTCTCTTCATTCCTGCCCTGTCCGCCCCACAAGCATACCTCCGACGAGGGGCGGACAACGCACCCGTTCAACCCCGGTGAGTCAGATTCCTGATGTTACTTCATGTTTTTTTACTCTACCCGTCTACCTTGAACATTCAGGTGCCTGTACTCTTGTTACAGCCATGCTCGACTCCGGAGCAGCGGGCAACTTCATTGACGAGGAAATAGTGTGTCAGCTTGACCTCGACACTCGTCCCCTACCTCAGCCGCTAAAGATCCAAGCCATCGACGGTACGCCCATCGGAAACATCACCCGCCACACACACACCCTGGGGCTTCGTGTCAGCGCTCTCCACCACGAAGAATTATCCTTCTGGGTCATCAAATCTACCCGATACCCCGTGGTTTTGGGCTTACCGTGGCTGAGAAAACATAACCCTCACATTTCCTGGGCCAACCAACAAATACTCAACTGGTCACCCTTCTGTCACCAACAATGCCTCAACACCCTATCACTCACTGTCGCAACTACATCCGTTGAAAGCCCTGAAAACGCACCCACCGTCTGTATACCCCACGAATATAACGATCTTAAGGAGGTATTTAGTAAACTCAGGGCTAGCGGTCTTCCACCCCATCGTTCTTATGACTGTTCCATAGACCTCCTGCCGGGTATGACTCCGCCTCGTGGACATATATATCCCCTGTCCCAAGCAGAACATAAAGCCATGTCCGAATACATTCAGGAGGCTCTCCAACAGGGATATATTCGTCACTCCACCTCCCCAGCAGCAGCCAGCTTCTTTTTCGTGGCCAAGAAGGGAGGCGGCCTTCGTCCTTGCATTGACTACCGAGGGCTCAACCGCGCCTCGGTGAAATATCCCTACCCCCTTCCACTCGTCCCTTCCGCCTTAGAACAACTTCGTGAAGCCCGATATTTCACCAAGCTGGACCTCCGTAGCGCGTACAACCTGGTGCGTATCCGGGAAGGGGATGAGTGGAAGACTGCCTTCAGCACAACAACAGGTCACTACGAATACCTCGTAATGCCGTATGGGCTAACTAACGCGCCCTCAGTATTCCAATGCCTAATTAATGACGTGCTGAGGGACATGTTAGGAAAGTTCGTGGTGGCCTATATTGACGACATTTTGATTTACTCCCCCCAACTTCAAAATCCACGTATCTCAGGTACGCCAGGTTCTCACACGCCTACTGGAAAATGGACTATATGTAAAGGCAGAAAAATGTGAGTTCCACACCAATACTACGACCTTCCTGGGTTACGTCATTAGCCCCGAGGGAGTGGCCATGGACCAAAGTAAGGTCACGGCGGTAACACAATGGCCCACTCCCACTACCATTAAGGAGCTCCAAAGCTTCTTGGGCTTCGCCAACTTCTACAGACGCTTTATCCGGGGGTTTAGTTCGATTGCTCTACCCCTTACGTCTCTGTTGCGGGGCGGTCCTCGCCGTCTGGTTTGGAACCACGAGGCAGAGGGGGCATTTTCCAGACTCAAAGCGGCGTTCACCACGGCTCCTATCCTCAAGCACCCAGACCCTTCTCGTCCCTTCGTAGTAGAAGTAGATGCCTCTGAGGCGGGGGTGGGGGCCGTATTATCCCAACGTCTAGGGGAAAAACCAAAACTTCACCCCGTCGCCTTCTTTTCAAAAAAACTATCGCCGGCAGAACAGAATTATGACGTGGGAGATCGTGAACTACTAGCTATAAAATTAGCTTTGGAGGAGTGGCGACACTGGCTAGAGGGGGCAGAACACCCATTTACCGTTTTCACTGATCACAAGAATTTAGAATATCTGCACACAGCCAAACGACTTAACCCTCGCCAAGCACGTTGGTCTCTGTTTTTCGCACGTTTTCAGTTTACCCTTTCTTATCGCCCCGGGTCCAAGAACCACAAGGCGGACGCCCTTTCCCGACTCCACACTAGGGATTCACCACCTTCCAAACCCGACCACATCCTACCTCCCTCCTGTTTTGTCGGTAATGTGCACTGGGAATTCGACGGTTTACTTCACAAATTCCCACGTAAGTACGTACCGTCTGCTTGTCCTCCCACAAAATTATTTGTCCCTTCCACCTATAGAACCCGATTAATAAGATGGGCTCACACGGTTCCCGGTACCCGCTCACCCCGGTTCCCTACGCACCTACCACCTTTTGTCCCACAAGTACTGGTGGCCCAATATGGCCCAAGAAATACAACAGGCGGTCAAATCTTGTGACACCTGCGCCCAAACCAAGGCACCCAGAACCTTCCCTGCCGGCAAACTCATGCCACTACCCACTCCTCAACGACCTTGGTCACATCTCGCAGTAGACTTCATCACGGACCTCCCCAATTCTCTGGGTCACACCACCATTTTTGTTATTTTAGATCGGTTCTCCAAATCCCTCCGTCTAATTTCCCTGCCCAATCTACCCTCAGCCTTCCACACAGCAGAACTGATATTCTCACATGTATTTCGTTATTTTGGGATCCCCGAAGACATAGTTAGCGATCGGGGACCGCAGTTCATATCTCGCGTATGGTCCGGTTTTATGGGTAAATTAGGAGTGAATGTGAGCCTTACGTCGGGATACCACCCCGAATCCAACGGGCAAGCGGAACGGGTTAACCAAGAAGTCGGAAGAATGCTCCGTTCGTTTTGTCACAAAACTCCCTCTGATTGGGCCCCCCTCCTGCCATGGGTGGAATACGCCCAGAACTCACTCCGCCATTCTGCCACTAACCTGACCCCATTCCAATGCGTGCTAGGATATCAGCCCCCTCTGTTTCCGTGGGACGCCACGGCCACGGACGCACCAGCCGTAAACGAATGGTTTGACCGCAGTGAACAGGTCTGGGCAAGCACCCATAGAAGACTAAAACAAACAGCCTCCAAATCAAAAGCCCAGGCGGATCGCCACCGACAGGTAACACCACGCTACCAACCCGGTGAACGGGTATGGCTCTCCACCCAAAACTTGCACCTCAAACATCCCTGCCAGAAGCTCTGTCCTCGTTATCTCGGCCCCTTCAAAGTCATCAGGCCCATCAATGAGGTAACCTACAGACTAGCCATCCCCAAACACTGGCGCATTTCCCCCTCGTTTCACGTTTCTCTCCTGAAACCCTTCCACACAGGCATCCTCACCTCTCAAAACCCTTCTAATCCACCTCCCCCACAGGAAGTTGACGGACAACCGGCCTATCAAATTCATCAGATTCTAAAATCCCGGCGACGTCAAGGTAAACTTCAGTACCTCATTGACTGGGAGGGGTACGGGCCCGAGGAACAGAGCTGGGTGGCGGCCAAGGACATGCTGGACCCTGAAATGGTGGACGAATTTCACCGCATCCATCCAGAATACCCAAAACCTAGACCCAGAGGTCGACCCAGGCAAGGAGAGGCTCCCGGAGTGAGCCCTTTGGGGGGGGGCTCTGTTAGGTCGCGCAAGAAGCGCGACTTCAATTCCCAGAACTCTTTTCCACACACTCCACACTACACTTCCCAGCAAGCTCGGCGGCCTACAAACATGGCCGCCAGGGACTACAACACCCACACACTACCTCGGTCACAATCACCCTCGTTCTAATCCCGCGCACCTGTCTTCTATTTCACTAACACGTTATTTAAGGACTTTTCTGTTACAGGTCTAACGCGAAGTATTGTTTGTTTTTTCCCAAATCTAACCTTACTGAGCTACTGCAACCTGGACTGATTCTCACGGCATTTGACACTAAGCTAAGTACCCTGGATTCCGATTTCCTCTCTAGCCCTCTTCCTATATTACACATCTCTGTGATAGGTTTACTTGCACCAGTGTTTTGATTTTCTGTTAGCGCTAGTAGTTTGCACACCTTTTATTATTACCACTCTTTTGTTGTGAAGGTTGATTGCTGGATGCTGTTTTTGTTCGTTTTTTCCTTCCGTGGTTTAGTGTGTGTTTTTTGTACTGCTAGCGCTAATACTTTTGAGAGAGTGTACAAGCTCTGCTTCAATATCCTGTGAAGACTCGAAGCCTTCTAAAAACCTGTTGTTTGCCCTGTGTCCTTTTCTTATGTATGCTGAATAAAGTGACGAAGTTTTTGACCGCAACTGTGTCCAGCCTGCTTCTGGTATCGTAACAACCACAACAAATCACATGACCCAGTCACATGCCCTTTTAATCACACTCACCTGTTTTGTGTTTCCTCTTGATTAGCGTTCCTATTTAAGCTCTCTGTGGTGTGTTTAATGCAGTGTGATGTCCAGAACGTTGCCCAGTTTGTCCTTTGGTTAATGAAACTCCTGCCTTTGTGTCAGTCTCCACCATTTTGTGCCATAATTTTGTGGAAATAATTTTTTTGTTATATTAAAGGTAAGCAGTTTCTCAAATTATTTGAATGGATGATTTTTGCCCATGCCAATAATTCTGGATTTTACTTGTATTTCATTTAGCGGTACATTTTCCAACACACAGTTAAACTTACGCGTTTCCTGTGCTGTGTGTTCGGGAATCACGATGGAGAATCTACATTTTTGGTTTGTAGCTCGGTCTTTATGTGTAAGCTGTTGAAGAAATAAAAAGAAATAAAAAGTTATTATTATATAGAAATAAAAAGTTTAGTTTAAAAAGAGGCCACGTATAAAATTCACAAAGACTATAAAAATGGATCATTTTATAAAATCAGCTTTCCGAACATTAGCCCGTCGCTCAGTGACCCTCATTATCAAAATCTTCAAGATAAAAATCTTCGAGTTTTATTTATTTATTTTTATTTACCTTATAGAATATGTAGATGATGTAGAGGAAAATTCCAAAGCCGTAAATCGGAGTGACTCGAGTGAGGAGTGAGGATTTCCGAAAAGTCTTCGTCAGGGAAAAGGTCTCATGGGTCTGACTTCTTGTATAAAGTGATTCAGGTGTCCACTGATCATCTTCTCCTGATGAGGCACCGTGGCCATATCTCAAAGCAGGAAGATTTCCAGGACCAACTGCTGAAAAAATACACACACAGTTGTGTTCATGGCTGAAACTTTTCTCTTTGCCCCAAAAGCTTATAAAACTGATCAGCTCCATTTCTTTCCTCTTTAGTGTTCATTACTGATCCTGAAGTTTAGCTGCAATAAGAAATTACTATAACTCTTAAACAAAGCTGTAAATAGTGCCTCCAGGAAATACCTGATTGATTAAATCAAATTTGCTTCAGGCAAAAAGTTAAAACAACAACAACAACAACAACAACAACAACAAAACATACATTAAAATAAAAAAAAATCCTCCCAAATACTGAAACACTTTTTAAAACTAAAACACCAAGTTTTACTGTGTAGATATGCAAACGCGCACACACACACACACGCGCCCACACACACACACACACACACACACACACACACACACACACACGTTTACATTTGTGCATGTGTTATGAATACATCTATTACCATAAAACTCTTCTGGAGTTGACTTTGGGGAATATATTCTCCGATGGTTTAATACTTTATACAGAAAATAAAAACAGCTAATTATTCAGTTATCATATTTACTCTACACTGTGTGGTGTTTTGCTTTAAAGCTTTTCTCTTTACATCAGTTTTAAACCAACATGTTTTTAAATATTATTTATTATGTTTAGGTTTAAATTCTGTTGAAACTGAGTCCAGGAGGAAATTTAACGAGTGATCACGTGACTGTGTAGTAAAACATACTTCTCACATTTAACACATTACTGTAAAGAACTGTGTGTAGTATAGACCACATTATACACTGGTGTACTATACAAGTACACAAAAAGAAGGAGGAGCTAAGACACAGAGGGTGGGGTTAGGATTCAGTGGGAGGAGCCAGAAGTAACATGAAAGAAATCAGAAGCTTTTTATATCCCGCGTCACTGTACCGATTCATTTAAACGGTTCTCCTTAAGAATCAAATGAGTAAAATGACACACAGTGGGGAACGACCTGTCAGTATTCTCTCTGTTTTACATTCTGAATCATTATAACTGCTCATTTTGGATGCTGTTGTAGGGCAAAATCATTAATGGTGTTATTGTAATACATTTAAAACTCATAAAATGGGATTTAATTCTAAATGTGACTCCAACAGGGAGGATTAAAGAGGAACTCAGGCGAGTTCCCTTTTAGTATTTTTTTCTCAGAAACTCAGAAAAAGTGAGGCACAATTTGAGAGGAAGAACAAAGGGCATGTAGATTTACAGAAATGGAGATGGGAAAGCAGTTAGGATTTAGGATTTGGGGTTTTTCAGTGACCTTACCCTCTGACTGAAGAACCACCTTCTCCTTTCCTGCAGATAAAAACAGTTTGGGCAAAAAGAGAGCCACGGAGAGGACGAGGCAAGAGAGCAAAGTGATCCTCAGAATCCCTGAAACCATCATTTTAGATGAACGGCTGGTTCTGAGATCAAATCCGGATTTATAGTGACGTCACCACGTAATAACATCTCTCCACTCTGAGATTAATCCATCGTCTACAGCCAAAGAGTGATGTAAAGGTATTATTATTATTATTATTATTATTATTATTATTATTATTATTATTAATAATAATAATAATAATACTGTTGTTTGTGTATTAATGGTTGCAGAGAGAGTGTGTGTCCACCAGATGGCGCTGCTGTTACAGAAATACATGTAACCTGCTGCACATATCTGCATAACATTCGAAAATTGATAACATCTCGTCCAATACTTTGAAGATAAAGAATGTCGTTTTATTTTAAAGATAATAACGGGGCTGTCACTATTAGTACAAACAACATGGCTGTAATATAACACACAATCACACAAACACAAAACTAGGGCCTTTAAAAAAAATAAATAAATATTATTTTTTTATACACGTGATCAATCCTTGCCTGTGTGGCAATACCAACGTGAGAAGTTGCCCGGGGGAAAGCAAGGATGAAAATAATCCCAGCTAAAGTACGTTGTTGTCCGTTAGTTTTTTTTCCCCTCTTCAAATCTGACATTGAGAAAATCTAGGCACATGTTTTAGCTTTGCTCAGAAACTACATGGAGAAAGAATGACCTCTAACATCATTTATATTTATACATTTTAAGACAGAAGTCCTGCAGAAGTTCCCCCAGTCCACCATCATCCTCTGCAGGCCTCAGTGTGTTAAATAATAATAAATAATGTTCTTTGGCATAAACCCAGTTTTTTTCTCCGCTTTCCCAATTATAATCTCTAAATCCTCTGAAACCACCATCACCAGAGAAGTGGCTTATGGACAGATTATCAGGACATTGTTTTAGCAGAGATTACAACAGACCTACAGGCGTATCGGACTGAATCTAAGTGTCATGTTGCTATTTTTTTGACAACAGTGATATATATTTTTTATTTTTAGTTAGTGGAAGTTTTTTTTTTTTTTAACTTAGTTTTTAAAACTTTTAAATACAAGGATATTAAGGATTTAATTTATTGTTCCTCAGACTTTCATGTTTCTTTTTCTCTGTTTTTTTGAAGATAGAAAATATAATTTCAGGTTTTAATTTTCCCATTAGTCTTGTCAGCTCGACTGTAAATTGGTCGAAGTGCTATTTCTATATTCGGAAATAGTAATTACGGCGCTGTTAAAATAAGCTCTCGGTTCTCGTGGAAACTTAAAAACCCATATCATGTTGTATTTGCTTAGAAAATCTGCCTTGCTAATGGAGAACAGTAAAAAAAATAGCAACTTGTGCACAGAGAAAGAAAATCTGACAGGGAAGTGTCACATTTCAATTGTGAGCAAAAGTCATGTGGAAAAACTGTTTAAATATTATAAAAGTGTAAAATTGAAGATTAAATCGATGTAGTGATGATGACACTCCAGTGATGTAGTGATGATGTAATTATGACATAGTAACAATGTAGTAACACTGTATTGATGATGTAGTGACAATATAATGATGGTGTAGTGAAGATATAGTGATGTTGTAATGTTGCAGTGATACTGTAGTGATGTATTGACGATGTAGTAATGTAATAATGTAGTGAAGCTGTAGTGATGATAAATTGATGTAGGTATGATGTAATAATGATGTACTGATGCTGTAGTGACAATATAGTAACAATGAATTGATGATGTAGGTATGATGTTATAATGTGTTTTTGATATAGTGACGTTATAGTGATGTATTTATGTAGTGACGATATATTGACAATATAGTAATGATGTATTGCTGTAGTGACGATGTATTGACAATGTAGTAATGATGTATTGATGTAGTGATGCTGTAGTGATGCTGTAGTGACGATGTATTGACAATGTAGTAATGATGTATTGATGTAGTGATGCTGTAGTGACGATATATTGACAATGTAGTAGTGATGTATTGATGTAGTGATGCTGTAGTGACGATGTACTGACAATGTAGTAATGATGTATTGATGTAGTGATGCTGTAGTGACGATGTATTGACAATGTAGTAATGATGTATTGATGTAGTGATGCTGTAGTGACGATATATTGACAATATAGTAATGATGTATTGATGTAGTGACGATATATTGACAATGTAGTAATGATGCATTGATGTAGTGATGCTGTAGTGACGCTGTAGTGACGCTGTAATGATGTAGTGATGCTGTAGTGACGACATAGTGATGTTGTAATGATGTAGTGATGTAGTGACAATGTATTGTTGTAATTACACTGTAGTGATGATATAGTCATGATGTAGTGATGTATTGATGATGCTGTAGTGACGATGTATAGATGATGTAGTGACTCTAGTGAGAATATAGTGATGTAGTAATGATATAGTGATGCTGTAATGATGATGCCATGATGCTGTAGTGATGCTGTATTGATGTATTGATGATGTAGTGACAGTGTATTGATGTAGTGATGATGTATTGACAATGGAGTATTGATGTAGTGAGAATGTAGTGATGCTGTAGTGATGATGTAGTAATGATGTATTGATGTAGTGATGCTGTAGTGATGATGTATTGACAATGTAGTAATGATGTATTGATGTAGTGACGATGTAGTGATGCTGTAGTGACGCTGTAGTAATGATGTATTGATGTAGTGATGCTGTAGTGACGATGTATTGACAATGTAGTAATGTATTGATGTAGTGACGATGTATTGACAATGTAGTAATGATGTATTGACCTAGTGACGATGTAGTGATGCTGTAGTGACGCTGTAGTAATGATGTATTGATGTAGTGATGCTGTAGTGACTCTGTAGTAATGATGTATTGATGTAGTGATGCTGTAGTGATGATGTATTGACAATGCAGTAATGATGTATTGATGTAGTGAAGCTGTAGTGATGCTGTAGTGATGCTGTAGCGATGCTGTAGTGATGATGTATTGATGTAGTGATGCTGTAGCGATGCTGTAGTAATGATGTATTGATGTAGTGATGCTGTAGTGACGATGTATTGACAATGTAGTAATGATGTATTGATGTAGTGAAGCTGTAGTGATGCTGTAGCGATGCTGTAGTGATGATGTATTGATGTAGTGATGCTGTAGCGATGCTGTAATAATGATGTATTGATGTAGTGATGCTGTAGTGACGATGTATTGACAATGTAGTAATGATGTATTGATGTAGTGATGCTGTAATGACGCTGTAGTAATGATGTATTGATGTAGTGATGCTGTAGTGACGATGTATTGACAATGTAGTAATGATGTATTGATGTAGTGACGTAGTGACAATGTATTGTTGTAATGACACTGTGGTGATGATATAGTCATGATGTAGTAATGATGTATTTATGTAGCGATGCTGTAGTGATGATGTATTGACAATGTAGTAATGATATAGTGATGTTGTAGTGATGATATAGTAATGATGTATTGATGACACAGTAATGCTGTAGTGTATATACTTAGTGCAGTCTGCAGTGCTGCTGCTCCTGCTTTCTCTTTATCTCTTTACTGAACCTGTGTGGTATCACACTTTTAATTACTTAATTATTCTTCATTAGGCTCAATTAAAACACGATGAATGCACCACTGCAGAAGTTTTTTTTTTAACCTCACACACTTTCTATTACTACCTCAAAAAAGTGTTTTGTCCCAGACGGTCCTCATATTGTTATGCTGATGATTAAATATGGCATTAACTCAAATGAAACGTCGTGCCCTCTTTTGTGTCTCGGAGAGCGATGGATTGACATACACGGCAATCAACACACCTCGGCCCAGCAAAATTGCTTTCAGAAATAGCAATTGTTTTGCTTTCTCTATATTCATGTGAATGATTTGTTGTGCAATGTCACCTTATGCAGCAGAGCT
>CM042567.1:300000-352500 GCA_023630585.1 Cranoglanis bouderius
TCCGCCGTACACGTCCCTGCGAATGTGCTGTTGCTATAGAAACGATAACGTATTAGAACGAGTGCGTTAATCGTAAATAAACTTGTGATATGCAGCCGTGCTACTGTCAGAGCTGCTGTTATAGAAAACTAATCAACACCCCCTGACCAATCACGATCCACACAACACGGTTTAATAAATCAGAACCAATGCTTTAGAAAAAACCTCGAGGGTTCATTAAGGCTTCATCGGATAATGACACGCTCTTAGTTCCCACTTGGAACCATTTCTGATAGGAAGAGCTCATAAGGGTTCTAAATCATCTAAGAGTGTAACTTGTTAGTTAATGATGGATTTGCGCGTCATCACCACAACCTGAAAAGATTTTTTTATTTTTTATTCGATGGTTCTGCTATTAAATGCTGTTTTTCCTGGCTGCTGTGAATCTGCTGTATAAATATGTTCTTCGCTGCCGTTCTCTGGTGGTGAACTGAAGAATAAACACATGGAGTCTGAGACAGATCTGTTTCCCCCGTATCTCATTTCTGAAGCCGTAGCAGCCCATTTCAATTCCAGCACAGCGGCGGTGACTTCACTGGTCACTGCGGTGCCAAACGGCTCCCCGTCGGTGTTTTTCTTATTTCATTTCACTAAGCTGCCTGAGCGTGAGGTCGAACAGAAATCTCCTCTAAGTCCCTCGCCCCTTCCACATAGCCGAGATGCTCTCTGTCTCGATAAAGCACGGAAAAATTGAATTTTTACAAGCGGCCAAAAAAAAGATAATGCAGTTTGAAATAATCTTCTGTCGTGCAGTGAACGGTGTCAATAAACAAGAATGTTTAGAATAAAACACTCCTGCTTTTATCTCGGCAAAAAATCCATAACATCTTACCTTCGAGCACAGAGCCGAGTCGCTTTTATGCTCTGAGATTTTCATACGCGAAAAGCCGAGACCCTTTCTGACGTGCAGAGACGCTTCCTCTCAAGAATAATGTTTACTTTGGAGATATTTTAGAAGATATAAAGGCAGGTGTAATGGGAAATGAACATGATGTCTGATCTCACAGAACTTTATCATCACAACAGTAATCTGAGGAAGGAGACACACGGAACATTTATTTATTTATCCGTCTGTTTTTCTTTTTTAAAATTTATTCTTTTTTGGCTTCATGGTAAAATGATGTCTTGTAGCAGTTGTTTCTTTTCTAAGGCAAAGAAAAAAAAACATATTTTGTTGTTGTTTAAAAATAGCTAATTTTTCTTCGCAGTGTTTTCAGATGCTCCTGATATTTTTGGTGTCTCTTCTATAGCAGACCGCTGGAGAAATAACTCACAGATTTTCATGGGAATCTCTGAAATTCAGTCTCTTCAGGATGGTTTATAATTAAAAAGTTTTATCTGATTCCAGGGATTCGACAAAACTGCTGTGTTACTATAACACCCAGGCCGGAGTACTGTACACATGTAGAGAGATATAAATATCTAATTTTGAGACGTAAACACACACACACACGATGGGGAAATGTATTTATTTAACTGTAGTTTTACTTAATTTAGCTAAAGCAACCCCAAATTTATTACACACCGATAAACAGCCCCTCGGTCCACATCCTAAAGACGGAAATCTGAAAATGTTGGAATTTTTACTCTGATTTCTTTTTAATAGGCTGTCGGATCACCTTTCCAAATAAAACATGAATCATTTGAGAATAGTGGAGCTATCACACTGTGGTTAGAGGGCAGAAACGGTGAAAATGATCCCAATTAGCCCAATTATTTCCTCCTGTTAATTCATCTAGGAAAAAAAAAAAGAAAAGGAAAAAACTCAGTGTATTAGATTTCACATTACATCAAATTATTTTTCCTCTACTTATTAGGGGGAAAAAGCTTCTTTAAGTGTACTTCATAATGTTTTTTTGTATAGTACGGGTTCTTAGTTCCTAGTTTAGAACTTTCTTCTATGTGGGACCTGTAAGGGTTCTCCCAGAAGGACAACCAAAGAACTTATAATGGTTCTAGATTTGACTATAGGATGTACATGGGCAGTGCGGTGGTACAGACGCTAGCGTTCCCGTCTCACAGTTCCACGTTCGATTCTGAGCTCGGGTTACTGTCTGTGTGGAGTTTCACATGTTCTACACGTGTCCATGTGGGTTTCCTCTGGATTCTCCGGATTCTTTCCAGCTCATTCTCGAGGATTCATTCCAGTATTAATGAAGATAAACTGCCCCATGTGAGAATGTGTGTGAATGGAGTCCAGCGCTTACTGAAGATTAATAAATAAATACGAACTATAAAAGACCTCATTTTTACAGAATGACCTGTGAGTGATTCATTACTGCATTTCTCAGGGGGTTTCTCAGTTTGTGTCTCTTGAGGAACCCTTAAGTGTCTATATAGATCCTGTACAGAACAACATAGTGTTTTCTTTTCCAAGCAGAACCTTTTTAAAAAGTTTGGAACCCATAACTATCCAAAGATTACTGTGTGATTAGTCCTTAATTCAAAGCGTTTATAAAAATGAAATGACTATGTTCACACTAAGCGTGGCCTGTTCACTGAAATTCCAGCTATAAACTCTTTGGGTTAGTTATTTTATCCTGCTGTAGTTGCTGTTTTGTTGAAGCCACGCCCCTCATGAGTATTTGTGACATGAGGTTATGAGACAGGAGATTTCAGTCATACTTTACTCTTAGACCTTCCTCTGAATCTCCTTCACATCAGAGCTGATGTATTATTATACCCTGACCTTTTGATTTTCATCTGGAATTTGACTGGCTGAATGGTTGGCCCATCTGGAATTTGATTGGCTGGCTCTCAGCTCCTGCTGCTCTTTATAACTCGAGCCGAGGAGCTCCTTCTGCACTGGACATGTTGAACACTCGCGTTGAACAAATCATCGTTTGTGGAAGGCTGCAGTGAGCAGGTCCTACAGAGAGACAAACAATAAAATGAAAATTAAAACTTGAGTGTCCGGTTGTTAGAAGCGCTGTAGAGTTTTTAGCCGTGAGGTTTCATCTGTGAATCTCCTTAAAACAGCGGAGCTCAGAATCAGCCTTCGCTTCTTCTCTCTTCTTCTTCAACTTGAAATACGAGTAAGAGTAAACAAATGGTCTAAACAATACGATATATTCCACATATCAATTACACTAAATGCCTTGGTGTGTGTACTTCAGCGTCTCAGACACACACCGGTTACACCGCACACACACACTGCAGCCAGGCGATAATGGCGTGGCATTGTTCTCCACCATCTGGAGCACTGATAAGCCTCGTCTGTGCGTACTCGATAATCAGCGTCGGTGGAGGAAAAAGCCGGTGTTAAACATTTCCTCAACCCGTGAAAAAGGTTCCATTAAGTCCGCTGACCCCAATTGAATATTAATGAGCTAATTAACAGATTTATTGTTCTATGCAATTTCTGGAGGGGACTATTATATCTTTTTTTTTTCAAGTGCTATTATTTTTTCTAATTATTTTTTGCACTTTGTATAATTGAATCTTTGTAGCTGCAAGCATCCTTGGCAAACAAGGAAAAGAATTTTGCTTGTGCTTTTTCTTCTTCTTCTGTTCTCTTGTGGTTCTTTTTTCCTTTTTCCCACAACAACAAAAGTGGATTTTTTTATGGCAATGTGTTAGTAATTAGAATTTTTCTCTGTCCATCGTTATGAGTGGAGACATGCACATTTCATTTTTAAAAGGCCTCTGATTTCCATCACACACACACACACACACACACACACACACACACACACACACACGGGGTGAGGTGTTGGATTACAAAACAGTAATCAGCGAGGTTACAGTCGGCTGCGTCACTGCGAGGGCCTGCGCAGGCTTTAAATGAGTAGTGACAGCTGCAGCTGATAGATAGTATAATCACCTGATGAAGAGGACACAATGGAGCAGAACTCTCAATGGGCAGCGTGAATGTGAGTGCTGCGAGTACTGGAGAAGCTGCGATGCTGAGAAAGGTTACCTTGAAAGGAATAAACGCAATTAGGAAGGGAAAATATAAACAGCAGCGATGCAGGCCGCTTTCTGGGATCTACAGTCGCATTTCCACTGCAGTGTTCAAGCGGTGAAGTCGTAACCTTACGATTATCACTGACGCGTTTATCTGTGATTATGTGGTGCTTTTAGCTGGAAAAAAAAGAGAGCACTTACAATAATTCAGATGTCGTGCTGTTTTGATGTTTTGATAAATGATGAAAGATTTAAATTTTTACCCAGTTCTTTTATCCTCTAATTTTATATAATGTTAATTAATCAATTTAAATCACACCTGACCAGGAGCTATTCGCATAATCAGTAAATTTAGATAAGACACGCGCACATCTGCTGGAAAGATTAAATAAAGAATCGTCGAGCGATGATAACCCTCTGATAACTTCAATATAATTATTATTGCATTATTATTTTTTCTTCCTATCTGCAACTTTACCTAATTCTATTTATGTCCAGAATCCAATTCCTCCCATAGAGAATCATCCATTTCTACTCGGGCTACTCCACCAATATAACGCAGAATAATGAACTCATTTTGCTGTTGTATGGAAATTGGGTCTCATTACAATAATTTTGCCTGATACACAAGCCACTCGATATTAAGAGCAAGGCCCTACAGTCATACAGTGGGTTATTATGCTATACATCACAAACTGCATTAGGCTTATAAAACCTGTCACCGGAAAGGTTGGAAAGTTTCAGCGCCCACAGCCACACGGGTTCATATATCTCCCACAGAGAGGAGCCCACAATGCATCAGGCCTGTTCCGGCTGCTTACAGAAAGCAATTTTCTTCAGGGTTATGTGTTTTAATTTTTTTTGTTTTGGGTTTTTTTGTTTAGTCTATATGGCATTTTTTGGCAGAAATTAAGAAGTCATCCAAGTTGAGACTTATTATCTAATTAAAAAAAACCCTCTGAGTCAAATGAAATATAGAAATGTCTGGATGACTTTATGAAAAAAAAAAAACCCTCTGTAGATATTGCATCATGTAAAACTCATCTGTCTGACTCAACTGCAGTGCATTTTGCACTTAACAGCACATTTCCAGGAGATTTTTGGTATATTTTCGGCTTAATCTCTGAAAGAACAGCGTTCATTATTCACGCGAGCTCAACAACGCTGTGCACGTGCAAGCAGCTCTAAGCCTGAAAACAGATGCCAGGCTTCAATGGGAACTGTAATGTGGCATTATTTTAATTGCTTCATTTCCATGGAGCAAGCTGCTGGCTTCTTGACAGTTTGTCAGAGTTCTCAGTAAAGAAGGAAGGAGGGAGGTTCGGAGAGCGATGCATCTGCTAGTCATGCGAGATCCCGTGAAGGAGGTGTCAATAGATGCAGTCGTAATTGCCCCAGCTTGCAGGAGGAGCACGTATTTAGCGTGTCAAAGAGGGACTACTGAAGCCTGAGTTGGGTTAGCAGGGGTTCGGAGACAAAGCAACAAAAGTGGTGGAATTGTTTTGGCGAGCCGTGTGTCAGAGGGGACGCACAATGCTGAAAGAGACACTTTTTACTCAACTCCAGCAGTCAAATAGGATTCAACAATCACCACACACCTGCGGTAGAAAGGTGCTCTTTAGGAACAATCAATTACAATCTGCGTCCTGCTTTTGTCCTCCGTACATAGCTTTTAACACCCAATATGGTGAGATCTCTCCAGCGATTATACTGTACAATCATTTATTCATTTTCAGTAAGTGCTTTATCCCGATCAGGAGCACGTTGGATCCAGAGTCTATCCTGTGACCACTGGGCGTGAGGTGGGAATACGCCCTGGACGGTACACCAGTTCATTACAGGATACTACACAGACATGCACATGCACTTGGTGGCAATTTAGAGTCACCATTCCACCTGCTGGCATGTTTTTGTCCACACAGACAGTAACCCAGGCTCAGGATTAACTGTTGCCCTCCAGTTTCCTTCCAAATCTCAGTAACATGCAGGTAGGTGGACTGGAGACAGTAAATTGCCCCTAGGTGTGAATGAGAGCGTGAATCATAGATAGATAGATATATAGATATATTTATATTTTGTCACTGCACAATACAAGTACTCAGCAAAGAAATGCCATCAGGGCCAGTGGCCTTGCGAGCATCTACTCTGCTCAGAATGCACATCTGTTGTGGAGAGTGAGAGAGGATGGTCAACAGTAGAAGGTTCACCATTTGTAGTGTGCTACCTGCTGCCTTGGTCAAAGTGAACATATAAGTGATTGAGCTCATCAAGGAGGAAGGCACTGCTGGTTGGGAGAGTCTGCGGGGTTGGTTTGTGTTCAGCGATGGTCTTGATGCCCTTCTACATGTGTCTGGGGTCAGAGTTGTTGTGGAAGTGCTCCTCAATGCAAAGTTTGTAGGAATGTTTAGCTTTCCTAATGCCCCTTTTCAGGTTGGCCCTGGCTCTGCTACAGGCCTCTGCATCACCAGATCTAAAAGCAGTGTTTCTTGCTTTCAGCAGTAGGTGGACCTCAGAGTTCATCTATGGCTTCTGATTAGGAAAGGTTTGAGGATTGTGACATCTTCTATGATCCAGGACAGAAGATGTGTGAGTGTTTAGATTTGTGTGTGAGCCCACGGTGGCCTGTGAGGCAAACATACTCCAGTCAGTATCTTGAAACTGGTGTTGTAGTGAGGAGACCGCCCCCTCTGGCCCACCTTCACTGTCCTCACTGATGGTTTCACACATTTGATGAGTGGCATGTACTTGGGTAGCATGAACAAAGAGAGGTGATCAGACTGACCCACATGGGGGAGCGGAATGGGCTTGTATGCCTCAGCAATGTTCGTGTAAACATGGTCCAGTGTATTGTCCCCTCTGAGCATGTGAATGAGTGATGGAGAGATAGAGATAGACTCCACCTCCACCTCCACCCTGACCCAGATAAAGAGCCTACTGAAGATGAATGAATGTTGTGCTTGATGTGAATATGACTGTGTCCATACTCAAAGTGAAGTCCAGTTTTAACCCTTAAAAGTCTGTGATGGTTTCTGGGCTGTGTCTATTGTGTCTTACATATTGTTTAATAATTTAGTAATTATTTGTCATACTTTGAGACTTATTTTAAACTGCGTTTCGTCACAGAAATCAGGTACTTAACAGGAACAAGATCATGATCGTAAATTGAAGTGTAGCTTCACAGTTCAGCAGTTTGCAGTCACTCCACAAATACAAATTCAATTGATTTATATGCTGTTTGATTTTTAAGGCTGAATTTGGTTGAACTATAAACAGCAGTTCCACAGCTTAAGTATAAAAGCTGAAGTATAAAAGTGTAAAAGCTGTGCTCTATTCCCAGTTGGTTGCACATTTTTCTTTTCCTTCTTCCTGTCTGTTCCTGCATTCTGCCCATTTTCATAAGTTGATAACAGAAGCTCGAGAGGACACCTGCTCAGTGAATCAAACATAAATTATACATCTCCAACATTTTGCTTTCCACGGTATTAAATTCCATAAATTTGAAGGGCCGAGTCTTGTCAGCTAGCGTCCGGTCGCTATCTCTGAAATGTAGTCGCTTGGAAATTGATGTTGAAGAGAAGGAGGAGATGTTTGTTCTTCTGAGGGTCATCTTTAGAACACATGGGCTGTGTCAGATCTGACTGAATTATGAAAGTGTTATTAAAAATGCCATTTGGATGCTCAGTGTGTTCACACTCGTGGATTCAGGGTCTAACCTTTCCATAAGAGACCTGTACAAGACAGACGAAATGCTCATTTCTCATAATTAACCTAAAATGGAACATATCATTACACAATCTTTTTATCACAGTGTAATTTCCATATGATTATGAATTTGGTTAGAGACCATACTGGGTGTCTAATGAGAACCTTATTAATTTGTAGCAAGGACAGACTCATCTTTACAGCTCGTTATTAGCATTCCTATTTTGCCCTTTTCCTAATTTTTTGCTAATCTTTTGCAGTTCTAGGATTGAAGCCTGTACAAAGCCGTTTAAAATGTCAGATATTGAGGTGCATGCAGTAAGGATGGCAGAAAGAGGAGATGAGCTCTTCCTCCATCAGTCATGCTCTCTCCTCAGCACATGCCCAACATCCCGGGGATCCGGCCGGTGTTGCTGCTCGGGCCTCTATTGAATTGAATGGTCCACAGATTACTCCATTATTTCTCTATAGCAGCACTGCACAGTAGACTAAAGGCCCATTATCTGAGTGACTGAGACCATCGGAACTTATTACATGTGTGACCTTTAAAAGCCTTTTCGCTGTGATGGATCTCAGGTGAGAATTTACTGGAATCAATTTTTTATCTCGTGGCACAAGGGAGGGCGCAAAATGAAACGAGCCGGCGAATGGCCCTGGTCCTGAGTGGAACATTCACTTAGAAGAAGAATCCAGCATGCCAGCTGGACATGGACAGGATTTACAAAATGCCTCAAATGCCTCTATGCCTCTTCTGAGAAACAAATTAAAGAGACTTTGAACTGGAGAAGTTTCCTGAGCATCATGCTTAATCAAGCTCAAAATACAGAGATGCTGCTTGTTCCCTAAAGGTTCACATCAAAAGGTGCATCTCACTTTTAATCGGTTAAAACGCAGATGGCAGCCTGCCTCCATTAATTAATCATATATGAAGCACGTTGTACCTGCTAGTGGAAAGTGTGTCAATTCTACAGAGATCTAATTTGGATTTCAGGCTACCTTAGTGTTCGGCACCTGAAAACCTAATAGATAAAACGACAGTGATTTTTTTTTCTTTGTGCTAGAAGGACCAGGTATGCTTATGACTTCGTGAACAGAAATGTACGCTAGCTGTTCTTGAGGCATTGCATAGCCTGTAAACTTTCTATACTTGACCTCTTCAGACGTAAATGAAACGCGCTAATGGACAGAAAAAATCTCCTCATTACCTCGAGCTCACTGTGTGTTCATGAGAACCTGTTTTCTACACCAGCTGATTTGCGGATCACGCTGATTGATGGCGTAAGCAGCGTTGTACGTAGTATTGTTCTTTAATTGCAGGTCTATCGTTCTATCGAGGATCTTCATCTTATAAACACATGCCTTAAGTAGACTGTGTGTTTTATAGACGTCCTCAAAAGCTGGTAGATGGGACCCAGTACTGTTCTGGGATCTGTTGATACCCTGCTGCAGAGGACATCAGCGGGCATCAGTAGTACAACGAGAGAAGAATAAAGAAGGACTGGATGTGGGAACGTAGGATCAGCCCCGGGACGAGAGACAGCTGTTGGAGCACATCAGGTTCCTTGAGTCAGAAACCTACAGCCACTGGTGTTTGTTCTTAATGAGGGAAGTCGGGTTAGCAGGCAAAGAGAAGCCCTCTGAGATCTCTCCAGTTCCACCATGTTCACAGGACAGTCTTCATGACTACAGCAGCAGCTCTACAGGGTACAGGTGAGATTAAACACTGAAGAAACAGATGAGATTTGGGTATTAACTGTTTTTTTGGGAAGTCTTTAGAGAATCCATGCACATCAGAGTACCTTCTGATGAGGAAGTTCCTGGCAGCTCTTTAATGCATCTTCTGTAGTTGAGGTAACTATGATTAAGATTGTAAATAGATTTATTTTGGATCCTGAGTCACTGCCGCTATTCTAGTTAGATATTCGGACTCATGTCAGGTACGTCTCTGCTCCTCAGCACCTCCTAGAAATCCTTCATCCTTTCTTCCTTCTCTTAGAGCTCAATAAATTTGATTTACTGACCCATAACCTCTCTGACGTGCTTTAGAAAGGAAATCATGCAGAGTGGAAGTGGAGCTAATCCTCACTGTAGCAGCTTCCAGCGCACTATTCCCTCCTCTCCTGCTCCATCTGCTGCTTCTTCTTCTTCTTCGTGTTCTTCTTCTTCTGAGTCTGGAGGCAGAATGTTCCGTGCAGATGGTGCTATATTAAAAAGGATGGCTGCACAAAACACTCAGCTGAGGTTCTCTTCTATTCTACCACTCGTTATCCGTTTTCACAGCGGAGCGATTTGGTCACGCACACGGGCTGTGGAGGTTCTTGATCTGGACTTGGATTCCACTGTCTGTTAATTTTTTATGGTGGAAACCATTTAAAGTTTGTTCGTCTGGTTAGTGTGTGTGTGTGTAATCCATTTACATTACATTTATGGCATTTGGCAGACGCCCTTATCCAGAGCGACTTATATTTATTTCATTTATACATCTGAGCAATTGAGGGTTAAGGGCCTCGCTCAAGGGCCCAACAGTGGCGGCTTGGCAGTGCTGGGGTTTGAACTCACAACCTTCCCATCAGTAGCCCAACAGCTTAACCACTGAGCTACCACTAATCCCTCAGCATGGGAGAGTTTTTGTTGTTCATTGACACACGTATTGACTGAAACGTCAGAAACCGAAGGAGGAGCTGTTGGAGTGATGGAGTACATTGTTTGTGCATTAATGAAGCTGCAGTGAAATGAATGTTGTGTCAGAACTGTGCACTCGGTCGAAAAGCAAAGACGCAATTATACACCATCTTCATAATAGCTCAGAAAGCTAGCTCCATATGGCCAGGGGATGGAGTTACACCGCAGGTTTGGGGTCAGAAATGAGTAAAGTTTTGCCTGTTAGTGAACGCGATGTCTGATCCAGGATCAGGATCAGGATCAGGTGGGTTTGACGTCACAGACGTGATCTTCCGCAGTTATTTTCCGCAGAGCGTATTATCGTATAAGGGGGTGTAATGTCTCGCAAGAGGCCTTCCTTTCAGAGCGGAGCTCACGTTGCACTCAGGATTCTATCAGTAGTTAGAGCAGGAGAGGACTGCATCAGCCTGGAGAGAAACTCAATCAGCAGTAATATATACACTGCACCCCGAATCCACTCTCTATAGCCAACAAGGTGATTTTCTCTCTCTCTCTCTCTCTCTCTCTCTTGCTCTCTCCGTCACTCTCTCTGTCGCTCTCTCACTCTATCGCTCTCGCTCTCTCTCTTTGTGCTTTCTTTATGAGAAAGAGAAAATTGCACATCTAATGAAATCCAATTTTATATTTCATTCGGAGGAGCACAATAAACAAAAAAAAAAAAAAAAAAACAAGCAGTAAATAAGCTTTTCAAAAAGCTGATTACCAAAGCAATTTATTGCCAAGTACAGGGCCGTGGCAAAGCATCGGATGGGGCTGGAGATCATACAGAGCGTGTTGAGGGGGGCGTTCTAAATCTTCCTCTCTTTTTCTCTCTCCCTAGGCTTTTTGGCTGCTGTATCATTATTGTGTGTGTGTGTGTGTGTGTGTGTGTGTGTGTTGGAGGAAAATACAGGCTTTTGTGAAGAGCCAATCTGATCAACTTATTTTAACATAATTCTGCCATCTACAGCTTGGAAAGGATAAAAGCGAGGTTTGTGATTGAGGTCATCCGTGCATCCATTAGGCCGCTTTATGAGGTGCAATTCAAGGCTCCTCCATTACCGAGGCCTCTTCTCATTGTTCTGATCTCAGGCCCTCTCCATCCCAAGGCTGACTCAAATAATGACATTTTCCAGCCACAATGGAATCGATGTTTTCTCTGTTTTCTCTATTTTTCCACAAATGATGCTGAAAAACACGCACACCTCGGAGTGTGTGAATAAATAAACCTCTCCTGGTCCCTCTCCGTCCTCCCAACTATTATTATTATTATTATTATTATTATTATTATTATTATTAACAAGCAGCTGAAAAAGATAATTTTATGGTATTGTGTGTGTAGTGGGTGTACAGATTCAGCTCTGCCATTCATAAGCTTTTCATTACCAGGGTTTTGGTTCGTGACGCTCTTTTGATTGAAAATTGCCCCCCATTGTCTGTTCGAATGGACGACATGTAGTGCATTTTTCCCCTTCTTGTTTTGGAACTCAACTTTATGATGATGCCGGGGTGGTTTTCCTCGTAGAAAAACTCATTTTTGTTTGTCATCAGCATTCTAAATAGTGCCCACCGAGCTTGAAAGGCAGGCAGATTGGAAAATGAGGAGGAGGGGAGGCTGCATAATGTTAGTGGAAATAAATTGCACCGGCGAGCGCCATAGGAAAAGTGCAGCGTGCAGATTATTCACAGTTATATAATGTGCAGGGAGAGAAGCAGGCGCTTCTCATTTTGGCCACTTATCCCTCATTGTGGAGAGACTGCATATTTCATCGCTGGTGCAGCGGCTTAGAGGATAGATTTCAAAGCAGCAAATAAAAAATTGGCTAAACTTCCAAAATTAGCACTTCAAAGTCAAACATGATTTTCAGTGAGGAAAGGAGGTGTGTGACTATAAAAGTATAAGGGTGTGTGTGTGTGTGTGTGTGTGTGTGTGTGTGTGTGTGTGTGTGTGTGTGTGTGGTGGGGGCTAATGCACAGAACCACCCAGTGCAGACCTTAAAACCAATTTCTAGGCAAATTGGTTTAATTTAAGAATGAGATCACAGAATGAGCAGAACGCTGTTAGACCGACTTTATGCTTCCGCAGGCAGATTTTTTTTCCAGCTCTCTGGCAGAACTGCCTTTTAGGACGTCTAGAACATGGACCATTTTTCTCAGACCAACCTTCTGTAATGCAAGTAGAATTAATATGTATCTGAACGCAAATGACCTCAAAATTACTGACCGGTCAGCTCCATAATTATTGGCACCCTTGGTGTAAAACAAAAAAGTCTTTGTGTTTAATTAGCTTAATCTCTTATTCTAATAAAATACAAAACCCTTATCAATAAATTTATATCTTTAACAAAACCACATCATTTCCAAACATCAGAATGGTAAATGTGATCATTCTGGATGGTGATTGGTCAGAAGGTTGTTGATTAATTCTCTGTAACAGCAGCTCTGACGGTAGCGCAGGTTTATATTAATGCGCTCGTTCTGATACGTTATCGTTTCTATAGCGACGGCTCGTTCACAGGGACTTAATCTGTATGGAGAAATGTGTTTATGTAACGTTTATGGAAGGAGTCTCCAGTGTCGGCACTTTGTAACAGTCAGAGGTGAAGCTGTAGCTTTAAGTTTCCCGACGTCTTCAGGACGGAGGAGTTTACGCCTCTTTTGCGTTTCTCGGTAACGTGCGTAACACGTTTTGTCTTATTAAGTTAACTAGAGGCTGGTGAGGGAACGACTGTTTATAGCTGCTATAACGTAAGTGAGAATAGGAACAAACATTAAAAGTAACTATAAATGTATAAAAAATTATGATGTACTGTTCTTTAATAAATACATGTTTGTAATTGTCAGTAAATTGCTGTGGTGTAAGAGGAATAAAACACAGGTTCCTGTGTTTCCTGTTACAGGAAAATAATCAACTTTAGGGTGGTAACAGTAACTCCGCTTCATCTAACACACACACACACACACACACACACGCACACGCACACACACACACACACACACGCACACACACACACACACACACTGTTTATTGCTTACATATTATTTATTTGAATGTTAGGAAGATTAGGATCTACATTGTGATCAGAGACACGTGAGTACATTAGAGTACACCTGAGTCAAACCTTTGTTCACCTTAATAGTACCCTGAGTGTGTGTGTGTGTGTGTGTGTGTGTGTGTGTGTGTGTGAGAGAGAGAGAGAGAGAGAGAGAGAGAGACCGCTGAAGTCTTTTCCTTATTATTTCTTCCAGAAAATGAGCAATCAGCCGTCTTACATGCAGCCTGATTGTGTCTCTGTAAATCAATCCAGGAGATGTAATTAAAATGTACTCTTATGTGGTGTAATTGCTGTCTCACTAATCCTTTATTTGCACACCTGCCTGCGAGTCGGAATTTTTAATGAATTTCTATTTAATGCACATTGTACACTTGATTTATTTGTTAGCAAATGATGTGGCTGGTCCACTTCCTGCTGGAGAAAAAGCCGCTCGCTGAATGTCACATCTCGCCCACAGTGCTGCTGCTGCACTCCCTGTAATTTTAGGAAGGAAATTAGACACTGTGTGTGTGTGTGTGTGTGTGTGTGTGTGTGTGTGTGTGTGTGTGTGTGTGTGTAACCTGTGCTGAACAGAAAAAGGTCAGCGTGTGTGTGTGGGCCATGTGCACTTGTAAGATGCAGGTTTAAAAGTTTGCGGTGATTTGTTCAGCAGTTTAATAATGTTGGCTTAATTACACAATTACAGGTCAAAGGTCAAATTCACTTAATTCATGGTGTGGCATGATGTGTGTCAGTTTGTAGTTAAGCAGTTGCGATATATAAAGTATTGACACCCCTCTACCTCATTCATCAACGGTAAGGGACCACCACTGAGCGGATTTTCCTCTTCTTCTTATTATTATTATTATTACTTGGGTGGAGGTTCATTCTCAGTACGACTGTGCTGATCCACTCATACCCACTCTACACACACACACACACACACACAAACACAAACAAAATCATATAAGTGTTACTGCTGTACTGAGAATAAACCTCCAACCAAATAATAGTGGTACTACACTGATGGAGAGGATAGAGGGGTGCCAATACTTTAGGTAGAGGAACGAATGGACTTATTATTATTATTATTATTATTATTTTTGTAATTGTGCACCTACAGAGTGACCTGTGTGTTAGATTGAGTGGATAAAGTGATTTGATTTGTTAACTGCAAAGTAAATATTTTCCCTGGACTTTACACGAACAAACGCCGAATATAAACCCAGTAAAAGTACAACATGAACACATCGTCTTCTTTTCTTTTCTTTTCTTTTCTAACTTTTAAGAGCAGCTTCCTGAGGAAGGACAAAAAAAGAAATCTTGGTCTTGAAGATTGTGTTAGCTATTTTTAAAAAAAAATTATTTGATGTCCTTTTAAGTCTGAAGCAGCTTTGAAAGCTTTGCAAGAAAAAAAGAGACTTCTGTATGAATAGCATGAAAGCCTCCATTTAGTGAAACTATGAGGCGGAGTTTGGCGTTATGCCGTGTCCTTTAACTAAATATCGGACGTCTGTAAATGAAATTTCGATATGCTGAAGGCCCCCGACTGATTCTCTCGCCTTTATGAATGAGACTAATTAGTTTAAACGGCAGCGTCTCGGTGGAGCAGCTCTCCTGCGGCTCCTGGAACACAGAAACAAGAAACACCAGCAACAGATAAAAATAAAAACATAATAAAAAGTGACGGAAGATTGTGTCACCTCCGTCACAATGCTTTTCAAATCCACTTCTTTTGTACATGAAACCTTTTTAACACATAGCTCCTATTAATAATAATAACAATATTTTGACTTATTTTATGTTGTATTATCACATGACTCTAATCAATACTGTATGTGGTTTAAATGCAAATTAATAATGGGCGCTATAAACAAACCCGAGCGCAGACTCCGATCCGATATACGCTGATATCTGAGCCAAATCACACCCGGAATCAGACGGAGGGCCGAGTGACGTGTGACTTCGCCACAAGCTCGGAGCGTCGCCGGTCCTTTAACTGCTGCTTTTATCAGCACAAGATCAGCTGGAGATTTGAAGTCATGATTTATTCCCACATTAAAGCCTGTTTAATTCATCTTAAAGCACGTCTCTCTGTCTGTTAAACCCTGTCTAATTTTATTTTTCATAAACTCTCTCAAAAATGTTGAAACTTTATTTCAAAAGCGAGATGTGTAATTACAAAACATGGACACCCGGCCATGGACCAGCAGCCTCTTGGCAATAAACTGAAAAATACAAGTTTGAACATTTAAGAATCGTGTTTTGTTCTTTAATTCACACTAGTAATAAAATTGCATTACAATTTCATAAAATAAATGTTCCAGTTTATATATATACAGAAAAAAACAGACTGTACATCACCCTCCGTCTTACCATCCTAACCGTGAGGAACGAGGAATGAAAGAAATAACATCACAAAAACCCATACAGGCGATACGGTGCTCAGCGACGCAGGAACATCAGAACTTATAAATGCTCAGAGTCGGGAAAAGGCCAAAAAGTAGAACATTTACACCAGAGTCCTGACGGACCAACGAGGGCTTCTTTTACTGTAAAAAGTATTGCAGGCAAGCAGACAGACACTCCTTCCTGTGTGTGTGTGTGTGTGTTTGTGTGTGTGTGTGTGTGTGTGTGTGTGTGTGTGTGTGCTGCCTCCATCAGGTTGGCGTTATTGGACCTGCGTCTCGAAGCTGCCGTTGAGCTGGCCCTCCTCATAGTCCATCTGACACAGGATCATGTTGTTCTTTAGGAAAAACTTGTCGCCTACACAGAACCTGCAAAAATAAAAAATAAAAAAGAGAGAGAGAATAAACTATAAACGCAGCAGTGAGTAAACCACGTCTGACCCGAGTGTAGCTCAGAGTTCAGGACCGCGTTTGCCGTTTCTGTGTGAGAGTTTGCATTAAAGTCCACCTGTCTATCGCTCACCGAGTGAGTGAGTGTCCTAAACTGTCTCTCTCTCTCTGACTCATTGCTCCGAACACATTTCGGTTCTGTGTGTTCTGCTTGCGTCACTTTTGTTTTTAGCCGCTTGTTCACTATCCCTGTGATGTGGCATGAAGGTGTGACTTCAAAAGCAGGCGGTTTTTACCCAACAGAACTGGCACTAAATAAAACCCACACCACCGTGACTAGCGAAAGCGAAATCGTGCCTCTGTGTCAATCTGCGCCAAGACAGAACACAAAATCTCTCCAAATTTTTTCCCCCTGAAATTGTCCAGCAATTAAAAAGCTTCCTAAAACCTTCCTCTGGTGTACATGCTGCTTTCCCTCACTGATGTTTGCATATAAAAGCTACACAGATGGCAGCACGAGGCGTGATAAGACCCCAGCCTGTGGCATCAGCGCTTATCAATCAGTGCCACGCTAATTTACCGGGTTGGCACCGGGGCCGGGAGCGGCACAGCACGAGTCGGGTTTCTGCCATCAGCGAACGCTACGGTGCACAGAGACTCGGGTTCTGTGTTTATTTCAGCCTCCATGCTGAGGCAAAATGTGGTGATTTGAGTGCGGTGGTAAATTTTAAGAGTTATAATGATTTCAAAACAGTTCCAGAAAAACCAAAATGTTTAAAACATGGCATTGAATTTTTAAACTTTCCGTGATCCACTTCACCTTTTCATAACGTCTCTGATTCGTTCTGTTTTATGGAAATCAGGCATCTGTGTGCACATTTCTGTTTAAAAAAAAAAAAAAAAATTCCAATAAAAACACTCGTCATTCTTCGACATTCATTAAACTGTGTTTAAGACGATCATATCAGGAGTTCTCAAACATTTTACACCACTTTCACTGTAAAAAAACAGATCAGAGCTCCTCAGTACAGATTTAGTTTGCAAACTTCAGAACTGTGCAAAAGTTTTAGGCCCCCTATTTATTTTAGTACAAACTTTGTTATAGATTTTTTATTTTATTTTATGACGTCTACATGATCGAGTCGGTACAAAAAACATTTTAGATTCCCAAACATTAGTTTTCTAGCACAAAATGAAATGTTACAGAAAAATGTTTGTATGTCATTAAAGAAAGCAGCGTATTACGTAAGAGACACTTTTCAGACAGTAAACACAATGAAGGCTGCTGGGTTTCACTGCAGAAATAAGAAGCGAGTGCGAAAGTCAAAGTGTCCAGAAGAACTGTGTCTGGTTCTGCAAGATGCTCAATAAAACTTACCAGCTCATTTCCTTATAAAACTGCACACATTGTACCGGAGACTATTTTTATTTTTATTTTATTGTCACACCAAATATTGACTTTGTTTCATTTACTACTGTTTACTGCTCTTTACGGTATTTTTAAAATTTTTTTATAATGTAGAAACATTTAATTTCATTATTTTTAAGGCATCTTTGCTCTACAGCGTTTCTTTGCACAGAACTGTATGTATATATACAGTAATATTTTGGAAATTTATTTACGTTTGTAAAACAGAGAACCCACTTTTATTAAAAATGCCATTAGCTTCTGGTTAATATTAATTATAGGCAGAATAACTGTGATAATATTTAGAAAATCTCAGATCTCTGGGTTGTGTTTCATGAACCTGGCTTTGAGAACATTGGGCTCAAACCTCTGAGTATTTCTGTGTTTGTGTATCATGAATATTTCGAGGTGCAGAAGCTCACACACATTACTGAATAAACCTCATCCCATGTTTGTGTTCTGATGTTCTAACCATCCTGAAAACTCAATCTGGGTTTCCTTCACTCTTTGTTAGTGCCAGGATTCAGGAATAACTCAGAGTAAAGTCAGTGTTTAGGAGAACGTCACAGTCTGCAGCATCTAAATCAGCGTCACTCTGCTCTGCTCCTCAGGAATGTTCTGAGGGAAAGAAGTCTTTCTTCTGAGTGTTTCATTTCCAAATCGGGCCAAGATGCACGATGCCTTGTGGTTTTCAGTCCCAATGACCTTTTAATACATTTTTATCATTAAATCAAGCTTAATATACAGCGTAAAATATATCATTTTGCTCTTGTCGAGGATGAAATCCTGCATCTGCTCACAAATGCCAAGAACTAAATACCTCAATATTGTCAAAAAAAAAAAAAAAAAGTAATAGAGTGTATTAATGATGACAAAATGATGTCTTGATATGACTGGTACAGGAACAGGACGTGATGATGTTTTCAGTGTAAGAAAGGAGACGTCTCATTACGCTCACCTCTGGTTACAAAGCTGACAGGCAAAGCAGTCCAAATGGTAAACATTATCTCTGGCCCTCATCACCATTTCAAAAGCGGGGATCAGTTTACTGCAGGCTGCACAGTTCCCCGTCGTCCCGAAGAGCCTGGAAGAGTAAAAACACAGAACACATTTACACATTTCTACTCTCCTGTAGCCCTGATGCAGTCTCCTACAAAGACACGTGAACATGTACAGGATAAAGTGGGGAAATATTTAGATATAAATGTATATATGCATAATGCTGTGCAAACGACTTAGACACATTCTGTACAGCAAAAATAAACTAAAGTCTTTAAAGCTGTGTCGGTTCTCTCAGGTTCTCCGTGGTACAGTTTTATAAAGAAATCAGCCGTAGGTTTTTGCTGCATGTTGGAGAACCCGACACGGTTCTTCTGTTTCTGCAGAAAAACCACAACAGCCTCCATCATGGGTTTAAAAAGTGCTCCATTAGTGAAGATCTTACTTTATTTAACCAATTTGGAAATTTCCTACTGACACAGTCAAGTAGAATATATAAAATAAACATCTAAGACTAAATTGGTATTTTAAGAAAAAATAGGGTGCCAAGACTTTTTACTATTTATTTACTTTATAAATAGTCTTCAGGGTGCAGTTAGTGTTATAGCACACAGCTGCAACACAAGGCCTAAAGAGATCTAAAAGTAAATATAAATCAATCTTCTGTATAATGTAGAAATAAAAACAGTTAGAAGGTCCTGTCTGAGAAAACAGAATTTTATATTTAAACCCAGGAGTCAATTGGAACTAAATTTGTCATCTTCATATTGTACAAATATTTCACATCTGGTCACAATCAGCTTAAATCCCTGAGTTTTAGTCGATTAAGTTTAGCGAAAAACAAATTGTGAGACAATCCAGTGAAAACCAGACATTTTACATGTGGACGCATGAAACTCACGTTTCACAACTGTCCAGTTCTAGACCTGCGAAGTATTGTCTCAAAGCTGATTGGCTGATGTTTTCCAATTATGCCTTTAAATTCATCTGTACGCTTGCAGAAAGACGCAACTTTACACTGAACTTTACAAAAACCCTAGTTTTAAATGATGTGAAATTTAGGATGCATTATGTAGCCCATGTAGAACAAATTCAGCAAAGAAACCTTCACAGATGTAGTTGTTATGGGACACAATGCTGCATTTCAGTGATCAGTATTTAAATCACATCAACATTCCTTAAACATCATTTTATCAGAAGAGGATGCAGGTAATACAGAACAAATCTCATGAGAACCCGATGAGGAGGCGTTCGCAAAAATGGATTTTACACGTTATACGAAATCTAACCTGGTACTAAATGGTACTAACTGTATGGGTTCAGAAGGATCATCATGTCAGAAGGAAACACTGCACTTTTCTGCTAAACTTGGTGTTTGCAGGACTTTTGGTTTCTGAGTGTAACATCAGGAAAATATTAAGACCATAAACCCTCAAATCTGCAGAGTTCCACTTAGTGCACTCAGTGCTTGGACCCCTAATGAACCCATAATCACACTTTGCAGCTGTCTAATGTACGCCTCCGATCTGACCTGGACCGATCACTTAATATTTTTGCAACGAAAAAAAAAAAATAAAAAATCAGGTTACAAACCTATATGCTAATTCTTGGCTAATGATCTAATTAAAATGATCACATGGTCCTAATCCACTGCTTCAAAGACTTTTACACCGAGCACGATGCACGAGCGACTGAACTACAGAGGACTTTCTCTCAAATCCAAAAGAGTTAATGAGAATTTACTCTGGAAAAGTGAACTAGATTTCACACAAGAGCCTAAAGTCTATAGCGCATTCGGAAGAGTAAAAGGTTGAAAGAGGGAGAAAGCCGAGAGTAAAGAGAGCCTCGTAACTTTAGAGATGTAAGTAGATGTTCAGTGGTGCACAGAAAAAGAGACAGAAGTGAAATTTCTCAGCTGTTTGTTTAAGTTTATGAGAACACGAGGCTGAAACGGTGCAGTGAAGGTCACAAACGGAACAGGAGGCAGCGGGGCAGATCTCTCCGTCTCATTCTCTCTCTCTCTCTCTCTCTCCCTCCGACGCCTCCACTCTCCAGCAGATTTACATTTTCATTTTCCGAGCCCATGTCTCCGTGTTTAATTTGGAGATCCAGAAGCACAGATACACTTTTATATTCCACTGAGCCATGATGCAATGCAAAAACGAGGACAGACGGATCAGACGGCGATGGATTGCTGCTCTGACTGCACGATAAAGCCGCGAGCTCAGACGAGGAGCACAGAGAAAGCTGAACGTCAAGTTGCTCCAGAGCCTCCATATTAGTTTCTCTCTAGTGCTCGCCCTCATGTCACACACACACTGTCTATTCCGGCAGAGCTGCGTTTAATTAGAGCGGAGAGAGAAGAAACGACAGAGCGAGAGGAAGAGTTAGAGGAGATAGGTGAGGAGTTAAAGAAAGGCTTTGGAAAAACTCGTTTATGTGACACTGTTTACGGAACGCTCAGGAGCAGGAACTTCTTTACAAAGCTGTGAGATTAACACAGATTTGTAGATTTGTCTCAACAAACTTCAGTGCAGTGAAGGTTCAGTGGTTAAAGATGATCGGCCCACGAGTCCCACTTCAGACACACGATGCAAGCAAACTGTGCAATCAGAGGAATAAAGAGCTACTCGCTAATCAGGAAACGTCGGAAAATCATACATTTCTTTCCTTATCACAGATAACGACTCTGACTGCAGCGTGAGGGAACGACTGTTTATAGCTACTATAACGTAAGTGAGAACAGGAACTAACCTGTTAACTAACTTGTCTTATTAAAAGACAAAACAAAAAATCGCAGCTCGTTACGCATGTTACCGAGAACGCCTCCGTCCTGAAGACGCCAGAAAACTTAAAGTCACAGCTTTACCTCTGACTGTTACAAAGCGCTGACACTGGAGACTCCTTCCATACATGTTAAATAAACATCTCCTCAACGAGTCCTAGTGAACGAGCTGTTACTATAGCAACGACAACGTATTAGACCGAGTGCATTACACACATAAACCTGTGATTTACAGCTGCGCTACTGTCAGAGCTGCTGTTATAGAAAACTAATCAACACCTTCTAAACCAATCACAATCCAGGACTCAGCAGTGCTCCTATTAAACAGTGTGTATGTTAGTATTTGATGTTTCTGATGGTAAAGAGCTGGTAAATGAGCGGTTCAGGGACTCGGCTGTGGCGATGCTGCTGCATTCTCTCTGCTATAAATAAATCACTTTATGATTTTACTGTGCCGAGAGCTAATGAACGACTGTCGCCAATCTGCTCTAATAAAAGCAGAAGTTCTCGAGTGAAGTGGTCGTCAGTGGTGCTCTGAGTCAGTGGCGTTCCTCGAAGAGTCAGAGTCAGGATCTTAATTAACGTGTGGCTCGTCTCCAAAATAGTGGAATATAACGGGAGTGAGTTTGATCCACACACCAGCGTTTAATGAAGTGTGGGAGGATAATTCTGCATCAGCATGTGACTTCATTACAGGAGATGAGCTCTGTGTGTGTGTGTGTGTGTGTGTGTGTGTGTGTGTGTGTGTGTATGCAGCCTCTCTTTTGTCCAGCGGTGACGGTTTTTAATTTGTACTATAACAGAATTCCTCTCCAGCATCAGCAGCCATCAGTGGGCGGAGTTTCATGATGACATCAGAAGTCACACCTGTCCCACTTCATTCTCATCTCTCACTTCCTCTCTCATATTTCAGTGCACAAATGTGGCACAAATATCATATAAAGATACAACGACATGAAGACATTTTGAAAATTGAAGCTTTTTGTAACACTTCATGTTTTTTTTCTTTAATATATAACAAATGAATATGTAATATTTGGAGACGTCACATAATAGCGCTGAATAACGTTAAGTCCCGACTCTGAACGTGTCCAGACGATCTTAGCTAGTTAGTTAATGTTACGCTAACCGTCAGTGTGTAATGTGCAGTGTTTTATGTTTTGTAAACATATCAAGTCATCAATTTCTTTGTTCTACAGAAAACATCGTTGTAACCAGTCAAGCTTAGAAGTTTTATTTTTTTAGCCAGTGTAAGAGGATAAACAGACGAGTATAAACATGATGTCTCAAACTTTCCCATGCAGCATTTTAATCCTCTGTATGAATCAGTACAGGGACTTTTACAAAAAAAAAAACCAAAATAAATCATTTGTGGTAGAAACTGCTGTAACCTGCTAATTGTTAAGAATCAGCTCCTATAAAAAAGTCTTTTCCCCCTTTGTTTCACAAAGAGTAAAGAGATAGAAATAACCAGCTGCCCCTTGTGGTTATAGTCGGTATAACATGCAAAGATACCAATAAAAATAATAAGGCTAAAAAGGACAAATTAATGAGATAAATTTGTATTGCAATTTTATTGTTCAGTTAAAGTTAAAAGCACTGACACCTGATGATCTCAGCGATACTCAGATTAATGTATCGCGATATCAATAACATCGTCTCACTGCCCAGCGCCACATTTTTTTCATTCCTCTCCTCCACCTGATGTTTAGTGGTTTCATCGTATCATACAGAACATTCCGGTATTCACTCTGCTGTTCAGAGATCATTAGCTCATCTGTCCTGCTCGCGTCTCCTCTCACTGAGTCTTAACCACATTAAGAGTGAGTGGAGTGTGATGGATGGTGCAGGGGGGGCGAAGGAGGGGGCAGAAACCATCCCGCCCCGGCGCTGGCCCCTCCGTCAACACCGCCGTGTCCCCCGAGAGCAGCAGCTCCACCATAAACGGCTGCATCTCCACGTGAGACCTCGAGGGACTGAGACACGACCACGTCCAGGAAATAATCATGTTTAATTTAGCGAGCAGATGGTTAGAAAGCAGGACACACACACACACACACACACACACACACACACACACACACACACACACACACAGTGCTTCTCTTTGTGGCCTGATAGTAACAAGTGCGTTAAACAACATTCACTTTTAAATAAAAAAAGGGAATTTTCAGTTTAAATTTCATGCGTTTTTTAAACACTTCATGTTTATTTTTCCTGTAAACACCTTCATGAGACAACAGCGAGTCAGAGTGGAATAAAATCATATAATATTTATACATAATAATCTTCCCATGAATTGTATGATCATTATTTGACGTGTTTATATACTTGTACATATTTTTAAAAGATTTTTGTTGTAAAAACACTTTCTCTCTCTTTTTAGGGCTGGGCAAATTATAAAATATATCCCAATATTTGAAGACATTTTCATTATAAACGTTACATATCAAAGTATTTACTTCAGCTAATTAAAATACAGGCAACATAAAAAAATGTTTATTTTTATTTTAACCAACGTTTACAAATAAACAGGAGAATTTATAGAGGAATAGAAGCAGAAATGAAGCAAACTGGTACAAAAACACACTCCTAGAAAAACGTAATCCTTAAGGGTTATCCTTTGATTATCCCTCTTTAATGGAGGAACCTTTAATAATTCTATATAGAACCCTAAAGTGGAGTGTTTTGCTATCAGAGAAGGTTCATTTAGAACCCTTTTTGGAAGCTAAGAACCCTTCGTTATCCAATGAATCCCTAAAGAACAAGTCAAATACCGAGAGCTAAACGTCTGGCAGGTTCTCGGTTTTAAAAAGAAAATAATGAGCAATAATTTGGAGTTTGTACCGCACACTTACCCAAGACATACACACACTCTTAGAAAAGATGGCTCTTCAAGGGTTCTTGAAAGCTTCACTGGATAATTAAGGGTTCTAAGGTTCCAGAAAAGGGTTCTACATGTGTAACGTCTGAACGTATCAAACTGATTTCTGAATCAGCCTGGATCTAGCAAAGAAGTTTCTCTGTGTCTTTGAGCCATGAATCCTTATCTAACCTCTTCACTAGATGCCATCGGAATGCGACACGACGCCCCCTCTTCAGACACACACACACACACACACACACACACACACACACACACACACACGCGCACACACACACAATGTAAGAATCTCTTTTGAATGTAACATGTAATTATATGTAATCATTCGATGTCCAAATAGTGTGATGTTTTCTTGTTTGCATATATTGTGTGTTTATGTGACCTAACTAAGATTTTAGATAGTTTTAACTTAGGATATTATTTTAAATGTCTGTAACCATGTTTTACTTGTAATATTCTTTATAAGTCCATCGAATTTGGTATGTAGTTAATCGTCTTGCGATACCCGATTGATTATGCATATCACATTGCAATGGGATACATTATTTCATGCTTTTTCTTAATTTCACATGTAATACGGTTTAAACCGGCTCCTCCCTGGACATGCAAATCCGGGTCTGAGACCAGACAAAGAGAGTTCATCCCGCCAACAAATCCAACGTCCTGATTGGCCAATAGCCCAAAGAGGCGTGTGTGTTGGTGTTGTCTTTAAAACAACAACACGCTTTGCCTCTCTTCAGTCTCTCTTCACTCACACTCTTCAACTTCACTTCTACACTCTTTCCGGTTTCTCTCCCCCGGGGCTACGTGCCCCAGGAAGAGGAAGCCAGGATCTCTCTCTCCCGGACAAAAGATGCAACCGCCTCACGGCCCACGCCTTTTCAAACGGCACGACGAACCAGCGAACTCTACACGACCTCGCGCGAACTTTCAAACCGAAGCCATGCAAGTATAGTTAATGGATCTATATCTGCGTTTAAGATTGTACCCCTGTTTACAGGAAATTTAAGTTCGTTGCTGGATTTGAAAAAGGCTAATTAGTTGTTGTTTTTATCTGCCATTCCCTTTTACTTCATTACTTTCTCTCTATACCTTTTCTTTGCTTGTATATAGATGTACATATGTATGTTTTGCTCAGAGTTAGTTGTGTATATCCATAGGTACACCTAGTTATTAAAATCTATTATCTCACGCTTGATTGTCTCTATTTGGTCATGTGATGAGTCAATTCTACGCTGCATAAGATCTCGGTTACCTGCTCTAATTTTAATAACAAAATTCTTTGGTTAATTCTTCCTGGCCAGAAGGATAAACTCCCTCTTTAGAGTTCATAATTCTAAAACTAGACTACAGATAATCCTAAAAGCTGATCTAGACTACATACATAGTCATAATTGATTATAATCCGTTGTAGTTAATTATCTATATGTATATGTGCACATACATGAATTCCCTTTCATGGCTGATGTATATTTATAACTGGTCACAACACGCGTTGATTAGATATATAGATATATTTCACGCCATTCGAGCTAATTCCTTATATAAATTGGAGAATACATTTAAACGTGTTAAACATCTTTTAATTCGTTACATGAATTGTAACTGGTGGAGAATATTTTTAAACGTTGCAGATTCATCCGAGTTACTACACATTCTGGTAGATAACGCGGGCACGCTTTAAAACTCGTCTCCTTTAAAAAGGTGCTTCGAATCCAAGCGTGCGCTCCTGTTTCATTTTTCATGTTTAAAGTTGATCCATTACATTATTCTGGTGGAAAAGAATAATGCTAGTAATGATTGATTTGTTACAACAGACAGGAACACACTTTGCCACATGATGACGTGTAGTAAAAGTGACTCGTGATGTTAATGTTCTATCACCAGTGTTGTTGATGTTCTCGGTAAACATGATCAAGGTTAAACCTTCAGCTCGTCTCCATGGTGGCTCTCATCGTTTGCTAAACTGACATTTAAAACTTCCCCCTGATGAAAAGCACTTGAAATGCACAAACCGGTGGAACCCGAGTGCTGCCCTGCAGTGAGGCGATAACGTGGCGAGACAGGACACAGATATGAAGAAGCGCTGTTGAGTGATTAACGTGTCTCACGTGTTAGGTGTGTGTTAATGTCACTGAGACTCTCTGGTGTTAGTTTTTTCCCTTACCTCAGGTAGTCCCTGCGACAGAGGATGAGATTGGCTTTGGTGTAGAGGGTGGAGCCGACCTCGCCCAGGCGGCAGTCGCAGCACGCGCACTTCAGGCAGTCTTCGTGCCAGTATTTGTCCAGCGCCTTGAGCAGGTAGCGGTCTTTAATCTTGCGGTTGCAGCCAGCGCAGCCCTTCTGTTTGCCTTTGGGCTGGACGGAGAGCATCGGCACTCCTGCAAGCGATAAGGAGAACACACGGCGTGATTTACTGCCCGGGGAAACGCTGCTGTCCTGCACATCTTTATTTATTTCACGGGCAGAGCCGGAGCTGTGAGTGTTTCATATTCATTAGGGTCAGGACTCTGGACTGCGTTTCACATTTTTGCCTCTTCTACATTCTTCTACATTCTTCTACATTCCCCCTGTGTGAAAATAACAGATGTTAACTCTGACATAAAACATGTGCGCTTTAAACACTGGGCTACAATCTCCATTTCTGAGGGTGTTGTGTGATGGTGCGCGGTTTTGCTGTCCTGTCGCATGGTGTTCAGTGTGGGTTTGAGGTACTTTAATACGTCATGTGGTTGGAGAAGTTGATGCGGTGCTAAAAGCTCCTGATGGGTCGTGCTTGGGATTAACGTTAACCTTTTAAAGTGCTGTTGACCACAAGAAGGTTGTATTGAACCCTGAGTGAGAAACGTCACCACCTAAGTGCTTCACCACACACACACACAAACACACACACACACCCTTTCAGCTACAGAACAAATAAAGTCCATTTAATAACTGCACTAAATGCTAATAGTCTATCTGCTGCCTGACATTTGTGTGGTGACTAAAAGCCGACGCCGGGAGCGCTGGGAACGCCGGCACCCCTCGGCCAGCGCTAACAGGTCGGGGCCGAGTGAAAGCACACGCAGCGGCTCTTAAGACACTTTCACACACACTGAGCTATTGATCCGGCTAATAGAAGCCCAGGCCTCTCCATCACTGCTTTTAAAAGCCCATTCCTCTCAAAAAGCTCCACACGTCATGTCCTCCACCGTCAAAATGCCATCTCCGAGTTCACCGCTAGCTAAAGTCCAAGCTTCGGGTTTAAACTTTACAGCATGTTAAACACACGCACACACACACACACACACACACACACACACACACAGTATTAGTGCAACGTATGTTAATGTATACTGCCGCCTGTCTGGAAACTTATCATCACTGATGACACGCCCTCTTCATCTCACTTATAAACAATAATATTTCAGGAATCGTGTGTGTGTGTGTGTGTGTGTGTGTGTGTGTGTGTGTGTGATAACAGTAATGCATTCATCATTGCATCAGCAACACAAACATTAACACTAACTCTATGACAAAATAGGATTTTTACTCGAACGCTACAGAAAAGCCATTTTTACTGATGGACTCAAAGTGCAGAGTTTGTTGCTGAAAACTTAAACTGAAAATATTCATTATATATACAGTATATATACATACATATATATATATATATATATATATATATATATATATATAATTTTTTAAGCGAAACAACGAAACATAAGAAATGAATGTGTACATTTTGTACAAGGACCCTCTTGGAGGAAATATGAAAAATAGAATAAAATAATTTGTTTTAATTTGAGTTTTAGTTGATTAAAATATAACTAACACTATTCAGTTTTTGTAAATCTGACTGATCTGTGTGTCACTGTGGACCTCCGTACACTAGGTGGCAGCGTTCAAATAAAACAGTAGAAAGCAACTTCCACTTTTTCTGCTCACTTGTACTCCAGTAAACTCCCCCTCTTTCCTGAATGCTGATCGGTCAGCAGTTTTACAGGAACTGAGGTTAATGTTTAATGAAGGTTTAATGTTCGGAAAAACAAATATTTTAACTGTCATACCACTTTTTTTGAAAACATAAAGAAAGGGTTAAACTTCAGCTATCACACCACAGCGTTGTTGAATTTTTCAGACACGAGAAAGTCTTCAGGACAGAGGAGTTTACGCTTCTTTGCGGTTTCTTGGTAACATGCGTTAAAAGCTGCTTTTTCTTCAAGAGAGAGAAAAAAGCTTTTACTGGCTGCAGATTTGTTCAGTTATTCAGAAAAATCAAGCCATCAGCGGTGTTGAGAATGTAATATAATTAGCACCTCCCTCCTTAAAAACCTGGGAGAATAAATACACAGAGGGAACGAGAGAGAGAGAGAGAGAGAGAGAGAGAGAGAGAGAGAGAGAGAGAATAGAAAAGAGCTTGTTAGTTAAATTTATGGCTTGGATGTGAATAAGTCGTGGTATTCACCCATCCTGTTCCTTTATCAGACGAGGGGAAAAGAAGAAGCTAATTGGTCCAGCACTGCTGATAGGAACCATCAATTAGTTCTTCCTTTCCTCCAGATCCCCACAGACCCCCCCGAGGGGAAAAAACGGGCCTCTTGAAGCCGGCACGTTAGGATCACAAAACCTGCTATAAATACCAGCGTTCAGCATAAATGAAGCTAAAAGGGCTCTGTGTTGAAGCTGGCTGAGGGCGCTCGCTTTCTACCTGCATTTCATGGCTTGTTAGCGGAGCGCGCTGCACCTACACCAACAGAGCTCTGCTGTCAGCCTTCTACACAACTAAAAACAGTCTTAATGAGGAGAGAGAGAGCCGGGCGGGGAGGGGAAAGGGGAAAAAAACGCGTGTGTGTGTGGAAGCGAGCGAGCCGAGGAATCAGGCTCTTCTAAGTTCCCTGAGGAACGGCATGAAAATCTTTAATTTGCCTTTTATGACAGCTAATTAGTTATTCTATTCAAAATCTTTGCTTTAAATAAGAGAACTAATTATACACAAAGGTCGACCCCTCCTCCTTCCTCACCACCACCTCCACCACCTCCTCCTTCCTCACCACCACCACCACCTCCACCACCTCCTCCTTCCTCACCACCACCACCACCACCATCACCATCACCTCCTCCTTCCTCACCACCACCACTACCACCACCACCACCATCACTACCACCACCACCACCACCTCCTTCCTCACCACCTTCCTCACCACCACCACCACTACCGCCACCCCCCACCTTCCTCACCACAACCACCACCACCATCACCATCACCTCCTCCTTCCTCACCACCACCACTACCACCACCACCACCATCACTACCACCACCACCACCACCATCACCTCCTCCTTCCTCACCACCACCACTACCATCACTACCACCACCACCACCTCCTCCTTCCTCACCACCACCACCTCCTCCTTCCTCACCACCACCACCATCACCATCACCTCCTCCTTCCTCACCACCACCACCACCACCACCACCATCACCTCCTCCTTCCTCACCACCACCTCCACCTCTTCCACCACCACCACCACCTCCTTCCTCACCACCACCACCACCTTCCTCTCCACCACCACCACCATCACTACCACCACCACCTCCTCCTTCCTCACCACCTCCTCCTTCCTCACCACCACCATGACCACCACCTCCTCCTTCCTCACCACCACCACCACCACCTTCCTCACCACCTTCCTCACCACCACCACCACTACCGCCACCACCCACCTTCCTCACCACAACCACCACCACCATCACCTCCTCCTTCCTCACCACCACCACTACCACCACCACCACCATCACTACCACCACCACCACCACCACCACCACCATCACCTCCTCCTTCCTCACCACCACCACTACCATCACTACCACCACCACCACCTCCTCCTTCCTCACCACCACCACCTCCTCCTTCCTCACCACCACCACCATCACCATCACCTCCTCCTTCCTCACCACCACCACCACCACCACCACCATCACCTCCTCCTTCCTCACCACCACCTCCACCTCTTCCACCACCACCACCACCTCCTTCCTCACCACCACCACCACCACCACCTCCTTCCTCACCACCACCACTACCACCACCACCACCACCTTCCTCACCACCACCACTACCACCACCTCCTTCCTCACCACCACCACCACCACCACACCACCACCACCTCCTTCCTCACCACCACCACCACCACCACCACCATCACCTCCTCCTTCCTCACCACCACCACCTCCTTCCTCACCACCACCACCACCACCACCTCCTTCCTCACCACCACCACTACCACCACCACCACCACCACCTCCTTCCTCACCACCACCACTACCACCACCTCCTTCCTCACCACCACCACTACCACCACCACCACCACCACCTCCTTCCTCACCACCACCACTACCACCACCTCCTTCCTCACCACCACCACCACCACCACACCACCACCACCTCCTTCCTCACCACCACCACCACCATCCTCACCACCACCACCACCATCACCTCCTCCTTCCTCACCACCACCTCCACCTCTTCCACCACCACCACCACCTCCTTCCTCACCACCACCACTACCACCACCACCACCATCACCTCCTTCTTCCTCACCACCACCACTACCATCACTACCACCACCACCACCACCACCATCACTACCACCACCTCCTCCTTCCTCACCACCACCACTACCACCACCATCACCTCCTCCTTCCTCACCACCACCACCTTCTTCCTCACCATCACCTCCTCCTTCCTCACCACCACCTCCTCCTTCCTCACCACCACCACCACCTCCTCCTCCTTCCTCACCACCACCACCACCTTCTTCCTCACCACCACCACCACCTTCTTCCTCACCACCACCTTCTTCCTCACCACCACCTTCTTCCTCACCACCACCACCACCACCACCACCTCCTCCTCCTTCCTCACCACCACCACCACCT
Organism: Cranoglanis bouderius; assembly: GCA_023630585.1. NCBI lineage: Eukaryota > Metazoa > Chordata > Actinopteri > Siluriformes > Cranoglanididae > Cranoglanis > Cranoglanis bouderius. The sequence goes on from CM042567.1 coordinate 331,140, forward strand.
CCTCCTCCTTCCTCACCACCACCACCACCACCACCACCTTCTTCCTCACCACCACCTTCTTCCTCACCACCACCTTCTTCCTCACCACCACCACCACCACCTTCTTCCTCACCACCACCACCACCACCTTCTTCCTCACCACCACCACCACCTTCTTCCTCACCACCACCACCACCTCCTCCTTCCTCACCACCTCCACCACACCTCCACCACCACCACCTCCACCACCACCACCACCACCACCACCACCACTACCACCACCACCACCACCACCTCCTTCCTCACCACCACCACCACCTCCACCACCACCTCCTTCCTCACCACCACCACCACCTCCTTCCTCACCACCACCACTACCACCACCACCTCCTTCCTCACCACCACCACCTCCTTCCTCACCACCACCACCACCACCACCTCCTTCCTCACCACCACCACCACCACCACCACCTCCTTCCTCACCACCACCACCACCTCCTTCCTCACCACCACCACTACCACCACCACCTTCTTCCTCACCACCACCACCTCCTTCCTCACCACCACCACCTCCTCCTTCCTCACCACCACCACCTCCTTCCTCACCACCACCTCCACCACCACCTCCTTCCTCACCACCACCACCACCTCCTTCCTCACCACCACCACCTCCTCCTTCCTCACCACCACCACCACCACCTCCTCCCGCACCACCACCACCTCCTCCTTCCTCACCACCACCACCTCCTCCCTCACCACCACCACCACTACCACCACCACCTCCACCACCACCACCACCACCACCTCCACCACCACCTCCTTCCTCACCACCACCACCACCTCCTTCCTCACCACCACCACCTCCACCACCACCACCACCACCACCACCTTCTTCCTCACCACCACCACCTCCTTCCTCACCACCACCACCTCCTTCCTCACCACCACTACCTCCTCCTCCTCCCTCACCACCACCACCACCACCACCTCCTTCAACACCACTACCACCACCTCCTCCTTCCTCACCACCACCACTTCCTCCTTCCTCACCACCACCACCACATCCTGCCTCACCACCACCACCACCCTCCTCACCATCTTCTTCTTCACAAATGCAACTGCACAAGAAACTGACACATAACTCACTATAACCTACATACAAACCTGCTCCATTTCTTTCAGTCTGTCTCTGTCTCTCTCTCTCAGACCTCCCACTTAATCCAAACCATTCAGCCTTTTATTTGTCTCTTTACTGTCTTTCATCTCTCTCTCTCTCTCTCTCTCTCTCTCTGTCTCTTTTTTTCAGATTTTCTTGTAGCTAATCATCTAACTGCTATCTCTTTCTGAAAACATTTTTATCTTCTAAAGTAACTTCTCAAAAAAACAACAACTGTTGATTCCAGCCTGTTTCAAAACCTAAAAACTGACAGAACGTCATAGAACGAGTGCAGAGAGTGAAACATAACGCTGCTCTGATACACAGAGACATCCTTTTTGTGTTTTTCTTTTTTTAAGAGAGCGAGAGAGAGAGAGAGAGAGAGAGAGAGAGAGAGAGAGAGAGAGAGAGAGAGAGATGTGCTATACCCGAGGAGCAGCTCCCACTTAATCCAATCCATTTAACAGATACAAGAGCTGACGACCTTCCCGGGTCATTCCATGTTGTGAGGGGAAAAAGCACATCCTGTGGCCGCCATCGTGATTCATATTCTACCAGGAAAAGCTTTTTTTCTCTTTAAGAGAGTTTCATCATCTCCACCAGACAAAAAAAACTAATAATCTGACATTAATACTTGCCGTGCAGTCTGCTATCCATCACCGTCTTTAAACATCTTATATCTTACAAATGTTTGTTTTTGCATTGAAATATGTCAGAGCGTGTTCTTTCCATTGCAGATCAGATCTGATTTCTGTGTGTACAACACCAGTTTTTGGTGCCATCAAAAATCTAATCAGCGCTGTGACGTTTTGATGCGTTTAAAGTTCTGAAAGTAGACAAAAGGAAAAAAGAGAAGATTGTCAAGATGCCTAAAAGCATCACAGCACAATTATCACATCTTCATTGTATCTTCAGAAAAAAAATGAAGAGAGGATGATCTGCTCTTCAGTTCCCTCCCAGTTCCTCTTCAATTCCTCTCCAGTTCATCTACAGTTCCTGTTAAGTTCCCCACCATTTCCATTCAAGGTCCTCTTCAATTCATCTACAGTTCCTCTTAAGTTCCCTTCCAGTTCTTCTCCAGTTTCCTTCCAGTTCCTCTCCTGCACATGATGTAATAAAATCTTTGAAGCATCAACAATCTAAAGTGTAAAAATTTATAGAATTAAAGAGACAGTGTGTGTTTATCTTCATGCTCCTCATTCATTCTTATTACTGAATAATAAACACATTCATTTCCTCGGTATTTATAATAAACAGCATCAAAACTTTAAAAATAAAAATCCATGTTAGTGTCTAAAAGAAAGAGAAAGTGATTTGCAGAGAGCCGAGTGTCAGGCAGTGTGCATGTGTTTGGGATTAAATGCAGTCGTGTGGCGCAAATCTCCTGCTGAAGGTCCTTCATGTATGACAAACCGTGGTTCTGACATCAGCAGTGTGTTCATGCTTTTACAAACACCAGGTAATGAGAGAGAGAGAGAGAGAGAGAGAGAGAGAGAGAGATGACTCTTCAAGAAGTCTGTATAGTATGGTATAATCATTAACATTAATATTAACTCTTTTAAATAATTAAGTGTTTTGAAATTTCCAAATTAAAAGTCCCATCACAAGCCAAGACACATGATGTGCACACACAGGAAGAAACAGATCTTTTGAGAGAAAGGAAGTGATGCGGTGTGTGATTCCCAGTCACATGACCTCAAAGCAAATATTCACTAACTATATACTATATACAATATAAATATTAATATATCACTAACAAGCCAAGTTGCCCAAAATGTTGTAATACTCCTAAAGAAATCAACCACAAGCCAATTTAAACATTTAAATATCAAGATCTCCTGAAAAGTTCTGTCCTGGTTTTGTATTTCAGGTCATAGAGCTGTTTACATGGTCATGTGGAGCAGAAGAGGATCTGTAGAGGTTTTTTTTTTTTTTTTTTTTTAAACATAAAACAACACAAAATAGCAATAAACCTGAGATGGATGTAATCCAGTGAATGTTCAGTAGTACATTTACAGTTAGCAGTACTCCAACCCTTGAAGCTGACAGTCTGGGTAGAAGATATGAGGCTGTAGCTGGAGGCTATTTTTGCCTTTCAGTAGATATTACAGAATTACCCGATTTCATACAGATTATGACTAGCGGTTTGTCTCTTTAAAGTCTTTCTACCAAACAACAAGCATTTTGATTGATAGAATTTGGACCAATAGTAACAGTAGGAGAAAATGAAATGTAGAAGAGGAGGTAGTGTCAGTATTCCGAACACACGCTTGCAAAGAAGAATCAGTATTCCATACAGAGCATTTCATGAGGAAATGGGAAAATGGGAAAGTGTTAAGTGAAATAATTCCTTTTCCTTTGATATCCATCCATCCATCCATCCATTTTCCATACGCTGCAAAAAATGTCATCTTAGCAAGTGAAAATATCTGGAATATAAGTCAAGTTTATATAGTATTTCTTATAAGATTACAACAAACCAAATATAAGACCATTAAACATATTTCTAGACATTATTACTCATTTCATGCGAGTAGTTTTCTTGTTCTATTGGCAGATAATTTTGCTTCTTTCTAGAAATCAATGCTATTATAAATGCTTAAAGACTATTTCCAGCTTGAAATGAGTACAAATGGCTTGAAGGAGGTTTAATAATCTTATATTTGCTTTATTATAATCTTATGATAAGAACTACTAGATAGATTTGACTATATTCAAGGAATTTCCACTTGCTGCGATGTCATTTTATCCTACACAGGGTCACAGGGGAGCCTGGAGCCTATCCCAGGGAACTCGGGGCACAAGGCGGGGGGATACCCTGGACGGGGTTCCAACCCATCGCGGGGTACAATCACACATTCTCACACACTGTAGACAATTTGGAAATGCCAGTCAGGCTACAACGTATGTCTTGGGACTGGGGGAGGAAACCGGAGTACCCCAAGGAAACCCCTGAAGCATGGGGAGAACATGTTAACTCCATGCACATAGGGCAAATATGCTAACCACTAAGCCACCCTGCCCCGCTTCTCTGATATCTAATATAATAATAGTATGTTGTGTTGGCTGTGTAACACTGCTCTACACTTCAATATTCCCTACACTTCGGTATTCCATACACTTCTGGTCAGTATTCCCTACACTTCGGAATTCCCGACACTGTTCATGCATTATTCTGTACACTCCAGTATTCCCTACACTTAATGTCAGTGTCCCGTCCACTTCAGTAACCTGTAGTATTCCACACATTTGAGTATTCCCTACTCTTCACTTCAGCATTCTGACTTCTGAATGGAAAGCTCTGGTCATTAGCAGTAATGAGCAGTTTTGTGAGTGAACACTTTTCCCAGCGTAAATGAAACAGTATCCATGCCAATCCGGGCTGGAGTTTATCATCAGTAGAGGATAATGGGAAGTTTCAGGCAGATGTCTTGCCATTGTCTGCGGGAATCAGCGTCTTTCCACCAGCTCCCATCATTACCGTAATTGAGCTTGTAGAAGATCATTCTGCTCAAGCAGCAAACACAACACACAGGGCATCTGCTGATCGTTTCAGGAATACGCCAGCTGTAACACGGGAAGGCGGAAAGCGGATTTACAGCAATAAAGCTCACGTTCTGACATCATAATGACAGGACTGACTGGATGCATTTGACCAAAGAACACTCGTGTTAGCCGTTCTCACGTGGCCGGGACGTGGATCAGATTCCCAGGTTTTCCAGCCTTACATTCACGGTTACTTGGCAGAATTTGTTTTAAGGTGTAACGTAAGTTTGATTCATGATAACGTCCATTTGGGGTTTATTGTGGCGTCTGCTTACAGCTTGTGTTTAAAGTTGATGTGGATTCAACATTTAACAATACAGCAGAGAGTCAAAGCAATCAAAATAATGTAGGAAAATGATTTGCTCTCATTTCTGCCTGGGTTTAAAAAGAGAAGCAGAAAAGCTAGAGAGAGAGAGAGAGAGAGAGAGAGAGAGAGAGAGAGAGAGAGAGAGAGAGAATGTACGCCGTTTTATACTGTCACACCCTCTAATTATGACACATTAGCACTTGGAAGGAAGGAAGAAAAGAAAAGAGAAAGCAGCTATTCAGAATGGGGGTTGGGGGGGGGGGGATTCATTAAGGCAGTGCATTTTCACTAAACTTCAGCAGACCTGCTGCCTCTAATAAGCCCCGGTGAAACAGAGCCGCTTCACTCCCTCACGCTGACCTCGGCACTGCCTGGGATAAAGGAGGGTTTTGTCTCCTGGAATAATTGCTCTTTTCACGTGTTACAAGTGTCCTGACCCCTGCGGTCGGCGGCCACTGTTCCTCCCCCTGCTGCATAATTACTCCTGATCCGACCCAAATGAGGCGGCAGCGTCAGGGCCTGCAATAACACGGAGCTGCAGCGTGAGGAGTCTGGAAACAGGAGGTCGCTTTTCTCTCGGCCCGGCCGCTCGTTTCCGTCACGTCACACGTGCATTTCTCACACTTGAAGTCAGCGCTCAGATCCTCTGCTTCTCACTAGCTTTCTATATATTTTTTATTCCTCTCCAGACTGAGCACATTGTCAGCTGGTGAGAACGTTTTGCTCGCAGTTAATAGGACTTCATTAGCGTGTGTCTGTGCACATATTTTATAATTTATAATACTCCTCCACACACACTGCATACTTTTATTATTTTTAATTTATTCAGATGGGATTAATTAAAATGAAATCCATGTAAAAAAAAAAAAAAAAAGAAAAGGAAAAAACCTGGGAGTTAATACAGAAGGCAACTTGTTAGCATGATGATACAGTAATTGAGAAAGTGAGCCGTCGTTCCTGCTCCAAAAATAAATAAATAAATAAATAAATAAATAAGGAAATGGAGCAAAGAAAAGAAAGAAAGTGGAGAGAAAATGAATCGACATTCTGCACTGACATACAAGAGAGTTTCACAAAGAACTAATCAGACCTTTAATGTAGGTAAAAGGAGCCGGAACGTGACCTTCATCCATCCAATCGTTATCCGATCTCAAACGCAAACTAATTTTTACAAAAAAATTCCCATTTAGAGCCAAACACACACAACTCAGTAGCTCTGACTGATAAATGCATCTTCTCTTCATATATAAATACAAATACAACTCTTTTTTTTCCCCTTCATCTCCTTCAGACCACATTAGCATTTCAATAACAGGAATAAATCTGTCTATTCCATAAATCTTTTCAGACCTCGAGAGAAAAAAAGACCTACAATCTTATCTGCCACTTCATGATTTCTGACAACCATTAGCACTGCCACAGCCTCTTTATTATTATTATTATTATTATTATTATTATTATTATTCTTTTTAAAAATACCTTTGACTTGCAATCAGGCCCAAAACTATTTTTTTGTCAACATTAAAAATGCATTCATCTGAGCGTAAATGTAGGCCTCTGAAAAGTTTGTGTCAGCCCCAAGGTTGGAAAAGTGATGTGTGAAATTCCCCTCTTACTAGCAATTACCGTTCACTTATTATCTCAGAAGAATATGTCAGGAGACAGGTGCGGCATTCAGAGCTGCAGAACTCGGAGAACTCGTGCGAGCAGAACCCCATTTGGGCCAATTTAAAGTTGAATAATGAACATTACGCTGTGGGAGCCATTAGTTTGGGGAGCGACGGATCCTGAGTCGTTTAAGCGCTCGCTCAGAAATGCAAATAAATGCTAATGTTGGATGGAAACGCTCGTATACTACGGCCATTTGTCAACGATTACAATTCTTTTATTTATTAAAAGCATTACATTACAGTTACATTTAATGTCAGTGCTAATGTCAGTTAGTTCCTGTTGTCACTCACGTTATAGCAGCTGTAAACAGTCATTCTCTCACCAGCCTCTCTTTATTCTCTCTAAAAAAAATCACAGCTTGTTACGCACGTTACCGAGAAACCGCAGAGAAACGTAAACTCCTCTGTCCTGAAGATGTCGGAAAACTTACAGTTACAGCTTTACCTCTGACTGTTACAAAGCGCCGACACTGCAGACTCCTTCCATCAATGTCACATAAACATCTCCTTACAGAAAACTTTTCCATATCATTCATCAATTACACACGTTGTTCTTTTTTATTCTGTTTATTATCTGTGAACGAGCCGTTACTATAGAAACGATAACGTATCAGAACGAGTGCATTAATATAAACCTGCGCTACTGTCAGAGCTGCTGTTATAGAGAATTAATCAACACCTTCCCTGGTTATGAGTGTGTAATGTGTGTAAATTAATATATAATTATTTTACACACATTACACTCTTCTAGTAAACTGATGGTCATTTCTCTTTTCAAAGAATCTGCACAACTTCTATAATTTCTTGTATCAGTAGAGTGTGTGTGTGTGTGTGTGTGTGTGTGTGTGTGTGTGTGTGTGTGTGTGTGTGTGTCCCTCTCCACAGCAGTGAGGCGATCTCTCCGAGTGAATGGACACACCATCAGCGGTTATTGATGTAGTAGGAGAACTCAAGAGTTAAATGGAATGGCCACTCCATTATCAGCTCCAGCAGTCCACAGGAGAGAGTCAGGTTTAAGTGTGACAAGAAAGCACAGCGAGGTGTAGTGTTAATGTAGTGTTAGTGTTAATGTAGTGTTAGTGTAGTATTAGTGTTAATGTAGTGTTAGTGTAGTATTAGTGTTAATGTAGTGTTAGTGTAGTATTAGTGTTAATGTAGTGTTAGTGTAGTGTTAGTGTAGTATTAGTGTTAATGTAGTGTTATTGTAGTGTTAGTGTTAATGTAGTGTTAGTGTAGTGTTAGTGTTAATGTAGTGTTATTGTAGTGTTAGTGTTAATGTAGTGTTAGTGTAGTGTTAGTGTTAATGTAGTGTTAGTGTAGTGTTAGTGTTAATGTAGTGTTATTGTAGTGTTAGTGTTAATGTAGTGTTAGTGTAGTATTAGTGTTAATGTAGTGTTAGTGTTAATGTAGTGTTAGTGTAGTGTTAGTGTTAATGTAGTGTTAGTGTTAATGTAGTGTTAGTGTAGTATTAGTGTTAGTGTAGTGTTAGTGTAGTGTTAGTGTTAATGTAGTGTTACTGTAGTGTTAGTATGAATGTGAGTGTAGTGTAGTGTTAGTGTAGTGTATTGTTAGTGTAGTGGTAGTGTAGTGTATTGTTAGTGTAGTGTAGTGTAAATGTTACTGTGAGTGTAGTGTAGTGATAGTGTAGTGTAGTGTTAGTGTGAATGTGAGTGTAGTGTAGTGTTAGTGTAGAGTATTGTTAGTGTAGTGGCAGCGTTAATGTAGTGTTAGTATGAATGTGAGTGAAGTGGAGGGTTAGTGTAGTGTATTGTTAGTGTAGTGGTAGTGTAGTGTATTGTTAGTGTAGTGGTAGTGTTAGTGTAGTGTACTGTTAATGCAGTGTTAGTGTTAGTGTAGTGTGAGTGTGAATGTTACTGTGAGTGTAGTGTAGTGTTAGTGTAGTGTATTGTTAGTGTAGTGGTAGTGTTAGTGTAGTGTGAATGTTACTGTGAGTGTTAGTGTAGTGTATTGTTAGTGTAGTGGTAGTGTTAATGTAGTGTTAGTATGAATGTGAGTGTAGTTTAGTGTTAGTGTAGTGTATTGTTAGTGTGGTGTTAGTGTAGTGTATTATTAGTGTAGTGGTAGTGTTAGTGTAGTGTGAGTGTGAATGTTACTGTGAGTGTTAGTGTAGTGGTAGCGTTAATGTAGTGTTAGTATGAATGTGAGTGTAGTGTTAGTGTAGTGTTAGTATGAATGTGAGTGTAGTGTAGTGTAGTGTATTGTTAGTGTAGTGGTAGCGTTAATGTAGTGTTAGTATGAATGTGAGTGTAGTGTAGTGTATTGTTAGTGTAGTGGTAGCGTTAATGTAGTGTTAGTATGAATGTGAGTGTAGTGTAGTGTATTGTTAGTGTAGTGGTAGCGTTAATGTAGTGTTAGTATGAATGTGAGTGTAGTGTAGTGTAGTGTATTGTTAGTGTAGTGTTAATGTAGTGTTAGTATGAATGTGAGTGTAGTGTAGTGTTAGTGTGAGTGTTAGTGTAGTGGTAGCGTTAGTGTAGTGTGAGTGTGAATGTTACTGTTAGTGTAGTGTGTAGTGTATTGTTAGTGTAGTGGTAGCGTTAGTGTAGTGTTAGTGTGAATGTAGTGTAGTGTTAGCGTAGTGTGTGTTAGTGTAGTGTAGTGTGAGTGTAGTGTGAGTGTAGAGAGTGTTAGTGTAGAGAGTGTTAGTGTAGAGAGTGTTAGTGTAGTGTTAGTGTAGTGTGAGTATAGTGTTAGTGTAGAGAGTTTTAGTGTAGTGTTAGTGTAGAGAGTGTTAGTGTAGTGTTAGTGTAGAGAGTGTTAGTGTAGTGTGAGTATAGTGTTAGTGTAGAGAGTGTTAGTGTAGTGTGAGTGTAGAGAGTGTTAGTGTAGTGTGAGTGTCGAGAGTGTTAGTGTAGTGTTAGTGTAGAGAGTGTTAGTGTAGTGTGTGTAGTGTTAGTGTACAGAGTGTTAGTGTAGAGAGTGTTAGTGTAGTGTTAGTGTAGAGAGTGTTAGTGTAGTGTGAGTATAGTGTTAGTGTAGAGAGTGTTAGTGTAGTGTTAGTGTAGAGAGTGTTAGTGTAGTGTTAGTGTAGAGAGTGTTAGTGTAGTGTTAGTGTAGAGAGTGTTAGTGTAGTGTTAGTGTAGAGAGTGTTAGTGTAGTGTTAGTGTAGAGAGTGTGAGTGTAGAGAGTGTTTGTGTAGTGTTAGTGTAGAGAGTGTTAGTGTAGTGTTAGTGTAGAGAGTGTTAGTGTAGAGAGTGTTAGTGTAGAGAGTGTTAGTGTAGAGAGTGTTAGTGTAGTGTTAGTGTAGAGAGTGTGAGTGGAGTGTTAGTGTAGGGTAGAGAGTGTTAGTGTAGTGTTTGTGTAGAGAGTATTAGTGTAGTGGTAGTGTAGAGAGTGTTAGTGTAGAGAGTGTGAGTGTAGTGTTAGTGTAGAGAGTGTGAGTGTTAGAGAGTGTTAGTGTAGAGAGTGTGAGTGTAGAGAGTGTGAGTGTAGAGAGTGTGAGTGTAGAGAGTGTTAGTGTTAGAGAGTGTTAGTGTAGAGAGTGTTAGTGTAGAGAGTGTTAGTGTAGAGAGTGTTAGTGTAGTGTTAGTGTAGAGAGTGTGAGTGTAGAGAGTGTTAGTGTAGTGTGAGTGTAGAGAGTGTTAGTGTAGAGAGTGTTAGTGTAGAGAGTGTTAGTGTAGAGAGTGTTAGAGAGTGTTAGTGTAGTGTTAGTGTAGAGAGTGTTAGTGTAGAGAGTGTTAGTGTTAGAGAGTGTTAGTGTAGAGAGTGTGAGTGTAGAGAGTGTTAGTGTAGAGAGTGTGAGTGTAGAGAGTGTGAGTGTAGAGAGTGTTAGTGTAGAGAGTGTGAGTGTAGTGTTAGTGTAGAGAGTGTGAGTGTTAGAGAGTGTTAGTGTAGTGTTAGTGAAGAGAGTGTTAGTGTAGTGTGAGTATAGTGTTAGTGTAGAGAGTGTGAGTGTAGTGTGAGTATAGTGTTAGTGTAGAGAGTGTTAGTGTAGAGAGTGTTAGTGTAGAGAGTGTGAGTGTAGAGAGTGTTAGTGTAGTGTTAGTGTAGAGAGTGTTAGTGTTAGAGAGTGTGAGTGTAGAGAGTGTTAGTGTAGAGAGTGTGAGTGTAGAGAGTGTGAGTGTAGTGTTAGTGTTAGAGAGTGTTAGTGTAGAGAGTGTGAGTGTAGAGAGTGTTAGTGTAGAGAGTGTGAGTGTAGAGAGTGTTAGTGTAGAGAGTGTGAGTGTAGAGAGTGTGAGTGTAGAGAGTGTGAGTGTAGTGTTAGTGTAGAGAGTGTTAGTGTAGTGTTAGTGTTAGAGAGTGTTAGTGTTAGAGAGTGTTAGTGTTAGAGAGTGTTAGTGTAGAGAGTGTGAGTGTAGTGTTAGTGTAGAGAGTGTTAGTGTAGTGTTAGTGTTAGAGAGTGTTAGTGTTAGAGAGTGTGAGTGTAGAGAGTGTGAGTGCAGAGAGTGTGAGTGTAGAGAGTGTTAGTGTAGAGAGTGTGAGTGTTAGAGAGTGTGAGTGTAGAGAGTGTTAGTGTAGAGAGGGTTAGTGTTAGAGAGTGTTAGTGTTAGAGAGTGTGAGTGTAGAGAGTGTGAGTGTAGAGAGTGTGAGTGTAGAGAGTGTGAGTGTAGAGAGTGTGAGTGTTAGAGAGTGTGAGTGTAGAGAGTGTGAGTGTTAGAGAGTGTGAGTGTAGAGAGTGTTAGTGTAGAGAGTGTTAGTGTAGAGAGTGTTAGTGTTAGAGAGTGTTAGTGTTAGAGAGTGTTAGTGTTAGAGAGTGTGAGTGTTAGAGAGTGTTAGTGTTAGAGAGTGTTAGTGGTAGAGAGTGTGAGTGTAGAGAGTGTGAGTGTAGAGAGTGTTAGTGTAGAGAGTGTGAGTGTAGAGAGTGTGAGTGTAGAGAGTGTTAGTGTAGAGAGTGGTAGTGTAGAGAGGGGGAGAGTAGAGAGTGATAGTATAGAGAGTGTTAGTGTTAGAGAGTGTTAGTGTAGAGAGTGTTAGTGTAGAGAGTGTGAGTGTAGAGAGTGTTAGTGTTAGAGAGTGTTAGTGTAGAGAGTGTGAGTGTAGAGAGTGTTAGTGTTAGAGAGTGTTAGTGTAATCGTGTTAGTGATACGTGTGAGATAAAAGCATCTCATTAAAGGGACCAGATGATTTTTTTCTTTGTAAATTCTCTTCAGTGCTCCTTCATTTTTTCAAATTTTTGTTCACATTTCTGCTCATTATTTTATTTTTGTATTTTAGATCTTTAATACACTGATCAACCAGAACATTAAAACCACTGACAGGTGAAGTGAATAACACTGATGATCTCGTTACAGTGGCACCTCTCAGGGGGTGGGATATATTAGTCAGCAGGTGAACAGTCAGTTCTTGAAGTTGATGTGTTGGAAGCAGGAAAAATGGGCAAGTGTAAGGATCTGAATGACTTTGACAAGGGCCAGATTGTGATGGCTGGATGATTGGATCAGAGCATCTCCAAAACAGCAGGTCTTATGGGGTGTTCCCAGTGTGCAGGGGTTAGTACCTACCAAAAGTGGTCCAAGGAAGGACAAACGGTGAACCTGTGACAGGGTGATGGGCTCCCAAGGCTCACTGATGAGAGTGGGGAGCGAGCCCGTCTGATCCAATCTCACAGAAGAGCTCCTGTAGCACAAACTGCTGAAAAAGTTCATGCTGGCTCTGATAGAAAGGAGTCAGAACACACAGAGCATCACAGCTTGCTGCGTATGGAGCTGCGCAGCTGCAGACCGGTCAGAGAGCCCATGCTGACCCCCTGTACACCTCCGAAAGCTCCTACAATGGGGACATGACCATCAGAATTGCACCATGGAGCAATGGAAGAAGGTGGCCTCTTCTGATGAATCAGGTTTTCTTTTACATCATGTGGACGGCCGGGTGCGTGTGTGTCACTTACCTGGGGAAGAGATGGCACCAGGATGCACTATGGGAAGAAGGCGAGTCGGTGGAGGCAGTGTGCTCTGGGCAATGTTCTGCTGGGAAACCTTGGGTTCTGGCATTCATTTGGATGTTACTGTGACGCGTACCACCTACCTAAACATTACTGCAGACCAAGTACACCCCTTCATGGTAACGGTGTTCCCTAATGGCAGTGGCCTCTTTCAGCAGGATAATGCTCCCTGACACACTGACAACATTGTTCAGGAACGGTTTGAGGAACATAAAGAGTTTAAGGTGTTGACTCGACCTCCACATTCCCCAGATCTCAATCCGATCGAGCGTCTGTGGGATGTTCTGGACAAACAAGTCCGATCCATGGAGGCCCCACCTCACAACTTGCAGGACTTAAAGGATCTGCTGCTAACGTCTTGGTGTCAGATACCACAGCACACCTTCGGAGGTCTTGTGGAGTCCATGCCTTGACGAGTCAGAGCTGTTTTGGTGGCACAAGGCGGACCTACACAATATTAGGCAGGTGGTTTTAATGTTATGGCTGATCAGTGTATTTACAATATTTAGAACATATCCAAACTTTAGTTTACTTTGGTAAATAAAATACTGCAATATTTAGATTTTTTAACAGCATGTATACATTTTTATTTGTTGTTTATCTGTTTGTTTGTTTTTATATTGTAATATTTGTATATTTTACTATTGGAAAATGTTTTTTATCTTTACTATTTAGAAATAGTAAAATGCAATCTGCAGGAATATTAAGGAACTTTCTAAAGAACGTGTTTGAGTTTCTCCTGCAACGTTTAAATCACATCCTGAGCAGAAAAGCACTTCCTGTTTCATAACTCAGCCGCACTTCCCTGCTTTCACTAATCCCTAACAGCTCTCCTGAAAAAAACACACAAATCAGCAGCACAGTGGGTTCTGACTTCTACAACACACACACACACACACACACACACACACACACACACACACACACACACACACACACACACACACACACACACACACAGACAGAGAGAGAGAGAGAGAGAGAGAGAGAGTACACTACATGAATTGATCTTTTTAAACACACTTTTAAACACACATTTGCGAACTCAGCAGTGATAGTCAGTAAGCAGAATGTGTGTGTGTGTGTGTGTGTGTGTGTGTGTGTGTGTGTGTCTGGGGAGTGTTTCAGGTGGGATTAAACACGGCCCTTTTAACAGCTAACAGGCGGAACCGCACATCAGTCTGTAACAAGATGGAAAGTCTTGCACATAAACACACACACACACACACACACACACACACACACACACACACACACACACACACACACACATTTCCACATTAATGATTCATAACACAATCACTCGCTCATAAACATGCAGCAATAACTTCACTCTGTTTCTGTGGATCTAAACATCTCTCACACACCGTTTCTCTCAGAGCAGTGAGCACCGAGCTTTCAGACTTTACCAAGAGCCGAAACCCGGCCTAACTGTCTCACTGCCTCACTGTCTCTCTGTCTCTCTGTCTCACTGTCTCTCTTGAAGTTAATAAGACAATAATAAGACCACAAAGATGCGTAAACTCCTCCGTCCTGAAGATGTCGGAAAACTTAAAGTTACAGCTTCACCTCTGACTGTTACCAAGTGCTGACACTGGAGACTCCTTCCATAAACGTTACCTACCTTAAAATATTAAACAGAGCGTCCGGTGTAACATATTAGATAACGTATTAGAACGAGCGCATTAATTATAAATAAGCCTGTGATGTGCAGCTGCACTACTGTCAGAGCTGCTGTTATAGAAAACTAATCAACAAGTTCAAGTTCAAGTTCAGTTTTATTTGTATAGCGCTTTTAACAATGGACATCGTCCCAAAGCAGCTTTACAGAAATATATAAATTCAGGATATAGATTTTAAATGTATGAATTTATCCCTAATGAGCAGCCAGAGGTGACGGTGGTGAGGAAAAACTCCCTGAGACGATATGAGGAAGAAACCTTGAGAGGAACCAGACTCAGAAGGGAACCCATCCTCATCTGGGTGACACCGGATCAACACCTTCTGACCAATCAGAATCCAGAATTTTACATTAAAAAGGAAGGTAAAAGTAGAAAACAATGAAAATAAATTAATAAAACACACACACACACACACACACACACACGGCAGTGGGCGAGACGACTCAACCCTGCAGTGAGAAAGTGGCAGCGAGAGCCGCAGTGAGGACACTCCCGGGAATAACGTGCGGTCTAAAGAGCAAAGGAAAGTAAATTAAAAACCAGCTACTGTAAAATCATCAATATGGAGCCGTGTCGCTCTCGTCACACTCAGCATGTGCACTATTACTCACAGCAAATCCACCGGGACCACACATCACTTCTCCCAGAATTCCCTGCTCTTATAAAGACTGACCAGTGCATTTAAAAAGTCCAGCTGAAGGGTTTAATCATTTTAATACACAAAGACTTCACCGTTCTGTCTTTCTTTTCCTGTTCTGTGTGGAACGCTGCAGCGCTCGGTGGTCAGGGGTGAAGTACAGGGGTGTGTGCTACTTTTTATTCATTTTAAAACCCGGGACAGAGTGGCCGGTTCCTTCAGAGAGCAGGTTCACTTTCAGGAACGAGTCCTTTTATCTCTCTCTGTTTGAGGAGAAGTGAGATGATGGAAATGATCTGCATCAACAGTCACTGATGTGAGACAGCACGGGTCTGATAGAGATCTGGTGTCTCACACACACACACACACACACACACACACACACACACACACACACACACACACACACACACACACACACACACACACACACGCGATGAAAACTGTTTTGTAGGCTTTTTCAGGATGGTGCAATATAACTCAGGGAACACGAGTATTAAGTCCTGAATGCAGGCGTAATATTGCGCGAGACCTGAGGCGAGAAAAAAACATTGATGTAATTTCAATATTTGAAATTGGCAAAGTTTAATTTAGAATAAAACCAAGCCAATAATCTTAGAAAATAGCAAATACCAGGAGAGAAAATTACATTGCAAGGAGAGGGGGGGAAAAAAGACTTAAGGAATGTATGAAAGCAATCTCCGAGTGAAAATTAGAAATCAACTCGGAGAAAGGAGGAAAATAACAAAAGAAATATTACTGTCCACTTCCTAAATCAATATAACATCGCTATGAGACAGAATTACCATGGTAACGCGAGTAAAGCATGAAGCAATTCTTATTATTTCAAAATAAAAATCGGAGCCTGAAGCGCAGGCGAGTTTTATTACAGTTTCCGCCGTGCGTTCGTCTGAAACGTCGCTTTTCAATCACATGCTCTGTGATCGGACAAATCTGATTGGACAGACGTGACGGCGTGTAGGGTCAGAAATTAAAGTGAATTTCTCTTTTCTATCTTTCTCCTTCCGTCCTCGGGGTCTTAGAGAGCGCAGTGGTGCGAATGATCACATGATCACAGGACACGTCTAAAATGAGAAGCTAATCGTTCTCTCGAGGAGTAAACACGGCTGAACCTGGGCCATGAGAAAGTTCCTTTAATACGCGAAAGAGAAATGAAAATAAACTGAGGGTCATCATGTCATCATCAGCTGCACCACAAATCAGACGGATGTTGTGTCACGTCAGAAGCTTCACTTCATCAGTAGTGAACGTGTGAATCAGAAATGCCGTGGTGTGACGACACAAACTCGATAAAGGAGTAAAATAGTTTGCACTGAGAAGCAGGAAATGAGCCGAAAGGTCGTGTGACAGCGGGCGTGTCGTCCTGAACAACCGTTTGGATTAGATTTTATATAACAGTAACAACAGCGACTACAATAAAACAAGATCATTTTTAAGGTTCATGTTCTAATGATTTGTCATACCGTATCCCCTACCGTATCCGTCTGTCCTACCGTGTCCCTCTGTCCTACCAGATACACCCCTCCTACCGTATCCGTCTCCCCTACCGTGTCCCTCTGTCCTACCATGTCCCTCTGTCCTACCAGATACACCCGTCCTACCGCATCCCTCTGTCCTACCGTATCCGTCTGTCCTACCGTATCCGTCTCCCCTACCGTGTCCGTCTGTCCTACCGTATCCGTCTCCCCTACCGTGTCCGTCTGTCCTACCGTATCTGTCTCCCCTACCGTGTCCCTCTGTCCTACCAGATACACCTGTCCTACCGCATCCCTCTGTTCTACCGCATCCGTCTGTTCTACCGCATCCGTCTGTCCTACCGTATCCGTCTCCCCTACCGTATCCGTCTCCCCTACCGTGTCCGTCTGTCCTACCGTATCTGTCTCCCCTACCGTGTCCCTCTGTCCTACCAGATACACCTGTCCTACCGTATCCCTCTGTTCTACCGCATCCGTCTGTTCTACCGTATCCGTCTCCCCTACCGTATCCGTCTCCCCTACCGTGTCCGTCTGTCCTACCGTATCCGTCTCCCCTACCGTGTCCCTCTGTCCTACCAGATACACCTGTCCTACCGCATCCGTCTGTCCTACCGTGTCCGTCTGTCCTACCGTATCCGTCTCCCCTACCGTGTCCCTCTGTCCTACCAGATACACCTGTCCTACCGCATCCCTCTGTTCTACCGCATCCGACTGTCCTACCGTATCCCTCTGTCCTACCACGTCCCTCTGTCCTACCATGTCTGTCTGTCCTACCGCATCCCTCTGTCCTACCGCATCCCTCTGTCCTACCGCAGCCGTCTGTCCTACCGCATCCCTCTGTCCTACAGTATCCCTCTGTTCTACCACGTCCCTCTGTCCTACCATGTCTGTCTGTCCTACTGCATCCCTCTGTCCTACTGTATCCCTCCATCTTACCGTATCTGTCCATCCTACCGTATCCCTTCGTCCTACTGTAGTGTGTATTTACAGGCCTTTGTAAGATAAACAATATCACAATATATTTTGCGTGATTTTAGCAACTTTATTACTTTGACCTTATCAGAAAACTCCTCCAGCGTTAACACATAAGAAGAAACATTCATTTACGGGACGTCTCGATACGTAGGACAACTTAGTTGTGATGAGGTTTGGTTTTCTCTCCCTGATAGAACAACCTTCAAAACTGAATTACAAACTCACCGACTCGTGTGTGACGGAGAGACGACGTTTCTGTGAGCGTTAGTTATTAATCTCAATCTGAAATCTGAGTAAGTTAAATGAGATGTTGATCTTGTTTGTGTTTGTGTTTGTGTTGAGATGGAGTGCTGTGTAAAACACCATCATGCAGATGATTTCACGCTGACACTCATCCTGTTGCTTTCACACAAACACAACAATACAAACTGATTACACTGTGCTGTGAGCTGTGAGCGAGGCCATGTTTTAGTATCCAGGTGTGTGTGTGTGTGTGTGTGTGTGTGTGTGTGTGTTTGTGTGTGTGTGTGTGTGCATCCAAATGCCAGCGCAGTTGGTCGGCCCCAGCACATAAAGGGTGAAGCTTTTAGGCAATGAGCAGCAGGTGATCTAAGCTTTTTTTCTCCTCCTCTGTAAGTCCTAATGCTCCTAAAAGCCACTCTGCTGCTGCGCTGCTGTAATTGGGCTTCAGTAGTTAATGTAGTATTGACTGCATTACATGCTCCTGTGCATCCTCTCCCGCTAATGCCATTTGCATCACCTTGTACATTTCCCCATATTGCTTCGCCGAAGGCAGTTAAAAGCAATCCCGAGCCATGAATCATACGAGAGGGAACTTTTAGCGAGACGGCCGTCCAGACCAGACAATTTACAGTTGAGTTAATCCGGGTACATTAGCGCGCAACACGTATTCACCGAGACCGGACAAATTTATGCCTCTTTTATTGGTTTTGAGATGTCTGAGGGAAAGGATGTGATATGAAATATCCATTTTCAAAACATAAATAATGGCTCTGAAGTGAAGGCCATTACTACATTACATTACTAAAAATAAATAATAAAGAGCGACTGCTGCACGAGAACAGCACATCTGGGTCAAAGAGGCTTTTTATAGCGGTTCGGACTCGGAGTTTTAACCCGAGGAAGGAATTAGAGGAATTAATTTTCATATTTTGAGAGAAAAATAAACACAAAACACAGATTTTTAGATTTTGATATAAATATTAATATTGAAATAAACAACCATCAGAACAGAGGGAATATTAATCAGTAAGGTGTTCAGGGTGAAAAGGTCATGTCGTCATTTCGGGGTTGTTGTTTTCTTGTTTTGTTTTCTGAATTTGTTAACTCGTTCCTGCTCAGGTACCGATTACAGCCAGGAACCGGAACCGTTCCGTTTCCGTGCACCATCACAACCAAGTGACAGGTGATGATGATGCTGATGATGATGATGATGTGCATTTCGGATTGAAATAATTTTCATTATATAATAATGGATGATATTAACACGTGACAGGCTCGCGTGAGCTCATTTGAATTGAAGCGAATCAAGCTGAAACTCAGACGCTCGAGCGTGCTCTCGTATCGGAAATGTGTGTGTGTGTGTGTGTGTGTGTAGTGTAAAGATGAAACCTGAAACATCTCCGCGCGCTGCTGAGTTTAATCAAACAAATAAAACGCACGCGCTACCGAGTCACTCCGCGGTGCAAAACCCTGAACCGAACCCGAACGGAACGGAGCGTACTCACCCTCTTCCTTGTCCAACACCATGGTCCTGAGGAATGAGGAGGAGTCCGGCTCAGGACGCTCCGCTCTCGGATCCAGCAGGGTTCCCTTCTTCTTCTTCTTCTTCTTCTTCCTCTCTCTCTCTCTCTCTCTCTCTCTCGTTTTTTAAAATAAAATAATGAAAATGATCATAGAAAAAAGGGTCCGCGTGCTGCTGGTGCTGCAGGCTTTGCGCGTGTCCGCGCGCGTGTGTATGTGTGCGTCGTGCTGTTCCGTTTCAGTCACGTTCTGTAAGGTTCTGTAAGGTTCTGTAAGGTTCTCTGAGGTACTGTGAGGTTCTCCGGTCGTGCACACATCCGCGAAGTCGTGTAAACAGAAAAAAACACCCCCGAGACATGCGCGTGACGGCTACATTCCGATCCGAGCAAAACCTAAAACTTCAACAAGGGGGGAAAAAAACAAACAACAATAACAACAACAACAACAAAACAAAAACACAACCGAACCGGATCCGGTGGTTTTGGAAAGAAAAAGGAAGGGCGGGGGAAAAACAAATCCCGATTGTATGTAGGAGATGACAGAGCGGTTGAAACGCATCGCTCGCGCCTGCCGTTCTGCCCCTTTCGCGCGCACAATTTATGCGCTCGGTGCTCCACGCGCTCGCTCGGATAAATGCACGCGAGCGCGCGCGCACACCCGCTGCGTGTGCGTGCGCGCGGGTGTGCGCGCGCCCGCCGTGTGCGTGCACGCGCTTTCCTTTTCCTTTTTTCCCTCCCTTCCTTCTTTTCTTTTTCCCAGAGAAGCGCCGCGGATTCCCCTGTTAATTAAATCAATTCATTATGCTGCAGATCTGATTAGCGCGCGCCTTTCCTCCACCTCTTTGAATCAATTATTCAATACACAAACATAATTGCTTGTGCCAGAGGTGTCTAAGTATTAGCTTATTTAACTCCAAGGACACTAATTACCCCTAGGGCAAGGGAACTTTTCTCATTAATTCTGACAAAACACAAAAGCACACGGCCAAAGGAAAAGTGTGTGTGTGTGTGTGTGTGTGTGTGTGTGTGTGTGTGTATGTGTGTGTGTGTGTGTGTGTGTGTGTCTGTGTGTGTGGGCATGTTTTTATATCTTGGTGATGACCAAATGTCCCCTGATGGGGAACGTTTGGGTCCCTATTATTATTATTATTATTATTATTATTATTATTATTATTAATAATAATAATAATAATACATTTAAAAATAAATAGAAATGTTAACATTATATTGAATTAATTATATAAAATGTTATTTATTGAATTTATATATTTTTAGTTAATAAAATGGAATAAAATGTAATCAAATAAATAAATAAGTAAATAAATAAATAAGTAAATAAATAAATAAAGGTTTTAAGCTTTCGGTTATTGAGGTTAGGGTTAGGTGTAGGATAGCGTTAATTAGCTCCATCAGTGGAAGGTCCTCACAAGGATAACAAGACGTGTGTGTGTGTGTGTGTGTGTGTGTGTGTGTGTGTGTGTGTGTGTGTGTGTGAGTGTGTGTGTGTGTGTGTGAGTGTGTGTGTGTGTGTGTGTGAGAGAACGAGAGAGAGAGAGATCCTTTGACTATAAACATGCATGTTTTTTTGCTAATAGACATTTTTGCCCTATTCCTGTGTATTATAATATTGAAACAGATCTCGTGTGTGTGTGTGTGTGTGTGTGTGTGTGTGTGTGTGTGTGTGTGTGTGTGTGTGTGATGGTCGTTACAGCGTGTACAGTAGATTTATGGAGTGATTTATGAAGTAAACGGGCTCGACGCCAGATAAACACTGATTTTGGGAGCGACGGTACAGCAGATGGGCCGTGTTTTGATCAGATGAGATGGGATGCTGTAGGAGAGCGTGCTCAGGCTCGGCTAATACAATTGTTAGCTGTTATTTCTGTTATGAAAGTGTCACTGCTTCATGATGGCTCCTCAACTAACTACTTTCACTCGGCCCGGGGAGACTTTTAACCGATTAAGCCGGAGAGATCTGACCACGATGAAGCACTAGAGGAGATGCAGAGGTTACAGGAGTGCTGTTAGTCAGCAGGTGGTGATCTGACATCTGATCTCTTATTTACTTTGGATAATCTTAATTGCCATCTGTATTAATGCTAAAGCTTAAATATAGCGCAACACTGAAGTCCACACCACATTAGTGCTGTACACTAGAGGATATTTCATTATTCTCCAGTTTCAGTTTCACATCTTCACATAAATTTATCCTTAAATGCGATGTACAAATGACCGACTTTAATGTGGT
>CM042567.1:355000-362500 GCA_023630585.1 Cranoglanis bouderius
TGGAAAATTAATGACCTTAATTCCCAAACTGTTTTCCGCTGAATGGCGCTCCCCTCCACGCTCCCGGTGCACTCTCCTTTGTACGGGGCCTGCCACCCTGCCAACTCCTGGAACGGGAAGAAAAGGGGGACTTAGGGGTGGGAAGGAGGCACGGATTCTCCTCCTAACGTGACAGCTCCACACTAACAATAGCCAAAGATGAAAGACTGGAGCAGATGTAGTCACTGGGAGCGTTGCATCATGGGACCACAACTCCACTGCACTTTTTTTTCCTGTCATCTTTCCTGAGCACTAATTTGTCCCGTGAAAAACACGGGGTCCTGTTGGGACGCAGATAAAAGGCAGTCGATGAAAGAGAAATGAGCTTTTAAGATTTCAGTTTGGATGCCAGATTGTGTATTTAAAACTCCAGACGCATAACTGTTCATTTATTCGTAACGCTAGGAATAATGTGAGTTTCCCTGGAAACATGGAAACAAAAATATAAATGAACAAAAAAATAAAAAATAAAGCAAAAAACAGTGTATTGTTGTAGGAGATCTGTTAATATTGATGTTAATATTATTAGTAGTTTTGTCCATTGACACGCCCGCTTTGTTTCAGATGACGTTGTAAAGTTAGAGTTTTAGCGTAAGAGCTGCTGCTGTAATCATAAAGACTGTCCTGCTGCTCATCTCAGGACTCTTCTTAACACCGATCTGCTCACACTGAACATCCTGTACACACTCAGTGCTGTGTGTCTTTACTCTTCTACACCTGACACTGTAATGATTAATATTCACGCTCTCCGGTGTCACCCAGATGAGGACGGGTTCCCTTTTCAGTCTGGTTTCTTCCTCACCACCGTCACCTCTGACTTCTTCGTTAGGATCTAAATCTACATCTGGATTTCTTTGTAAAGCTGATTTGTGACGATGTCTGTTATTAAAGGTTCTATATAAATAAAACCGAGTCGAATTGAATCAAAAGATGGAGGTTCGAGCAGTACACATGGTGCAGTTTGGCCTGTGCGTCTCCACAGCTTAGCTTTGTTCAAACGTAATCCTGAGCAGTCTCCTGTCACTGCCATGACGCTACACTTTGCATTAGCAGATAAACATCTACTAATCAGTTTACACCGGGCCTGCGTTAAAATGTAAATTACATTAATGTCCGAATTATGCATCATCCTGGGCAGCGAGGCCGGTCTCCTGGACGCGTAATGCTCCACTCCTTCATTTCAAGTCTCTTAGGTTTGGTGTTAATGCACTCGGGTTGGTCCTGGCCTGGTCATCATCAAGAGCCGTACATCAGTCAGAGACGTCACGAGAGACTCAGAGGGTTTAAATTAGAAGCAGAAGAGCAGGTTTTAGCAGAGCTCCTCTAAAAGGCTGCAGTAATAATAACAGTAATAATAATGTGAGGGTTTTTTTGTCTCGCACTTGTTTGTGCACAAAACGGTTTCAGCTCACCGCATTATTATTTCAGACGGAAAATTACATACGGTATTAATTTACTCGTAATCCCGGCGAGTCAAAGCAGATTGCCTGGAGAGCTTTTAGTAACAACATTCGAAATGTTATTTATCTGAACTTCTCTCGTCCCCGGTGCTATCGAGCTCTGGTTCTGCCGCAGGATCTCACTGCCCATGACTAACAAAGACGACTTTCTCAGTTAATTGATTGTCCTCTGTTTTATTTATGGAACGGCGCTAATTAGCGGCCAGAATAACGTACGCCATTCATTACTCCTTGTGTACCGCTATGGATTTCACATCTCTGTTTTAGACGCTGGCACCATTAGGACCAAACAAAAGGCAGGAATTTATTAGCATGACTCTGGGTAAATATTCAGGGAACGCTGGTGTGCCTTTAAGTGAGAACGCAGTCCTGTAAAATGTTATTTATTTATTTATTTTTGCGGTTGCTCGGTGACTTCATTTGCTCGGCAGAATATATTTTTTAAAAAGAAGCGGTATAAATTTAATTTTAATTGTTTTGTACACACGCCAGTGAAAGGGAACTGATTGGATACAGTTCACAGACAATATATTAATATGTTATTTTCATATGTTAATTGCTTTGCATAATCTTTCCCCCCGTCTGGGTTTCAGAGTACCCGGCACTGAGAAGGCTCCAATTTACATAAAATCGTCTCCTCTGAACATTAAATAATAATGTGTCTGCGAGTCGAAGGTGTGTTCCGTTAGCACAGAGCACGTTCTTTATAATTTATACACCAGCTGTTTCAGTGCTTTCGAGTCCATTTGCCTCCCTGCCTGCATTTAATGAAATCTTGTTACTGGAGAATTGACTGGGGCCGAATTGAGATTTTAATCCCATTGACGTTCCGGTCATGGAAATGCACACTGGTGCGAACTTTTACGTAAATGGAGGGACGCTGTAATCAGGAGACACTTGTACTCGGCTCTCCCTACAATAATGAATCTCATCAAAAGCTCCAGGCCGAGCCGTATGTGACAGTCTCGAATTTCAAGGTTTTTGACCATCCCTATTTGAGACATTCCTCGGGGAGAGTGTGATTACTCAAGTTTAGCAGTTTATTGCCTCATCTTTCAATAGCCACTGAAGCACAAAATTCTCATATAGGTCGCTCCCTGTTTTCCCTCCTACATGAAGAGGAGGCCAATAGACTGCAGAACAGCTGGTGATATCCAGGAGGAGCACTGAGAGGAACGTTAATGCGAGGAACGTGCTTGTTTATGATGATCGGTGTTGTTATGAGCTGGACTGTTTATGGTGTTTTGCTTTAATCTGTTCGTACAGGATTTCAGAGGTTTTTTTGTGATTACTGCGGTGAAAATTGTTTGATTTTGCTGCGGCTTTTTTCAAAATGTGCGGCGTTTTTTGTGCTTTTTGTGGAGAACTACTTGAATCTGTGAAATTGCAGTCGCACAGAATAGCCGTGCGCGGTCTTTCACAGTGATGTTTAATGGTAAACGAGACCTTTTAGCTGTACTCGTTCGACGCACGTGAATCGAAGAGGGCTTTGGCTGAATGCGTGTCCTGATGACGTCACATGACGCGTCTCGGCCCGAACCTGCGGTAGTTTTGAAAAATTGCAGCTCTTTCAAATATTGCGGAGTTTCCTTGATTTCGCGTTAATTTCTGCGATCGCAGAATCCCGCAGGGACTGAATAATCCAGCTTTATCCTGTAAGATGTTCAGCCCGATGTTGACTGAGCTCACTGTGAAGAATCTGTGTGCAGGTTTAATTGTATTTCATTGTAAATGGATGCAGTTTAAATATTAATGTGTAATACAGAGAGTCTGAGTTTGGTGCGTCGTTGTGATCAGCTCATCGGAATATTTTAACCGTCCGTCTCTGTGCTATCTCAGTACTGACTAATCCGTCTGTGTGTAAAGCGAGAGCGTGGTCTCGGTGCCACTCTGACCACGATTTCACCCCATATTCCTCATCGTGGCTTCACAAATAAGATCCGAGGAGATAAAATAGATGATCTGTGATGTTGTGCTGATGTTTTTTCTTCCTAAAAGGGGTTTTATGAGGTGAGGATGTACTGTATCTGTGAATCACACTGAATGTGAAATAGATGCAGGCCTCTTCATTAGATTCTCCTACAGTGTGTCAGCAGTCAGGGCTTTAATCACAGAGAACTCTTTATCGTACTGAACGGTTCTTTTAGCTAATGTAATCAGAAATCTACCTTTTTTCAGCTGAGAGGTTGTGCTAATGCGGTGAACTAAAGGGCCACTGAGACATTTACAATTAAAACGGGTCCACGCTGTCCTCTTCCTCTCTAATAATCACAAGTTCCACTGAAGTGCTTGATCACTACACTGAGTTTATTATAAAGTATAAAATCCATGTAGAACATATAAAGTCCGCTGCATACGACTACTACTACTACTACTAATAATAATAATAATAATAATAATAATAATAAAATGTATTTATATGGCACATTTCATATATAAAATGCAGCTCAAAGTGCTTTACAGAAATAAAACTGTAAAATAATGCAAGAAGAAAGATTAAAACATGTAGCACTAATTCAATCCGCAAAATATTTTGTAAACATAAATAAAATAAAATAAATGTGAAGCTAAAACGAAGAACCGATAGAATAAACCAAAAAATATTACATTAGTCATATTGAGTTAGTTAAAAGAGTTTTTATGGTCGAAAAGTTTTAAACTTAACCTCTGATCAGATTTACATACTTGATTTGAGGATACAATGTGATATCCGGTGCTGAGATGAAAGTATTGGCACCGTATGCTTCTTTTGGATGACTTTCCATCATTAAACAATCTCTCTGTGTCTCAGGATCAGTAGTTCAGCCCGTGAGGCAGTTGACAGGGCCACGCCCATTTTCCTTTTTTTTTTTCAATTTGAAAAAAACAGATGTTAGGTATTTGACTAATCTCCACTCCATAGCTTCCAGAGAAACTCCTCTGACGTTCACGGTGCTGTTACGTGATGGAGAAACAAACACAGGGACTCTAACACGCTTCTGGATTGGTAAAGAATGATTTCCACGGGCAGCACAATGTTTACATTCAAAAGATTCAAGACCTCTGGACGGAGCTGGACTCATCCCGTGTCCTGTCCTTCTGGAGATCTGTGCTGTAGATCGATCACGCTCCCCATGGGACTCTCGGTAACAGGCACTGATTGCTTTCTGCAGTCGAGGCTCTTAAGTGGGAGCTTCGTGATGGGCTTCTGGACAACACTTAACGATCAATCAGCTGAGAGGCAGGCCCATTTCCCCCACTGCATACAGAACCCGTCTTACACACACACACACACACACACACACACACACACACACACACACGCACACGATCTATCTGAGGATGAGGATGCAGTGAGAGGTGCTCGAGTGATGGAGGAATCGAGCACCATCGTGTTATTCACACACAGTTTGGTGATTCATGGTCATTATTTATAATAAGATCTCTCCCAGTGATGTGAAAGTTGATCTTTTGTTTTGAATGATATTTATGTATTTATTTATTTATTTATTTTGAGAGAATGACCTTCAGACGTCCGGCTGCTGTGCGATTGTGCCATGAGCTTGTCTTTCATACTGGCAGCTGTCCTCACGTCTTCCCATCAGTTTAAATCGACTTTACAAACAAAGCACTACAATCAAAATGAAAAGCGGCGGCGAACTCGTGTCGCCTCTTCTACTGTTACTGAAGGTGTGATTTCATTTCAAACCTCTCGTCGTGTTGAGGAGTGAATTGCATGCTCATGAGCAAACAGCGATTTAGTGACCGAGCTCAAAGTCTTCAGAGTTAATAATCCAATACATCCAGGCCAAGGACGCAGTTCGGATGTGAGCTTCGTCTAAAGGTGTCGCTGCCGAATGCACAGAACTTCAGTAGCACGGAGATGGAGACGTTACTCATTGATTAAGGATTCCATTGGCTTAATGAACACTCTACCTTCCATCAGACAAGCGCACAATACACGTTCTAATCTCTCAAACAGATGTCTGGTCCAGACTCACTTTAAATGAATTGATCTACTCATCTCCTCACAAATGGGAAAATGGGCGAGTATTGATATAACTCTGAGCTCAGTGATGGATTGAGAGTGGTGTTAAAACATGATCCATCGACGAAACAGGTATCGCAGCTCAGAACCTGACGAGCGCTCGACTTCCTCTCAATTTGTACTGCAATGATTGTGAAATGACGGAGGAGTATTTTACACTGAGATGCTCGTCCTTGAATAACTGATATTATACTTTGGAAAGCGTATAAGTCCCGGAACACAGAGTGATATTAAAGCGGATTTCTGATATTCTGATCTTTGAGCGAAACGACACGACTTTTCTGTTCGATGGTATCAGAGTGAAAAAGACAGAAGAATTGGTATGAGAACACGATCTAACACGACCAAACGGCCAGTGTTGACCTTTCTCTGATTTAGGTTTTCTGGACTCGTTCTTGTACTTTATCTGTGTTCAGGTTTTGCCCAAAAAAATCCTCAACAAGTTCAGGACCATGAAGATCATCAGTATTCAGTAAACATGGCTACGTTACAGGACTCACTGCAAAGCCTGCGGTGGAAAAGGAAGAAATCTGGAACCCCTGCAAACATCTCTGTCTGTCTCAGTGTTCCTCATTTTCACCGCAAGAAGATCGTTTCTTTTCTCCTTCTTGTTTTTTTTTTTTTTTTTTTTTTTTTTAAACTATATAAGTACTTTATTTGATAGAAATTGAATCATTCTCTTTTCCTCTCTGCACATCTCTTTCTATTGGTTTGTCAGAAACGTTAATCTTTTCTGCGGCCTGCGATAATGAGCCAGCTTTATTGGTCAAAGGCCATCATCATTTGAGCTCTTATTTTATAAACTCATTTCTGCAGACTGACACGCGTAGAGTAATAAATCACAGTCGTCTTCTCGCAGAAGATTGCATTGTAAATGTCAAAGCAGACAGGAAACTGTAATTAAAGGAAGGAAATTGCCTTAAAGAAGCACTCGATTTCAAAATGAGCTAAGCACGGACATTCTGTAAGCATTTGCAATAATGCACCGATTTAAAGAGTGTTAGCTTCTTTCACTATATTCTCTCTCTCTCTCTCTCTCTCTCTCTCTCTCTCTCTCTCTCTCTCTCTCTCTCTCTCTCTCTCTCTCTCTCTCTCTCTCATTCTTATACACACAAGTATAAAAAAGAAAAAAGTTTTCGCGTTGAAAAAAATTCCCGGTGTAGTTTATATGTACACTGTGTATATATATATATATTGAAATCCTCAAGGTCTCAGTTCTACAGGAGAGAAAATTATGTCCCTTTTAATTTTTTGTCCCTTTTTTCATTTTCACACAATACACACTCAAAATTCTTCGGCTCGTGAGAGGTGCACTCGTGTCTGAATTATCCAACATTTAAAAACACTTCAAACATTTAGTGTTGAATAGAAAATAATAGAATTGGATATATGCTTTATTGTTGCAGTCCACGTGACGTTTTCATGAAGATTGAGATACTTCAGAAAAAATGCTGTTCTTGTGGACGGGACTTTTTAAAAATTTTTTTAAAACAGGTCTAAATATCCGTATACATCCGGACATGGATATATATATATATATATATATACGGACTTCCTTATAAATCATCTGAAGAGTGAATCGTCTGTTTAAAGAAGATCATAAGATCCACATACACCGTGAGCTCACGAGGGTTTTTCTGGTGTTCACATCCTTCCTCAGAGAAACCCTGGTATCTGAGCGATCGGCGGCGAGCGGCACTCCTACACGCTGTGCTGGACACGAGTGTGTCGGAGCGTGGGTGTGTTCACTGTTCACTCCTCGGCCGGGTGCTCGTGGTGTCACGCGGTCCGTCTGCACTCCAGCTGCGAGGAACAACAGAAATTCCAACTGAAGAGATCAATTATAGATAGCTGGAAATGAATGGGAAAAGTAATTTAATAAAATATTGAGTTGATGTCTTATATCATGTATTAAAAAAATGCAAATGAAAAATTAGATTGTGTGTTTGGACGAAGGCAGATTTTAAAAGGCTT